>QLTV01003465.1:814475-867116 GCA_003457575.1 Thermophis baileyi | reverse complement strand
TGCGTGTTGCCGGACAGCCGGTAGCGACGGAAGCGGGAGACATCGCCCACCTGCCCGGACGCCGCCATTTGGGTTCTTTTATCCTCTGCGCATGCCAAAGCGTTCTGGGCATGCACAGAGGGTAAAAGAACCCAAACGCCGGCGTCCGGGCGGGTGGGTGGAGCCTCGCGCTACCTTGGCCACCGGCTCTACGGCGACTGACAGGCACGAGCGAACCGAGAGCATTTCACCGCTTGCCTGTCGGTCCCCATAGAGCCGGTCACCCAGGTAGCGTGAGGCTCCGCCCCCCCACCTGGATGCCGCCATTTGGGTTCTTTTACCCTCTGCACATGTGCAAAGCGTTCTGTGCATGCGCAGAGGGTAAAAGAACCCAAACGCCGGCGTCCGGGCGGGTGGGTGGAGCCTCGCGCTACCTTGGCCACCGGCTCTACGGCGACTGACAGGCACGAGCGAACCGAGAGCATTTCACCGCTGTATCATTCACAACAACTTCCTCACTTAGCAATGGAAATTCTGGTCCCAATTGTGATCATAAGTCAAGGACTATATGTACAAGGTTTACTAACAGGCATAAGCTTTTCATGAGCTTCATCCAGATGCAGAGAATGTCTTATGTATGATTTCAATTACATCTAATGTTCTTTTTCCTTCAAATGTCACAAACGTTCTTTTAGCATTCATTAACAGCTGGGCGAAGACCATGCTTTGCATTCAAGATCTATCTATGTCATCCATCCACCCACCCACATGTATGCACACACACACACACACACACACTTTGTCTCTCTCTGTGTGTAATGGTACATTGTGCTATTCAGTATTACAGGTAATTCTCAACTTACAACAGCTCGTTTAGTGGCTATTCAAAGTTATAACAGCACTGAAAAAAGTGTCTTATGACCGTTTTCACATTTACGACCATTGCAACATCTCTAGGGTCACATCATCAAATTTTGGACGCTTGACAAATGACTCGTATTTATGACGGTTGCACTGTCCTGTGGTCACATGATCACCATTTGCGACCTTCTGACAAGAAAATCAAGCCAGATTCACTTAACAACTGTTACTAACTTAAAAACTGCAATGATTCACTTAACAATTGTGGCAAGAAAGGCCGCTCACTTAACAACTGTCTGTTGCTTAGCGACAGAAATTTTGGGCTCAGTTGTGGCCATAAGTTGAGGACTACCTATATTTCACTTATCCTATTACAGGGGTTCTGCTGAATTTAGATCTCTAATACAGAGGTCTCCAACTTTGGCAACTTTAAGACTTGTGGACTTCAACTCCCAGAATTCCTCAGCCAGCAAACTGAGGAATTCTGGGAGTTGAAGTCCACAAGTCTTAAAGTTGCCAAGGTTGGAGACCCCTGCTCTAATATATACATTGTGCAGGGTTAACCAAATTGCATATTTAACAGAGTTGGAGACACTGCCTGAGTTGTTGTAACCTTGGTTCCCTCCCTCTCACCATACCAGGTTGCTTCCATAAGTATGATTCAGACATGAGAGTAGAAAACCTGTGCTGCCCATCTCCAGGCTGAATGTTTGAATGGTGCACCATCGCTGAGGCAATATGTGGGTCATAGCTGTTGGAGAAAACGTGAATTACTACTGATTAAAAATAATGAACTTAATACCTTATTAGATTTCTAAGGCTGCAAATCAAAGAAAATTCAAGATGGTACACAAAAATTGAAATCATAAAAAGAGTGCAGTCATCAAATCACAACAGAGGTGGGTTCCTCCCGGTTCGGACCGGTTTGCCCAAACCGGTAGCAACCTGCTGGTGACGTCATGATGATGTCACAGAACCGGTTCTGTCGGTGCTGGTCCGTGGGCGCCGCCATCTTTATATATATATTGAATTTTTTCCAGGTTTTTTTTCTTCTTCTGCGCATGCGCAGAAGCCGAGTTTCCGGCACTGCGCATGCGTCGCCATCTTGTTTTTGACCTTTTTTTGGGGGGGGGCATTTTTTTCAGATTTTTCGGCACTGCGCATGCACGCGTGCCCACGCGGCGCGGGAGGAAGCGAACCGGCAGCAAGGTAAGTTAGAACCCACCCCTGAATCACAAGATAGACAAAGCTTACACAAAGCTGGAGTGTCACAAACGGCTATTAAGCATTGAATAGGGCAGTGTTTCTCCACCTTGGCAACTTTAAGATGTTACTGTGGGCTAAGGAATTCTGGGATCTGAAGTCCCCACATCTTAAAGTTGCCACAGCTGAGAAACACTAGAATAAGGGATGAATCTTTCTACACAAAACTGTTCCCCCTCCATCTATCATAATGACACAACGGCAAAATGTACACATACAGTACAAATTAGTTCAACTATAACTTCAATAGCATTCTCCAAATATATGCTATACATTATTTTCCAAAAGAAACTAATTAGAAAACCAGACTTTGTTAAATCCTTAACCTTGTTTCAATATAAAACAGGCTTTAACAAATTAAGAACAACAGTTCCAGTTAACTTTGCTGGCAGGGAATTTTATATAATGCAGTCCCAATGCATTTGAGGATTGGGGAAAGCTGGTATAATCTTAGTCAACAACTACAGCAAAGTCTTTTAATTGTATAAATTTTAAAAGGCCAAATCTCAGGAGATGCTAGGCTCTATAAAAACAGATGATGATGATTATGATGATAATGATGATGTTGTGATAATGATGATTTAATTACCAGTAGGTGGCACCATCTAGCTGACTTTGGCTAAGCTAGGATACTACAGTAACCAGATTACAGTAAATATCTGGGAAGCCAAAGGCTATATGCTAAAATGGATAGATTTTAGACTTTAGGCCAGATATAGATATATGCACCCTCCCAACACACACACCAGAAAAAGGCAATGATATTGTAAATCATTTCCATATTGTTTAAGAAAACTGATTCATTACATCCATGTAAATCCCCAGTAGTCAAGCTTGAGTCAAAAATAATTTTACTTTCTAATTTTTCAAATGAACTTTTTTAAAATCAGAGAGGACAGGTAGCAGCATTAAAAGGGTCATAATATCTTTGAGAGTCACACTGATAAACCTTGTTGCATGGCATCTTGGAAGTCTAGTATTAGAAAGATAAACTATACAGATAGTCCTCGACTTAAAGCAGTTTGTTTAGTGAATGTTCAAAGTTATAACAAACTGAAAAAAGTGACTTATGACCATTTTTCAGACCATTGATCAAGTGACCATGGGGATGCTGCAATGGTCATCATTGCAACATCCCATGGTCACCTCATCAAATTTCAGGTGCTTGGCAACTGAATCATATTTATGACAGTTGCAATGTCCCGGGGTCATGTGATCAACTTTTGTGACCATCTGACATGCAAAGACAATGTGGAAGCCAGATTCACTTAACAACTGTGTTACTAACCTAACAACTGCAGTGATTCACTTAACGAATGTGGCCAAAATAGTAAAAAAAATGGGGCAAAACTCATTTAACATCAGTCTCAAGTAGCAACAGAAATTTTGGGCTCAATTGTAGTCATAAGTCAAGGACTACTTGTAAACATTTTAAGCAATTGAAACAAAATCATGAGGATAACCAAAGGACATCCAAGTACGTTTCTTAGAAGATTGCTTAATGTGGAAAGGAGTTTGTAACTCTAGGAGGTTTGAGATGCATTATATTAGCATGACACACAAGAGACTATAGCCTTCTCCATTCCAGCCATCCCTTTCTGAGGCAAGTGCTACATTGCTTACCATTGACCTTCAGGTTCCTGGACAGTATATGCACGCTTTTGCTCACTCACTGCCTGGAGGTGTCGAGGGTCACCAAAAACTATAGATACCACATTCTGAAATAGGAAAATGCGTGAAGTGACCAAATGCTGCAAGTAATGTCTTTCCATCTTGTATTGTGGTACCATTAGCAGAAGGTGCTTTTAAAATGGTAGGCACAATTGTGTGGAATGAATCCACCGATGGCTGTGATGTGGGTGGCATTTCTCATCTTAGCAACAGTCTACCTCTGATTAACACTGGATTACTGCTTCCACATTTCCCTAGAAATATTCAGTTAATCACTGTCAGAAGAGGAATGCTCAATTAAATGGCCCACCAGGGCTCAATTAGATGGCCCACTAGATATTCACCAAGGTTTTCCTTACGTTGGGATGAATCTGCCTGCCAGTAGCTATTAGCCATGTTAGCTGACTTGTATCTCCGTGGGTAGAAATTGTCTCCCTATGAATAACAGCATCTTGGATTTTGTGTGCCAGCTGTGGATGATTTTCCATTATCTATAGAGTTAGCACCTATGTATGGTAGTATAATAGCTAGATATTATAGCCAATGGATTAAACTGATGTGCTTGACTGTCAGGAAAAAATATATCTTTGAAGTGGTGGGACTTTCCTTTTTCTTCTGCTGCTACTGTTAAAGTAGCTACCGAACCATCCTTTCCTGGGAGAATTTCCTGGTTTTTCCCCCTGCTATAGGCCAGGAAAGCTGAAACATTAAATTTGTCCTTTTAATGTATCTCCTCAACTGTCAAATATAACTGTTACGACCAGGAGTCAGTGATAGTCCTGGTTTTTTTATGAATGTATGTATGTTCCTTCTTAAAATAGTAGTAGTGGTTGACTACAATAAATTCCATACTTTAATTTATGCTGTGTAATCAAGGGCTTTTTGCTCTTATTTATTTGTTTATTATTAAATTTGTATGCCACCTATCTCGCTATCCAAGTAACTCAATATAGTGATACAGGGAGAAAATCATGCCCCTATCCACAATATCTACCCCATGCATGCTTTTCTAGCTCTCTTATCATGTCCCCCTCATTTCTAAGTTAAAAAGTCCTCCAAGTTTTAATCTATCCTGATAATAGAGTGTTACAGTCATTTCTCATCTGTCATCGAGGGCTGGGCATTTCTCCATCTTTCTTAGATTAATTCTGGGTTCCATGAGGTTCTGTAAAGATCTAGTTGTATTCTATCCACAGTTCGGGGATCAAAAATTTTCCTCCATCTTTGCCTAGGAACAGTTAATCCAGAACATTTTCAGCTCCTGTGATTTTCTACCAGTGCTCAGGTAAAAAATTTTGTCATTATTTTTTTGATATTAAAAATGCAATCTCATCCAATTCTGGTTTAATGGAAGTCCCCCACCTCCTTTGTACAGGCCAGCTTGTTCATCTATATTTCTCAGGATCTGTTACAGCTAATTCCTCTTCCCTCTACTACATAATGAGACAATTTTTGCCTCATCTTTTTGTTGGCTGTGTTCCCTGCAGACGTGGGTTCCTCCCGGTTCGCACCGGTTCTATAGTAAACCGGTGGTGACATCACAGAGCCGGTTCTGTCGGTGCCGGTCCGTGGACGCCACCATCTTTTTTTAAAAAGTGTTTTTTTTATTTCTTTGCTGGTTTTTGCTTCTGCGCATGCGTAGAAGCCGAGTGTCCTTTTTTGGGGGAATTTTTTGTGAATTTTTGGCTGCGCAGAGCGCGCGCACGCCCGTGCGGCACGGCCACGCGGCGCGCAATGCGTGCGCAGCCACGCGGCGCGGGAGGAAGCAAACCGGTGCCGAGGTAAGTTAGAACCCACCCCTGGTTCCCTGTTTGATTATTCGTGGAGTATATCTGTCTAATTTTGCTGCATTTTTCTCCTCCTCCTGATGTGGGAATGAATACTTTGTACATCCCCTCCCTTAGCTAAGCCTAAATTGGTAGCTAGGAAATACAGGTCAGAGGCCAAGTGACCTGAGACACACTTACCTCATTGCAGCTCTTGATTGGAGGTACCCATTCACCTGTGAACTGTGATTGGTAAGAAGTGTCGAAATAGTTATGGCCATCACCTCTCAGGGTAAAACGACCTCCTGCCAAAGAAGATCGGAAAATCCATCATGGTGGATCAATCAGAATAGCTATCTAACCAGGCTTTTATTCCACTCCCCCTTTGCCAGATCAGAAAAATATAGGCAACGGATCCATGTATGAATGTTTGTGTGAGAGAGATATACATTATACTTCAGCAAGTCTTCTTCAAATGTTGTTGAGTCACCTACCATATGCTAAAATCCATCCAGCCATTCAACCATCCAACCGTACAACCAACCCACCAGCAATAGCTTCACAATCTGTCTGGAAGAGGGAAGCTTCTGCCAATATAAACAGAGATTGAACTCCAGCACTGTTTTTGCACATCACTGCTCCATCTAGCTTAATATTATTTATTTTCCTTGGCAGCAGCTTTTCCAAACTTGGCCAAGAATATTCTAATTGCAGAACCTGAGATCACCTGCATGCCAAAGAGATGCTACAGCTCAGAGGTTGAACTTTGCCTGCCCATTTTACCTATTTTATGCACTCTGCATATGATCAGTGGCACTTGGCTGAAAGCCCTGGTCAAAAGATTCAGTCTAGGCCCACTGCAGAGATGTGGAAGCACTCTTTAAGTATTTAGAAATTTAAAAGCAATGCCCAAAGACTGTCCAGGTGCAGTTCTAGGCAAACATCATCATTGGGATATGTCTTCATGGACATAAACTGCCTTAGTGAGCTACTGTTTAGAAGGTTTGAACTTGCGGTAGGTTTGGCAAACGCACCCAGGTGTTGGCTTGGAGCCCTGACTGCAGGTACCACCCCTTTGTAGGCTGGGTAGGACTGCTGGTAAAGGGTCTCTGGCAGGGGTTCCTTCTCTTTGTCCCCACTGGGAAAACTGTCGTCCCACTTGTCTACACGGTTGGGAGTGGTATGCGGGAGGCTAGGAGGATAAGAATAGCTTTCTCGGGTGATAGAAGTGAGGATGCTGTGGCGGGGATCTGCATGCATTTGGAAGTTGGATACAGGTGGATTAATAGCAGATTTCACCTCCAAAGGCCAGGTCGGATATGAAAGATATGATTCTGAGCAAGTGTCCCAGGCATCGCCCATCTCTTGGTTTAGGACATCGGCACATTTTGGAGGCAGAATGGGTTGTCGCTGGTAGGAGCCCCATCTAGGAGGATAGTCTATACGATATGGGGAGATTACTGTGCTACCCTCAGGCCTCTGGTCAAAGCCCAGCTTGAAATGGGAAGCCCTCAGGAAGGATTCAGAGGCCAGAGGAGCTTGGATTTTTTGGAAGGAAGTGGAGGGCATTGTGCAACCTGTGGTTAGGTAGCAACCGGGAGAAGGTTAGCCAAGTGCACAGGAGGAAAGATAAAACTAGAAGCCAAAAATCTCTATTTTTGGCAAGGAGGCACAGATCTAGAATGCCTATCACTTTTGGATTTTTGCTTAGGTAAGTAAAAGCTATACATCTCTCTTCAAAAAAGGGGATGTGTAGAAGAAAAATAGCCTTCTTCCAGAAATGTGTGCGTGGTTTAAAGGGCAATAAGGAACTACGAATTCAATATTTGCAATCTCTCGTATGCTGCTTGAGTCAATCAAACATGCCTTTGTTTTCTGATGAGTTCTGACATTCCAGAATGGAACACAGCTTTATGAATTATGGCATCACAGAAGAGAAAATTCATCCCAACTTGGTGAAGTTTCTCATGGTAGGTTACCCCCTCTGGTGAGTGGAGAGTCAAATGGTCACTAGAGGGCTCTCTCGGACAGCCCATGAACCACCAGGATGGGCGCTCAGGACTGCCAGGCCCCTAAGAATAAAATAAACAACACGACAACTCATGATTCAGACAAACAAAAGCCTTGTGTGGGACTGGAGAAGAGATGGAGCCAATGATGCAGGTCCCAAGCTGTGCTGGGTTAGAGGGAGGCCTGATGGGAGCTACCACTCTCCTGTAACCAGACTTATTGTGAGATCCAGGATCCGCTCTGATTTTTGTTTTGCTAAATCAACAAGAAGCCTTGTGACCCTGTTTTGGAAACAAACCTGTTTTATCGTTGCAATCGGCTCTCCATTTCATCTGCTACAGATTAGCTTTGAGGTCACAATGCAGCTTGTCACTAATACTGTAACCCATATTTCAATCAAGATGGACATTCCATTGCCTACACCAGTGTTTCTCAACCTTGGCATCTTTATGTGTGGACTTCAACTCCCAGAATTCCCATGGCTGGCTGGGGAATTCTGGGAGTTGAACTCCACACATCATAAAATTGCCACGGTTGAGAAACACTGGCCAAACTGCTAAAGTCTACCATGGTACAGGGGTGAAATTCAACGTTTTTCCCTACCGGTTCTGTGGGTACGGCTTGGTGGGTGTGGCAGGGGAAGGATACTGCAAAATCCCCATTCCCTCCCCATTCCTGGGGAAGGGTACTGCAAAATCTCCATTCCCACCCCACTCCTGGGGGAAGGATATTGCAAAATCTCCATTCCCACCCCACTCTGGGGCCAGCCAGAGGTGGTATTTGCCAGTTCTCTGAACTACTCAAAATTTCCACTACCGGTTCTTCAGAACCTGTCAGAACCTGCTGAATTTCACCCCTGCCATGGTGGTGGTGGTGTGTAGGTGTGGGTGTGTGAGAGAGGGGAAGGGAGGGAGGGGGACAAAAGGGGAGTAGACTTTTGCCAAAATTATGTTTTATTGGTTACCTGGTCATTTCTCAGTGAATTACAGGCTCTGTTCTCCCCAGGTTGCTTCCAGATGTTTACATCTATTAAATGCTTATTTATTTCTTCCCTGTACAATTTCTGAGAATCAACTTTAGTGAAACATCTATGTACAGGTAGTTCTTGACTTACAACCATTCATTTAGTGATGATTCAAAGTTACAACGGTACTGAAAAAAGTGATTTATGACCATTTTTCAACTTACGACTGTTGCAGCATCTCCATGGTCACGTGATCAAAATTGGATGCTTTGGCAATTGTTTCATATTTATGACGGTTGCAATGTCCTGGGGTCATATGATCACCTTTTACGATCTTCTGACAAAGTCAATGGGAAAGCCAGATTCACTTAACAACCATGTTACTAACTTAACAACAGCTGTGATTCACTTAATAACGGTGACATGGAAGGTTGTAAAATGGGGCAAAACTCAGTTAACAACTAACTGTCTTGCTTAGCAACAGAAATTTTGGGCTCAATTGTGGTTGTAAGTCAAGGACTATCTGTAGGAGGAGGGGAGATTTGGTTTTTTAAACTCAATTGACAGATTAGAAATGAGCTGGAAGTGACTGTATATACAGAATTCTACAAACAGCCATTCAAAGTAAGGATATTATTTGCTGTGTTTACAAACTCTACAATACCAAACTCTGGATTAGGGGATTTTTTAAAGCTTAAAACTGTTGTGAAACAGTTTTAGTTTTATCTTCTTCTGGGATTACAATTTTCAGAATTCCCCAAATGCTACAACCAACAACTATTCTAACTAAAGAATTCTGGAAGCTGAACTGGTACAGAGAGCATTAGTGTAGAAAAACTGATTTACGGCTTAATTCTTCTTGCAAAGCCAGCCAATTGTTGTTTATTCAATAAAGTAATGAATTACACAATTTATTTCTGTGAGCACAACCTAGGTGTTGAGTTTATGATTGACATTGTGCTTTTTACACCAAAGTACTAAAAAAACCTACATCAGAACACAAATCTGGACACAGGGATACTATTCATTTGCCAAAGACCCTCAAGAACTACCTTTCATAGCCTCCAGAAGGTTAACAATAAGAGGGTGTGTTGAATTATTCTAGAGGTGATATAAAGAAGATAATAAATTAATTCTGAAGATGCATCACCTTTAGTAGAATCAAGAAAGATTCTGAGTGCCGCATGTTTTATTAAATTAAATACTCTGTCTTGAAAATGGACAAAGTAATAAGGCGGGAAAAAAGTAGGAAATTAAAATACTGAATTCAACAGTACAAGAAGGAGGGACCTCTCCTGAAAGAATATAATTTTATAACACTCAAAGTCTGAATATTTCTGAAGATACAACCCTTACAGTCTCCATACAATTATCTAATTTGATTTCTCCTCCTCATTCTTCATATCATCCTATCTAAAATGATCTTCAACATTAAAAAATAAATTGGCAATAGAGAGCTGTGCAAAAATTTAAGAAATTGATTACATGCTAGAAATGGGCTCCAACATTGACATCCTTTAAAAAAATTAACAGAGTATCAGTGATTCATGGACCCAGTAGAAAGACATCTTGTAATAACAAAAACTTTTACAGGTAGTCCTCAACTTACAACAGTTTGTTTAGTAACCATTCAAAGTTACAACGGCACTGAAAAAAGTAACCTATGACCAGTTTTCACACTTAGGACTGTTGTAGCATCCCTATGGTCATGTGATCAAAATTCAGACACTTGGCCATGGAGTCATATTTATGACGGTTGCAGTGGGTTATGTGATCCCCTTTTGCAACCTTCTGACAAGCAAAGTCAATGGGGAGGCCAGATTCACTTAACAACAGTTTGACTAATTTAACAACTACAGCAGAGGTGGGTTGCTCCCGGTTCGGACCGGTTCTTTAGAACCGGTAGCGGAAATTTCCCACCGTTCGTCGAACCAGGAGCGATCGCCAGTTGGCCACGTCCACAAAACGGCTCTCTATAGGTGCCACCATTTTGTTTTTGGCTTCTGCGCATGCGCAGAAGCTGTTTTTTTGCTTCTGCACATGTGCAGAAGCTGGGTTTTCGGCACTGTGCATGCGCATGTGCATGCGCGTCCGCGCAAAGCACGTGCATGCCCACACGGTGCGGGAGGAAGTGAACCGATGGCGAGGTAAGTTAGAACCCACCCCTGAACTACAGTGATTCGCTTAACAACTGTGGCAAGAAAGGTCGTAAAATGGGGCAAACTCATTTAACAAATGTTTCACTTAGCAACAGAAATTTTGGGTTCAATTGTGGTTGTAAGTTGAGGACTGCCTGTATTAACTGCTGCTGATGAACCTGCTAATCCCTGCTGTAAACCTTTATAATGAAAAAATGTAAACCTCTGATGATACACAGTACATGTGTGATGTTCCTGTTTTTAATACTGTTTACCTGTTGTGACTCCTAAAAATATACTTCAAAACAATCTCAAACACTGTAAATGTCAAAAAGTATAATTGGTTCTGCTTTCCACACTCCAAGGGACTTAGTGTACTTTGTCAGGGAAACAATTCTGAATAAAGCTAGATTTTATACGGTAGTTTCAGAACAGAGGGAAAGAACCATTGCTGCTGTTGGAAGAATCCTAGCCATATCCTGAAATTAGCTTGGAGGCTAAATTAAATGTGTAATGGAAAGGCCAATTCTGTCATTAAGCTGACTGAAGTAGTAATTTTGGGCAGCAGACCAGAAAGAGCAATGGATTGGGACACTTCTTTCGGAAGTAGCTTCTTAAGCAGCCACTTTACGGCCCACCTTCTTTGTAAGAACTCAGAGCACCATATATAATATGCCATCCTCCACTTGATCCTCTCAAAAAGAGTGTAAGATAGACGATTGAGAGAGAATGGCATGATTCTCTAGTATTTGACCACGTATCCTCCCAACTAAAACCCATCACACCAGCTTCTAAACCATGTTGCTTATCTTCTGAGTCAGCCTTCCATAAGCATTATTTTAAGAGGGTTTGTGGTGATGCCTGTAGGGCTACCAGCCATCTGGAGGGTGACTGGCAGGGGAATGGGACAACTTGCCACGGACAAGTTGCAGCAGCCAACTCACCACAGCCAACTTGCCACTGGATAAGTCGCCACGCCCAACTTGCCACGGGATAACTCGCTGTGGGACAATTTAACAATTCTATTTAATTATTTAAAATAAATAAAAATTATTTTAATTTTTGCCATTCACATTTCTTCTTTCAAGGATTCTATTTCACCATTTCTTTGATATTAGTTTAACTCTTGTCCTGGAGCAAGCTGTCTTTTGGCGAGATGGCCATGGCAAGTTGTCCTGCAATGAGTTGGCCATGGCAAGTTGGCCATGGCGAGTTGGCCGTGGCGAGTTAGCCGTGGCGAATTTTAATAGACCCAACTGGCAGTGCAGTTGCCATTAGAGAAGTGGACTAGAATGAGCAGCAGAAATACCAAAATCTCCTCCTGCATCACAGGGCAGCCTCCTCTCGACTCACATAAAGGGACTTCTTGGCCTACTTCAGTTAAATATCTGCAGCTCATTCCAGCATTCAAAAGACTTAATTACAACCAGGCCTTGTGGCTTGAGCCTTAGCTATTCATTTTCCCCTTCATTTACTTCTTTGCTGACAAAAGAGTTTGTGAGATTTGACAAACTTGCCTACAGTATTTTGTGCCCTTGAGCTGACATAAGAAAGGTATTGCTACTACGTCCACTTTAGCTCCCTAAAGATTATTTGACCATGAAGAGTCATCTTGCATAGAAAATTTAAAAGCTCTATTAGTCAAGGAGCAGATAAATGGACATATATGGCAATGCTGTAATTCTTACATTTAAATGTATGTTAAGATATTTAAATTTAGTAGCGGGGACAGTGGGGTTGTACAATGAGTCAGAACACAAAGTTATAACTGATTGGTTGGAGAGTGCTGGCTCCTGCATGAGGCAATCTAAACTGTGATTGGTTGCTGTGGGTGTAAAGGGGGAGCTTCCTTGTTTCCCGCCTTCTTTTCCTCTGTGTGCTCTGTAATTTACCTCATGATGTTCCTGCTGTGTTGATTTACCTGATGATGTTCCTCTTTGCCTAGTTTGCTGTATACATAGATGTAAAATATATTTATTTATATGAAACTACAAGTTTGTGTCAGCATATCCGACTCCATTTGAACACCAGCTGTGCAATTCCCTGTGTCAGACCTGCCCCAGTCGGGCCCTCAGGAAAGCAAGACTCTTGAATCCATTGAGTTGAATCAAAAGAACTTTTACTGACAGTAACTGGATGCAGTAAAGTCAGACGGAATCTGAAGTCACTGCGCAAAGCAAAAAGTAATTCTTTCAATTTTCCAATCCCCCCAGACTAGTCCACCGGCATGACGAGAAGATGTTTTGAGAACTCTGAGGTGCTAGGCATATAATAATTCACATTCAGGGCACAACGGCCTTGGAACCTGGCGAAAACCGGCTGAGACGAAGTCTGTCCCATCTCTGAAGACAGTTCCCCTCCCTAAATCCCAAGCGAACAGCAATCTCAAGCATGCTCATCCATCCCCCTCCCCTCCTCCCCAGCACAATGGCAGGACACCAGAGCAATGGTGGACCTGACACCCTGACAATGTAGGAATGAAACTGCATTAATTGCAGAGCTTGGAAGAGGGACAAGTGAAGATCAGTAGAAGGCAGGGACCTTCTGTATGTTATGGATTCATGATGTTTCTTCACTAGCAGTTTCTACAGAAATAGCTCTGCAGAGTTTAAAAGGCCAGGAATGTGTGATTTCTTTTGAAAGCTGAGGACTACACTCAATTTTCAAGTCATATGTGAAGGATTGCATTTGAAAAATTTCCTGGGATAAAGACAGGACCAGACCAAAACAAACTTAAACCAACCCAACCCAACCCAAACCCAACCCAACCCAAACCAACCCAACCCACCCCAACCCAAACCAAACCAAACCAAACCAAACAAAACAACAAAATTAAGAGCTGTCGTGGCGCAGTGGTTAGAATGCAGTACTGGCTACTTCTGCTGACTGCCCGCTGCCAGCAGTTTGTTGTGGCTTGCCAGCGGCCAGCGGAGCTGGCAGCAGATTCGGACAGTGAGGAGGTTGGGGAGGAACATGGGCCAGTCCTGGAGTCTGGGGAAGGCTCGGACGAGGGCTCTGTGTCGGAGGCAGAGAGGGGGCCAAGGCCATATGACAGTTATCAGCTGCCTCTGGAGTCAGACATCAACGAGGCAGATGAACAGCTGGAGCCTGTTCCCAGTGTGCGCATGCGCAGAGTTGCCAGATGAAGGGAACAGCTAAGGAACAAGGGTTGACTTGGGAGTAAGGCCACAGGTGGACGATGAATGGCCCCTCCCATAGGGAATAAAAGAGGAGCGAAAGGGGAGGGGTGTTTGCAGGAGACAATTAGGGCGAAGATCTGTTCCTGCATTCTTGCCAAGTATTGTCTGTTATAGTGTGGAGTCTGACAGATATCGGCTTGGCAGCTCTCCAAGCCTGATAAAGGTCTGTACTTGGGAAATATCTTGAAAAACTGTTGGCCGGGATTTTGCTGGAAAGGAATTCACTGTAAACTAAATAAAAGGGGTTTTATCGGGACGTGGTGTCGGCTTCGTGCTTTTGGGGAAGCCTAGGTCAGAACACAGTTTGGCAGTTTGAGCCTCACCGGCTCAAGGTTGATTCAGCCTTCCATCCTTCTGAGGTTGGTAAAATGAGGACCCAAATTGTTGGGGGCAATATGCTGACTCTGTAAACTGCTTAGAGTGGGCTGTAAAGCACTGTGAAGCAGTATATAAGTCTAAGTGCTATTGCTATTAAATTCAGTCAAACCAATTTGAAATTCAATTCATTGAATACAATTAATGGGTTGCTCCACTTTTATCATATAACATGTACAATTTAGTGGCAGCTTTAAAATGAACTCCATAGGACGCATCATGTGAGGGAGGGGGCCTCAAGTTATGCCCCCGTGATGGATAGTTTTTCCTAGTCTCATGGTCTAGAATGCTAGAAAAAGAATCCGATGTTAGATACTGAATCCAGTGAAATCTATCAATTGAAGCTATCTCTACCACATGGTATATGTGTTCCACTATTGTCAGCTTTCCGACTAGCAATAACTGTCCAAGATCTCAGGTAAAGAAAACTATGCAGCACTACTTCAAGACAATCCAACAAATATTATCTTCTTGAAAAATACGCTGTGCCTCTGGGCAATGGTGTCTTTCCTCAGAGAGTGGTTGTAGAAACTGTCTGTCTGCCATTTCATGGTGTTTTTTTTAATTTGCTGTCTGCAAGATAGTAAGGTATTTTCTAGAAGCTCAAAAACAGTTCTAGGTTGAAGTACCATCGTTGCATGGAATGTCAAACCCTTCACCTACATTCTTAATCACCACCAGTTTATCAAACAGTTTGAAGGAGAGTGGAACCTGGGACATGCATATGCCATTTTGGTCTCCAGCTTCAGTTTTGTTCAGTAAGAGGTGGGGACCATCACCAGTGCTTTCTTCATGAGAGACACCTACAAAATCTTCAGGTTCTTCCACAGGACTCAGAAATCTTTGCCCCTTATATTCAGAAAGTAGGATTTCATCAGAGACCACCTCATCCTCCTTGGGAGAATGTTCCTCTTCTGTTCCTTTGACAAATCCCAACAAGTCCATTGTTGTATCAGTAACTGGCTCCTCTTTGTCAGTTGAAGGTTCTACAACCAATGGTTCCATGGGGCTGTTGGCTTCCATTGGTTCCATAAAATCCAGCTTTACCTGGGCCTGAAAAACATTAAGAAAATGTCTGTCTGGGGTTGGATTCATCCCAAACTATTGTTTG
This sequence comes from Thermophis baileyi, assembly GCA_003457575.1. NCBI lineage: Eukaryota > Metazoa > Chordata > Lepidosauria > Squamata > Dipsadidae > Thermophis > Thermophis baileyi. The sequence continues at coordinate 851,778 of QLTV01003465.1, read as the reverse complement.
TTTAATCATAGTTTATTGAATCAATGACAATTGGGAGGGTCTGCACGCTGGGGTAAGACAAATGATTTACAAGCTACAGTAGATATGTTTACCCAAACCAATGTGCCAAAAATGAATACATCATTAAGTATAATGTGGAAGACTAGGATCTGCAGATCTCTATTAAGCTGCTTTAAGATGAGTGGTGATCAGGTTTTAAGGAACCGTGTTTTTACCAGATTAGGGTGTTTACCCATCTTATCCAGTATTGTGTGATCTGATTGGCAATTCTTATCTAATTTGGCCATCTGGAAATGCTAGCAGAGGTTAGGTCGTCTTTCTAACTTAATTGGGAGGAAACCTGCACTATCAAATTGTGCACTGCTGTATATTAGTGCTGGCTGAGGAATTCTGGGAGTTGAAGTCTACACATCCTCAAGTTGCAAGGTTGAGAAATACTGATCTACAGCGTGCAAGAGTAGAGCATGAGTCTAGGCCAAAGAGATACTCTTGTAGCAGAGGTGGGTTCCTCCTGGTTCACACCAGTTTTCTAGAACCAGTAGTAAACCAGTGGTGACGTCACGGAGCCGGTTCTGTCGGTGCCGGTCTGTAGACGCCGCCATCTTTTTTTGGGGGGGGATTATTTTTTTGGAGTGGGGGCGGGGTTTTTTTGCTGGTTTTTGCTTCTGCGCATGCGCAGAAGCTGAGTTTTCGGCACTGCGCATGCGCAGCCATCTTGTTTTTGGCTTTTTTTTTGCTATTTTTTTGCTTACTTTGCTTCTGCACATGCGCAGAAGCCGAGTTTTTGGCACTGCACATGCGCGCCCACGCGGCACGGCCACGCGGCACGCAATGCGCATGCAGCCACGCAGCGCGGGAGGAAGCAAACCGGCGACGAGGTAAGTTAGAACCCACCCCTGTCTTGCAGGACAAAAGATCCTCAAAGAAAGATTCATCCTACAGATCCAAAGTGCTGAAATGTCAACCATTTGACAACTGTGTTTTTTAGTATATTCAAAGAAGTGTCCTTCTCCCATATTACAGCTAGTCCTCAACTTACAACCGCAATTGAGCCCAAAATTTATGTTGCTAAGTGAGAAATTTGTTAAGTGAGTTTTACCCCATTTTATGACTTTTCTTGCCACGTTTGTTAAGTGAATCACTGCAGTTGTTAAATTAGTAACACGGTTGTTAAGTGAATCTGGCTTCCCCATTGACTTTGCTTGTCAGAAGGTTGCAAAAGGGGATCACATGACCTTGGGACACTGCAACTGTCATAAATATGGACCACTTGTCAAGCATCCGAGTGTAAATCATGTGATCATGGGGATGCTGCAATGGTCACAAGTGTGAAAAATGGTTATAAGTCCCTTATTTCAGTGCCGTTGTAACTTTGAACAATCACTAAACAAACTGTTGTCAGTCGAGACTACCTCTATACCAGGGGTCAGCAACCTTAAACACTCAAAGAGCCACTTGGACCTGTTTCCCACAGAAAAAAAACACACCAGGAGCCACAAAACCGGGGTGGGAGTGGCCAACTCGATGTCACTCACTCCCACCCAGTCACAAGACCCCCCCTAGCCACGCCTACCCAGCCACAAAACCACTCTCCATCTCCCTTCCCCTCTCCCTATCTCCTCCTCCCCCCCCCCCCGCGCGCCCGCCCCCCTCTCCTCCTTGGGCCCCGCCCCCTGTATCTCTCTCTCCCTCTCTTCCCCTCTCACCCCCTCTCTATGTATCACTCTGTATGTCTCTCTCTCACCCCCTCTCTGTGTATCACTCGGTATGTCTCTCTCTAACCCCCTCTCTGTGTATCACTCTGTGTGTGTGTGTCTATGTCTCTCTCTCCTCCCCCCCCTCTCTCTCTCTCTGTGTGTGTGTGTGTGTGTCTCCCCCCTTCCTTCGGGCAACCGTCCTCCTCCCCCCTCCTCTCGTGACCCTCTGGCCGGCTGTGGCTGAGCCGGGAGCGTGGGCACACACAGGGAGACTCTCCTCAAGCGAGCGCCAAAGCGCAGCAAAGGCGCGCACGGGGTGGGCGGCCGCTCGCTCCCTGCACATGCGCACGCTCCAGGCTCAGCCACAGCCAGCCAGGGCGTCATGAGAGGGGGAGGAGGGTCACCAGAGAGTGCAGGAGCGAAGCGGCCCTGTACCTGCCTTCACTGCACGTAAGGCAGCCTTTGCTTCCTGCCGCTTCGGGCTGGAGTTCGCGCCCTCCGTGCTTGGCCGAAGAACTGCTTGGGGTGGGGGATGACACAGCAAGGCGATGGCCAGAGCATTAGTGCAGGAGAGAAGCTGCGTCCTGTTAAGACCCTCCTTAAGTGAGCGGCCGCCCACCCCGCGCGTGCCTTTGCTGCGCTTTGGCGCTTGCTTGAGGAGGGTCTCCCTGCGTATGCGCACACTCCCGGCTCAGCCACAGCCGGCCAGAGGGTCACGAGAGGAGGGGGGAGGAGAGTGCAGGAGCGAAGCCACATTTGCACGTAAGGCAGCCTTCGCTTCCTGCCACTTCAGGCTGGAGTCCAAAAAACAAATAAGAGGGACGAGGGGCGGGGCCAACCCGTTAAGGGGCAGGGAGCCACGGCAGAGGGCCCAAAGAGCCGCATGCAGCTCCAGAGCCGCGGGTTGCCGACCCCTGCTCTATACTGTTTTGTGAGCTGCAGAAGTACCTTTTCTTAGATTCTCTGTCTCAAATACAGTACAAAGGGCTCCAGTGATCAAGAGATGATCTGCTACTACTATCTCTTACTGATAAACCATGCAGTGATCCTCATTCAATAAATGAAGAAATCAAAATATCATGATGTAGAAAAATCTTCACTTGAAGCTCACCTGGCCTGTTTCTGCTGTGGTGTGGAACTTCACAGCTTCTGTATTCACAGGATCTGGCAATGCTGGGCACAGAGATGTCTTCATTCTGGAACAGATATTAAAACAATGGTTTGGGAAGCAGAAGTGGGAAGTTGCTTAGCTCTTGGAAGGCCAGGAAAGGCTCAAGATACAGATGTGGTTCTTTTGCATACCTCCAGTTCTAAAAAGTTTATGCATTTGTAAATCAGGTTAAGTCAGGACCTACAGCCAAGTCCTATAAAACAGTAGCCCCCAACCTTTTAGGTACTAGGGACTCATTCCGTGGAGAGAGGTTTTTCCACGGACCGGAGAGGGAGTGGTTCTGCATGCTGCCTGCATTCCACAGATGGGGCTTTGCTTGTTTGCGTGGCCCAGTTTTTTGTATGCCGTGGCTCAGTGCTGGTCCATAGACCAGGGGTTGGGGACCCCTGCTATAGAACTATACTACATAGGAACATAGTAGATTGACTTATAATGCTAAACCATCATGTCCAATTAAAAGCAGACAATATTATGCCTTGGCATTATGTGCAAACTAGGTCATTGAACTTTAGTATATCTCATCGTCCTGAAAGATAGGCCGGTAGCATGATCTCCCATATTACAGATATGGAATGCTATTGTCAGCAAGCAAGACAATGCCTTTGCTAGAATTTCTATCAGAGCTGGGATAACAAGTGACAATTCCCCAGCTCATGTTCTCAGCTGCTTTACTGCATCAACTCACTGAAGTCACATAGTAGATGATTAATTAGCTGACGACTTTGGAATCAACTATCCAGGGAGATAACAGTTGCTCACGGCAGCTGCTTAGGAGTTAATTTTATATGTTTCCTAACACCAATTCTTTAGGTAATTTCAGCATAAAATGCTGCTTTATACCAGGCAGTTTATATAGCCTACTATGCCATCCAATTCGGTTTACAAATTAATATTCATCAACAAAAATAGAGTTGATTAAAACTGGAATCTTTTTCTTGTACAACGGGTGCTGGAATACTTTGCAAAGAGTTTTGTCAATGTAATAAAATGTGTTGTACAAGTGGTCCTCGACTTACAACCACAATTCAGCCCAAAATCTTGTTGCTAACTGAGATAGTTGTTAAGTGAATTTGATCTTTTTGTCATGGCTGTCAAGTGAATCACTGTAGTTATTAAATTAGTAACCCAGTTGTTAAGTGAATCTGGCTTCCCCACTGACTTTGCTTATCAGAAGGTTGCAAAAGGTGATCACATGACTCTGGGACACTGCAACCATCATAAATATGAGTCAGTTGCCAAGTGTCCGAATTTTGATCACTGACCGTGGGGATGCTGCCATGGTCATAAGTGTGAAAAACGGCCATAAGTCACTTTTTTTCAGTATCATTGTAACTTTGAATGGTCACCAAGTGAACTATTGTAAGTTGAGGTCTACCTGTATTTTCTCCCTTCACCATCGCTATATGGCCAGTCTATAGGCTAAGCTTCCTGTGTCTTAAAGCAGTTACTTCTCTCCTGCCCTTGAAATAGTTATTGCACATGGCTTCATCATAGTTACCTTTTTTTGCCAAGGTAGAAGATGGTGGTGACAATAAGGATGCCTCCAAAAATCCCCATAAATAGAAAGCTAAGCACCAGAGGTAGCTGCTTGGGATCTAGAGAGGAAGAAAAAACACGAGAAGCTATTGCTACTGTTGGAATTTCAGAAGGAGAACTCAGGGGGAAGAGAAGTTATACCTGGAGCTTTAGTTAGAAATCGATAAAAAGCTTTGCAGTTGTTTTTGCTGTTTGCTGTAGACACCCAGATGCCAACAAGATAGACAGTGTCAGGCTGTAAGTCCTGGATTGTATACCATGTTTGTGACACGTTGACGTCATAATCTAAACAAGAACAAGACAAGAATCAGAGCCCTTTGGTTGGCATTTTCCACAGCACCATGGCAAGTCCTTGGCCAAATTTTAGTGGGTAAACTTGCCAGGATACTCTCTTTCTCTTCCAAATTGTATGAAGCCAAGACACAAAGCTCAAAACCCCGTACTCACATGTTATGTTACCATATTGCTCCTTTTGACAACATATGATATATTTCTTCAGTAGACCTGGGCAATCAGAGAGGGCTCTGGGAGGCTTCCACTGGATGACAGCAGAAGTCGCAGTTTGGTTAGTCACATTTACATGGATGGCATCTTCAAGAGAAGCTGCAGACCAAAGAGGACAGTTATCATTGGCTCTTGAAAACCATAACTTCCAATGATTTTTTCCCCATCTTTGGGATGGTGGCCAGGTTCTCTCATCACTTCCTTGAGAAGCTGAATATGGAGCTAAGGATAAGTTGCAGTCAACTGTTGACCAAGAACCAGAGAAGGGTAGTCAGGGCCAAGGCTTTGAAATGTTCTCAGGCTGTAGAAGCTGTTAAAAAAAAGAATCTCAGAGCCCCTGGTTGAAGCTCTGGTGATAAATTGGCTACGTTGAAGTGAACCTTGTTTAGGTGATCTTTGTTTATTCCTGAAAGACCGAAATACTTTTCATTGGCCCTCATAGAAGCTATCGATCTTCCTTCTTTCCCGAAAAATCTTACCTTCTTTCCTTCCATTCCATGCATTATTACAACCAATATTATAGTGCGGTGACGGCGAACCTATGGCACGCGTGCCAGAGGTGGCACGCAGAGCCCTCTCTGTGGGCACGTGCGCCGTCGCCAGCTGCTCTTCTGGCACGCTGGAGCACTGGAAACCCGAAGACCAGCTGGTGATGGCACACATGCCCACAGAGAGGGCTCTGAGCAAGAGTGGTGCGGTGGCCAAAGGTGGAGCTCTTGCCTCACAATCAGGAGGCTGTGAGTTCGATCCTAAGTAGAGGCAGATATTCCTCTCTCTGGGCACAATGAGAATATATCTGCTGAACAAAACTCCGCATTGGTGACAGGAAGGGCATCCGGCCATTAAACACTCTGCTAGCTCCATTCACTTGCCCAGAGGTTCGCCATCACGGGATTATGGGGTCGTTAAAAGGTGATGATGAATGGGAGGACTTCCTTGATGAGATACCATTGGGTCTCCATGCTCCTTTTCAAATAACCACCTGGTCTTTGGGTTTCTGGTGCTCCGGCGCACGCAAAGACCAGCTGGCTGGTGCACATGCGTGCACTGGAAACCCAAAGACCAGGCGCGCGCATACGCACATTCCGATTTGGGCACTCGGTGCCGAAAAGGTTCGCCATCACTGTTATAGTGAATTTCCAGATACAGGTAGTCCTTGACTCATAATAATTTGTTTAACAACAATTCAAATTATGACGGCCCTGAAAAAAGTTATTTGTGACCAATCCTCACACCTGTAACTGTCACAATTATCAAAATTTGTCTGCAAAACTGTCGCATAATCAAAATTTGGGCATTTGGCAACTGGCATGTATTTAGGACAGTGACAGAGTCCTGGGTCACGTGATCTCCATTTGCGCCCATCCAATGGATCTTCCAACAAGCAAAGTCAATGGGGGAAGCCTGGTTTGCTTAACAACCATGTGACTCTTTTAACAATTGCTTAACCTATATTAAACATGGAACTATAGAAACCACTTGTTGGCTGTTACACAAGACAAAATATAAATTTATATTGCCACAGAAGTGGCATATTCTTTTTATTTATTAATTACCGTATTTTTCGGACTATAAGATGCACCGGTGTATAAGACGCACCAGGATTTCAAAGAGGTAAGTAAAAAAAAAAGGTTTTGCCCTCCCCCAGCCCCCAGGAGCACTCTGCAGACCTCCCAGACCCTCTGCGCACCCGTTTTTGCGCGGGGTGGGGCTTCGGGAGGCCCAAAATGGCTGTATTCGGTGTATAAGATGCACCAACATTTCCACCCTCTTTTGGGGGGGGAAGTGCATCTTATACTCCGAAAAATACGGTAGATTTTTATCCTGCCTTTATTACTTTATAAGTAACTCATGGTGGTAAATACACATACTCCTTCCTCCTTCTCTTTTCCCCTCAACAAGAACCCTGTGAGGTGAGTTGAGCTGAGAGTGTCTGGGCCAAGGTCACTCAGTTGGCTTTTAGGCCTACGACAGGACTAGAATTCAGAGTCTCCTGGTTTCTAGGCCAGCATCTCAACCATAATACCAAACTGGCTCTCTTTGTTAGATAAGTACAGTGAAATACTGTAGGTTATGAAAATGCTCATGCATTTCTCTGTTTAGTCATCTTTGATAACCCCTACAACAGGTCACCTTACAGCAGCAGTTCTCAACCTGTGGGTCGCGACCCCTTTGGGGGTCGAACGACCCTTTCACAGGGGTCGCCTAAGCGTGCGCTAGTCTGCCATCTTGGTGACTGGCAACGCGCACGCGCGGGAAGGGTGCGGGGAGGGGGTCGCGGCGGCGGGGCGGGGGTCGCGGCATTAGGAAGGTTGAGAACCACTGCCTTACAGTATTTTAAAGATAATGGGCTTTCTACATGACCTGCTAACCACAAGTCTGAGATGCTCTATTACAGTGGTCCCCAATCTTTGGGACCTGGCTGGGGAGTGGGGAGAGGAGAACTGGGCCACGCAAGCACACATGAAGCCCTTGCACGAGTGGGTGGGCTGGCGAGCGGCTGGCCAGCATACATGCATGCGATTGCCCACCGGCCTGCCGCTTGCACAAGTTTTGCTGTGCGCGTGCAGTGCACATTCACACGGCTGAATTCCGAATAGGCCATGGCCCAGTCATGGGCCGCGGCTGAGGGGGTTGGGGACCCCTGCTCTATTATCTGTTTTTGAGGCATGAGATGCAGCTTCTGTCTCATCCTCAAGATTCCATAAAAGCAACCTAAATTTGCATTTGGCTAGAAAACTTGAATTGCTGGCTCTGGCTCAAATGAATGAATTAAAAGTTTCCTACTGCTTCTGCTCCCTTGGGAGGGGGGGCTGTTGGGATAATTCTGGATGCTGCTAGCTCTGGCCACTTGCTGCCAGCACTGCCATTCCCTTGCAACCCTTCTTGATTTGGAATATTCGGGAGTTGGGGGTGAAACTAACAAGAGTCTCCCATATTAAGCTGAAGGGAAGGGAAGACTGGTAAACCTCTCTAGAAGACTCTTCTAGAACAGCTTAGAAGAATGAATCATAGAGTCATAGGGCTGAAAAGGACCACAGAGGTCTTCTATCCAACCCCCTGCTCAAGACACAAGCCTTATACCATCTCAGTCACATGGTTGTCCAGTCTATTTCTGAAAACCTGCAGGGATGGAGCACCCATAACACCATTGATTAATCCTTACGATTTATATTGATACTGATTGTTTCCTGATTGCTTATTTGTATCCTATGACCATCATTAGGTGTTGTACCTTATGATTTTGAAGAATGTATCTTTTCTTTTTATGTACACTGAGAGCATATGCACCAAAGACAAATTCCTTGTGTGTCCAATCACACTTGACCAATAAAGAATTCTATTCTATTCTATTCTATTCTATTCTATTCTATTCTATTCTATTCTATTCTATTCTATTCTATTCTATTCTATTCTATTCTATTCTATTCTATTCTATTCTACTCTACTCTACTCTACTCTACTCTACTCTACTCTACTCTACTCTACTCTACTCTACTCTACTCTACTCTACTCTACTCTATTCTAATTGTTCTCATTGTCAGAAAATTTCTCCCTACTTCTTGGTTGGATCTCTCTTTAAGCAGCTTCCACCCATGACTTCTTGTCTTTCCCCCCCTCGATGCTTTGGAGAATAAGTCAATAAGGGTGAAAGATAGCTGGGATGAAGCTTGATGGACTTCTCAATGCACCATGAAATCCCCTCCAACGTTATCCTGCACCCTTTCCTCCACCCCACTGATCTGTCGCCTGTGCTGTTTGTAGACAAGGTCCACCAGTCTTTCAGAAGACCAGTAACGCCCCCCTTCAGAAATTGCCTGAGTGACAGGTTACTGTTGCAGATCAACTCCATACCAACGATCTATTGTTCCAGCAACTTGAAAGGTGGCTAAAGGCTCCGTCCCCAGATCCTGCCCCAGACTGTCCTGCTAAGGACAGATCCTGTTAGAGATGTTTCCCCACCACCACTACCACCAACTATTTAGTGACATTGGGTGGGAGGGAAAAATAAGAGAACCATATTATTCTGCCAAATCAAGGATTGAAGTAATGCACTTTAACACTGTTGTGAGAAAGGGCTAATGGGTGACAAACTGTTACAGATTGGAAACGTTTGGAGTTGTGGTGATAGTGTCAGCTTAAAAGGAAGCATACTACATTAAGCAGTTTGTTTAATAATGACTAGGTGGTTTCACTCATGGGTTGTGGATGAGATGAGGACAGTGTTGTGGGACTAAGGGGAAGACTGGGTTTAGCAAGATAAGATTGTGCGATGATAAATTGCAAGTTGAGTCGAATCTAAGAACTTCAAGGTGCTCGAGGCAGAAATGTTATGGTTGCCAATTTAAAACTGCAACTATTCTGTCCTTATCTATCTTTTTCTGGTAAGTACAAAGATAGAAGAAATAAAGGAGACGCTCAAGAAGCTTATAATCAAAAGACAGCATCTAGACTACAAAATTATGTGAATGAAGCAGGCAAACGTTTTTTTTTTAACTCTGTCCAGACATGAAGTAACTATTCTGGGCTATTGGTGGTTCTGACTTATGGAATAAGTGGGGGCGGAAAGTCAGTGTGACATACTCACCATTTCTATGGAAAAGGTACCTATATCCAAAAGTTTTCCACTTTATAAAGTCATGTTTGTATACTGCAAAGCGATAACACCTGTTGGATTCAATTTCCCCTGGAATTGAGGAGCAAAAATCACAGATTTCATAACTTTAAAAGAGACTTGTTGGATCAGTCCAAAGCTTTCTCTTACACACCATCATATTTCTAACAGTAGTTAGTTAGATATTTCTCGAGGTCCCGTCAATAAACACCAGAGACTGTTTTCCCTCCAGCATCTGGTATCAAGCTAGATTGACTCCATAAATGACTATTTCAATTAGCTCTTGCTAGTAGTATCCATTTTCCCATTTCATCCATTTCTCTAATTTCCTTTTGAAGTCGATGACCATCCCTACAACTTCATCCCAGAGGTCTAAACAAATCAAGACTATATTGTGGAAACAAGTGCTTTATCACAGTTGTCCTGAAGCCCCTTCACAGCTTCTTCGGAGGATCCTGAGGTCTAAAGTCTATTCAACTATGATATAAAGAACCCATGCATAGAGAAAGGAGCAGGTGGATCAAATTACTACCCCGCTTCCTCCTTTAGCCTATATCGTACTAGCTGTGTGTTCTCAGGATGTCCCACTTTAGCTTTCTTCTATGATTCCGAGATAGCACTATTGACAAAATATCAAAATTCAGCAATCCTAGAGGAATTGACAGATGCACCATGCAAAATAACCATTTTATAGTATATTTCAGCTAGTCTTCCTGCCCCTGTTTTATTGGTTTAAATTAATGGCAAAGCTATTCGCTAATCCCTTCCAGTGAAACACCACCATTTTCAAACTCCTTCCCAAGCCAAGTGTAGCTCCAGCTAGAGATGCACTAGGGCAAATCTGGAGGGGATAAAATTAGAAAGCAACACAGCAACAAAGAGCACATGTAGGACCCACTTTCTCTTGATCCTGCTGCTTTTGCCAAGTAAGCTATGCCACTTTGAAAGTTTCTCTGATGGAGAGAGTGATATTCTAGTGGAGGAATCTGGGTGGTCCTTAGGAAGAGGTTTCAGTGTTACCTGTAACCAGGTAAGTAGTATCAGGTTCCATGCAGTCTTTCTTAGGCAAGTTTTCTCCAAGAGGCTGAGCTTCAAAGCAAAAGTGAGCATCGTCCTTGTCCACTTCCCACTCCAGAGTGTAATGCCTTCCGGACAGACTGACATTCAGAAAATTGGGACCTAGGACTGTAGAATCATAGCATTAAAAATTAACATTAAGGCTATCTAGAGCTAGCTGGAGAATTCTGGGAGTTGAAGTCTACACATTCTTAAAGTTGTTAAGAATAGGCAACACTGTCTAGACTCTAGACCAACTGTGGTCAATGAATGAGCCTTCTGCGTGGAGCATCTCTGACAGATGCGTGCCCTACTTTTTCTGAGATCTCACAAAAGAAGGGCCATGGGGCAACAATCTTGCAATGCAATAAAAAATATCGGATATACAGTATATTTACAATATGCCACTGTTATTGAAACGGAATACGCTCAAACCTGAGCTCTTAATTGGTCAAATTCACTTTTTGTCTTCTGCCAATTTCATTCTAGCTCTCTCTCTCTCTCTTCTGCTATTTCATTTCTTGAAGCTCCTCAATAAACCAGGCTTGGTAAAACAGAGGGAAGCCATTCAAAGCAAGTCTATCCATGTTGCCATCACCCTTATGTCCCAACTGGTAACTAAAGCCTTGGTGAACAGTTCGCCAGGATCTTGGGAATTTCTCCAAAAGTTCTCAGAAACCTACTGGATACATCAGATGTCTGGAGCAGACTTTCCATAGGTCCATCTTTTCTGTAGTGATTGGTGCCACTGACCAGCTCAATGGTAATCAGAGAGTGACCTGATGGAGAGATGCTCCAGAGAAATTTTTCTAGGACTATGTTGGTCATTTTACTCAATTTATACCATGTAAAATATAAAGGAGCAATTGATGGTGGAAGAGGGTCCCCATACAGAATGAGATTACTAGAAGATGGTTGCTGTGATGGATTATATCTACAAAAGCAGTGGTGGGATTCAGCCGATTAACACCGGTTCAGGCAATCCGGTTGTTAAATTACGCCTCTCCCCCCCCCCCGCTATCAAAGTGGATCCTGAGCGCTGCGCTGTGCTGCAATGGAGAAACGGGCAACGGAGTGGCCGGTGCGAGGGAAGGAAGAGGCTGCTTTCCCTCTTTCTTCTCCCTGCTCCTCCTCCTTCCCTTGTGCCAGCCGCTCCATTTCCCGTTTTTTCATTGCAGCACAGCACCCAGAATCCACTTTGATAGCGGGGTGGTGGTGGTGGTAATTTAACAATTAGTTCGCCCAGGGTCAGGTTGGCTGTCACGGGAGGCTCATCCCACATGTGTGGTGGAGCTGGAGGACGGGGATGGGCCATGCTTCCCACGACAGCCAACCTGACCCTGGGAGAACCAGTTATTAAATTATTTGAATCCCACCACTGTACAAAGGGGAAACTGTTGTGATGGACTACAGTGAAGCAACAGTTTCCCACAAAACGGGATCACGCTCCAAGGAGCGGGATGAGATAAGAGTCAACACAGCCTGGAGCTGGATCAAAGAAAGAGGAAGATATTTAGGATAGCTGCTCCGTAGAATCTCCCAGGGTATATTCATTACAATTAGAGTATAGGTAGTCCTTGATTTACAACAGTTCATTTAGTCACTTTTCGAAGTTTCAACGGCACTGAAAAAAGTGACTTATAACTGTTTTCCCCACAATCATTGCCGCATCCTCATGTGATCAAAATTCAGACAGTTGGCAATTGACTCATATTTATGACGGCCGCAGTGCCCCAGGGTCATGTGATCAGCTTTTGCGACCTTCTGACAAGCCAAGTCAATGGGGAATCCAAATTCACTTAACAACCCGGTTACTAACTTAACAATGATGCAGTGATTCACTTAATAACTCCAGCAAGAAAGGTCGTAAAATGGGGCAAAACTCCCTTAGCAACGGAAATGTGGGGTTCAACTATGGTCGTAAGTCGAGGACTACCTGTGGTATAGGTTTAGTCTGGCAAGATTCTGTCTATATCGTGTAAAGAAATAACGAATTGAACTTTGGCTGGGATTATTCTATGTTACTCTTGGGCTGGGCCTGACCATTTCTTTGTATACCAACCTGCATTTTGTTCTGGTGGTAACTTAAAGGAATAATCTGGAGAATGTCCCACACTGTTAAATGCCACCAGCGAAATGTTATATTCAGCTGCAGAAAGAGCAGCGTGGCACGAAGTTGCACGATGTACGGTAATGCTGTACTTTTCTAAGCCAAAAAAGCACTGTTTGCAGGCCAGCATGACAAAAGTCAGAGTATAGCTCACCGCCCCTTGCTCCACGGAGGGTCTCTGTAAAAATACAAAAGAGAGGATAGAAAGCATTTTCCAAGCCACCAGCTAATGCTTTCATTTCTATCTTTCTTTTCTAGGGAGATACCTCTTGGGCATTCTGTGGTTTCAAACCATTAGGGAGCACTATCCAATCTAGGCTGGGTGATGTCTGCATGACAGCACTAAAAGATCTACAGAGACTTTGCGTCAGGCCCCATGACCCGCTAATCTTCTTCTTTTTTAGATTCTTGAATTAAGAAAGGTTGTCACCTTGTAAAATAAAATGACAGATTCTGGTTTCATTTACAACAGGGGTGTCAAACTCAAGGCCCGTGGGCCGGATCCAGCCCGTGGGGTGCTTAGATCTGGCCTGCGGGGCCGGCCTGGAAATAGCAAAGGACCAGCCCGCGGTGCCTCTGCTAGAGAAAATGGGGCGTGGAGGGACTGCCCCCCTAAACCCTGTTTTTGGCCTGGACGGCCTCCTACAACACCCTGCTGGCCAAAACAGGGCATGGGGGGGGGGCGCAAAAACAGGGTGCGGCAGGGTGCTGCAGGAGGCCGTCCAGGCCAAAAACGGGGAGTGGGGGTGCATGCAGCCCCCCCCCCCATTTTGGCCAGCAGGGTGCTACAGGAGGCGTCCGTCCCGTTTGCCGTCTATCCCGTCTCCCCCCTCCCCCGTCCAGCCTGCGGACAACTACAATGCTGATCCGTCCCTCGAATAAATCCAGTTTGACACCCCTGATTTACAAGAACACTCTGGGCCCTACATTGGCCCTATAGACATTTTTATCAAATTAAAATAATAGGTGACTGAAAGTTTATTTGCAAATGTTACTTCTGCCCTCCAACCACCACCACCAGCTGAATGCTTCATCAGCCCCATCAGGTAGTCCTCAAGTTACAAAAGTTCGTTTAGTGACTGTTCGAAGTTACAATGGCACTTATGACCATTTTTCACACTTATGACTGTTGCAGCATCTCCATGGTCACGTGATCAAAATTCAGATGCTTGATAACTGACTCACATTTATGACGGTTGGAGTGTTTCAGGGTGATGTGATTGCTTTTTGCGAAATTCTGACAGCAAAGTCAATGGGGAAGCCAGATTCACTTAACAACCATGTTACTAACTTAATAATTGCACTGATTTACTTAACAACTGTGGCAAGGAAGGTCGTAAAATGGGGCAAAATTCACTTAATAAATGTGTCACTTAGCAACAGAAATCTGGGGCTCAATTATGGTCATAAGTCAAGGACTACCTGTATAACTTTCATATCTAAAGATGGGAGCTTAAATGTTTGCACTGAATATTTTTCTTGTCTTCTGCCTGCTGAAGAAACAATATTTTTAATGTTTGAAAAGCAGGCAATCCAAATGCAGGGTGGATTAGGAGTCTGAGCCAGAGGATGTTTGAATGATGGGTTCAGATGCCCCGAAGGCTGAATAAAAGCATTCCCCTTACCGCCCATTGCAGAGTTACGTTCCTCTGGCCTTCTTTTCCTAGGGACTCCACAGTATAATTTACTGTGGGACTTCTGAGGATTTCTAGAAGAAAAAAAATGCATTTATTAGACTCTGGAAACTTTGCTAATTTCTCCCCAAGCCTTTTTATACACAGGAGACAAATTCTTTGTGTGTCCAATCACACTTGGCCAATAAAGAATTCTGTTCTGTTCTGTTCTGTTCTGTTCTGTTCTGTTCTGTTCTGTTCTGTTCTGTTCTGTTCGGACAAGACAAAAGACACACACACAAATCTCACCATAAGGAACAAAGAGGATTTCACTCCAGCTGCTCCAGTGACTGCTCCAGTGATCAGTTCGATACCGGACCTGCACTTCATAACGAATATTTTTTTCCAGGTGACATGTGGCAACTAGACAAAGGCAAGGATATCTGGATCAGTCTTCAATTGTCTCCAGACACGAAGACTGTAGTAGCTGTTAAGCAGGGTTATCTACAGAACTACTTTCTTTTCTATCCCGCATCCTTCATTGTAAACTGATCAGAATTTAGCTATTCAAGCATGAAGGTGGCAGCGAGCCCAATCTATCACGTGGATTTGATTCAGAGATATCAGTGGAACAGCTTGCCTCCTGGTGTTTTGAGTGCTCCATCACTGGAGGTTTTCAAGAAAAGATTGGACAACCGTTTGTCTGGGATGGTATAAGGCCGTGATGCCGAACCTATGGCACGCGTGCCAGAGGTGGCACACAGTGCCCTCTCTCTGGGCACGCGCACCGTCACCAGCTGCTCTTCTGGTTTCTGGCGCGCATGTGGCCATTTTTCGGGCCGTTTTCGGGCCGTTTTCTGGGCTACAAACACCCAAAAAAAACTCCCTGAAAACACCCCGGAAAATGCCCCGGAAAACTCCCTGAAAACAGCCAAAAAACAGACCATTTTTCGGGCCGTAAACAGCCCAAAAAACGGCCTGAAAACGGCCCCCAAAATGGCCAAAAATGGCCGAAAAACAGGCATGCATGCGCCAGCCAGCTGATCTTCGGGTTTCCAGTGCTCCGGCACGCGCACATGCACACTCATGCACACGCATTCCGGTTTGGGCACTCAGTGCCGAAAAGGTTCGCCATCACTAACCCTTGGGCAGGAGGTTGGATTAGATGATGATTCTATATAATTCAGTTTAATGGCAGGGGTGTCAAATTCAATTTCATTGAGGGCCGCATCAGGGCTGTTTTTGACCTCGGGAGGCCGGGATGGGCGTGGCCAGCTCGACATCACTCATGTCGGGGGCGCCTGTGGTGGCCCGAGTGCTCTGCCAGCAAAAACAGGCTCCCGAGTTCCATTTTCAGCTGCAACGGCCTCCTGCAACCCTCTGCCAGCAAAAATGGAGCTCGGGAGGGCCGCACGCTCTGTTTTCACTGGCAGACACACCGCAGGCCGGTCCAGCGTGGCCCTGCGGGCCAGATCTAAGCACCTCGCAGGCCAGATATGGCCCCCAGGCCTTGAGTTTGACACCCCTGGCTTACGGTGTTGTATTCTATGACTCAAACACACCTTGGCAACATCTTCTTTCTCCATGTTTCTATAATGTTCATTTCATCCCCAGCCCTTGGATGAGGCCAGTGTAAGTCATCCTTAGCTTACTGGTATTAAAGGGGGTATTTTCTTTAAGTGGATAGCATCCAACAGTGGCCTCAAGTTTGTAACCTTGGAATGAGGTCAGGTGATTGGGAAGAAATATAACGGTGGAAGGAGAGAGACCAGCAAGAGGATCTGCTGATTATGCCTCTGAACAAACCAGCACTTCCTCCGAAGGAGCAAATTTGTGACAATTGTATTAGCATGATTACAATTCACAGTGTTGGTATTAACCTATAAAATCCTTTATGACTTGGTGCAGAGGTTATCTCCAGGATTCAATTCTTCTTCATTCAATGAATCAAATTCATTCAATCTCTGTGGCTGCTCGACTAACAAATTGTAATAGTAACTGGCTAATGTAGAATTAAAACCAATGCTATTCTAGCAAATAAAAAAAATAGAAAGCATGATACAAATCAAGGCCGGTCGTTACGTAACACCCATTACAGATAGGCTCATCTACCATCCTGGTTCAATCCCTGGGAGAAACGCCAAGTCTTCAAGGGCCTATGCTGGGTCAGGGCTAGCTGGGTCTTGTGAGCCAGATTGAGCTGAAGGAACATGACTAGGTCAAGGAGGGCCAGAATTAATGCACCACCCCCATCCAGTCCTGGCACAAGTGAAATCAATGCCATCTCAGTACTGAATCCTGGTCTGAAATTTAAGTAAATAGAGTCTGGGTAATTCCTTTCTTCCAGGATCCTCTTAAGCTGACCACCGTTCCTAAAGAGAGAATTCGGGGAATAGAACAAATGTTGTCCAACACCATCAGATATAGTGATGACTTCCTGAGGAAGGGATCAACAACTGATTCATTAAGAGCCAGTAGAACTACTCTCTCCTTCCGGGATGCATTCATGATCACCTAGATGTGTTCCCTGTGTCGAGGCCTTAACCAATCAGGAGGAACATAGATTTAATTCACAGGTGACCATGCTAACAGCTCCAGGAACTCAATCCACTTCAGCAGGACTAAGGGGCTCACATTTGTCCCAGATAACAAGCAAGACTGTGCTTCAAGCAACTCGAAAGGACCCGCACAGTTAGAATCCAAATTAGAGTGGATCTGGATTAATTTTATCTGACAGATGCCTAGACAATTTTTCACAGCAGCTCTGCAAATGTTCCTCAGACACCCTTCCTTTCCCAAAATTGGGTCATCCTGAACAGAACCTACAGACATGTTAAGAGCAGAAAAATAGCTATGTTTTGTTAGTCTTATTGACACAAGGTAACTCTTGATAAAAGATTTTGCTCATGTTTCATTGGATTCAATGTTTGTTCATTAGTGCTCTAAGTGTCTCTTTCTATATCATCTCCCAGAGTTTTGAAAACCACGAGGACCTTCATGATCCATATATAAAAAGAGTGCACATAAGCACAATCCAATTTAAGGTCCCTTCATTCCGTGCAGTGATTACAATAAGGTCTCAGCTGAACTGTGCACTAGAACCCTAGGAATAATTATTCTTATGTAACAGTTGCAGACATTCACCTAGATAGGGGGTCCTTCATTTTTTTAAATTAATTATTATTTTGCATTGGTGAATTAATAACTTCTATTTTTGATGAAATTTGCAGCCAAAATATAATAGAAGGACATATAACAGAATAACAGGCCAGCTCCACTGGTATGGAATGTCCTGAGAGCAGCACCTTCCACCGTTGCCAAGACTGCCTACCAACTAGAAGTCAATGGCCGGCAACCTTGAAGGCACCCAAAACAGAGATGGCAAGACACCATCAACAAAGATATGCAAGCTGCAGGCCTGTGCCCTGGAGATGCAGCTGACCGTGCAAAGTGGTATTCAATGATCCGAAAAGCCAACCCTACACTTGCGGGAATACAGTAGGAAGAAGAAGAAGATAACAGAATAACAGAATGAAAAAGTTGGAAGGAACCTTGGAGGTCTTCTAGTCCAACCCCCTGCTCAGGCAGGAAGCCATTTCAGACAAATGGTTGTCCAATCTCTTCTTAAAAACTTCCAGTATTATCTTAATAATTCAGTTATAATTCAACCAGAATAGAAATGAATACATGGTAGTGACTAAAATGAAATTCACCTAAATCTGAAGGAGAAAAATCCATAGTAATATTAATATTGAGTTAATTTAATTCTTTTAACATGTTACTAAGTCTAGACTTTATCAGTTGCTAGGTGAATAGATAGTTTATAGATTTGATGACATATATAGGATTTATTATTTTCTTGGTTACACTACAAATCTCCAGAAGACTTTTTGAGAATTTAGGGTTATATAATTACAGTAAATTAATAGTTACATATTTTTTAGCAATAGCACTTAGATTTATATACCGCTTCACAATGCTTTACAGCCCTGTCTAAGCGGTTTACAGAGTCAGCATATTGCCCCCAACAATCTGGGTCCTCATTTTACCAATCCCGGAAGGATGGAAGGCTGAGTCAACCTTGAGCTGGTCAGGATCGAACTCCTGGCAGTGAGCAGAGTCAGCTTGCAATACTGCATTCTAACCACTGCGCCACCAAGTTGGCTCAAGGTTGACTCAGCAATGGGTTGACATATTGGCACAATTTACATCAAGCTGGGTCATGGACGTTACTGATTTGTTGCATGGGATGATCATTTTGGTCCTATTAGACTGACATCCTATCCTCCACAATGTCCTCCAGGAAGCCTTCATCTATAGCTGGAGCTTAATTTTTGCAATAAATCACAAGAGATTCGTCATCATGTTCTTTGAGGGTGAATGCCACGTATTTTAAAACAGTAAGAATTCAGAAACAACCGGTACATTTATTAATTTATTTATGTTTCACATTTCTGAACCTCCCATATCCCTTAAAGAGGGAGTCTGGGAGGTGTACAATAATACATCAAAGATCAGAAGACAAAAGAGTATATAAAATTAAAATGTTAAAGTTAAAATTTTTAAAATTGTAAAATTATAAAAAAAATTAAGGAGGCAAAAATAATTAAACCCTGTTAAAAATTAGGCAAAGGGAGACCTCATCGCACCAACCAGGCCCATATCTTTGGTGGTCAGAGCTATTATCAAAAGCACACAATTATTAAAATTTAAAAGTCTGAATTAGACATGGAATCAACCTACCTATTAATCCCTCCGTGGTGTCATCAGAGCTACAGTTTCCCTGAAAGCAACCCAGATAATATTCAGAATGAGGAGAAGGCTGATGATAAACCCACTAAAGCAAGAAACATATTCTTCTCAGAAACACAAAATGGAAAATCTGAGTTGTTTTATGTGGTAAGACTAATAAATAGATTACGCTGAGTTTTTTTGTTTATACTCATCATCTAACTTGCACATGAGCAGGATGAAAACATTATTGATTGGTTGATTTACAAGATGTAGATGGTAGCCTATCTCATATAATGACTTTAGGTGGCTCACAACAATCCATAAAAAATGGCTAAAACTAAAAGTGCCCTTCCCCCACCTCCTCATGGGAGACATTGCAGCCCTAAACTTGACTGTTAGCTCAACGGAAGCCAAAGGGATTTGCTTTTAAATGGGGATCAGAATTTTTCTTCTTCTGAGCAATGAATTCCCTCAATAATTTGTTGGGGATTGCACGGTGGGTGGAGCTAAAGCAAGGAGTGGGGGGAGGGGCAGAGCAGAAGTGGGGGGGCAATTGAGGGCTGGCTTTAAATTATGGCTGAGCAGGCACCGGCCTAAGGACACAACATTTTAGGGATGCCAAGATTGAAAAGACTTCCAAAAGAATAGTTTAAAAAAAAGCAAAAAATGGTAACAATGCACTCTGTGAGCCAGCATGCCCACCTGAGGTCTAAACATAATTCTGCAGAATAGTTGCCATATGACCTCAATAGGTACCGATGTAATTAAAATGATGTAATTAGGGTGAAAATGTCTGACAAAAGAAAAAAAAGGTCCAGGGCTGAAATCTTAAGAGTAAAAACTTGGAAGGAAAGGAAAGGAAAGGAAAGGAAAGGAAAGGAAAGGAAAGGAACTCCCTCCAACATTTTGAAGTAAGAAAAAGAAAAAAAAAAAAAAAAAAAAAAAAAAAAAAAAAAAAAAAAAAAAAAAAAAAAAAAAAAAAAAAAAAAAAAAAAAAAAAAAAAAAAAAAAAAAAAAAAAAAAAAAGGAAAAAGGAAAGAAAAGAAAGAAAAAGAAAGAAAAAGAAAGAAGAAAGTGCCTTTTTGAGATTTCCACCAAAACTGGAAAATGAGCCGAACCATAGGGGGCACCAATATTTATATATTTTTAAATGTATTAATAAATGACAGCTGATAGCGTCGGAAGCGGGAGACTTCGCCCGGACGCCACCATTTGGGAGCTTTTACCCTCTGCGCATGCGCAAAGCATTCTGCGCATGCGCAGAGGGTAGAAGAACCCAAATGGCGGCGTCCAGGCTACCAGCTGTCCGGCGACCCGCAATCACGGCCGAACCGGGAGCATTTCACCCCTGTAGTGACGGTGGCACCAAAATTGCGGGCTAACGCGCGCGGCGACCCCTGTGAAATGGTCATTCGACCCCCAAAGGGGTCGCGACCCACAGGTTGAGAACCGCTGCTTTAAACATTCCTGCCCTTATTCACCAAATATTTTCCTCTCCATAACCTCTTGATGTCGTTATATTTGGAAGAATTATCTCAGCGGAAGTCCCAGAGTGGGGTAAAGATGGAGGGATTTATTTTGTGACAGCTGGAGAGCAGCTGGCCATGGGGCGATGTGTCACCCAAGCACCTTCCTGCTCCTAAGTCTTTCCATAGGGGTAACATTTCACACAGCTGTTTGAGAGTAGAAAGAAGAGGGTGTATTCAAAAGGGTGGGGTTGTGGAAATGCTGCAATCTTTAATAGGGGGAAAACCCCCCTATGATCTGCAGAATTTCTCTGTCAATCTTCTATGATGAGAGTTTCAAAACACGTAGATAGCAACCCCAACAGACATATACATAAGCTGCCTATCTGCCTATCTGATTAAATTCATCTCCTTTTTTCCCCTCATTTCCTCTGTAGTGAGTTTTAAACAATTGCCTCTTTGAAGCAGAGAGAAGCAGTGATACATATGATCGTTGCTTCAATAAATGCAAACCCCTGATCTCAACAAAGCCCTTGTGACTGCTGTCTGACTGATCGTGATTGTTTAACTGCTGGGCATTTTTATTCATTCTTCTCAGTAGTTAAACCAAACAACTTTACCTTCCCCAGTCTGAAGCCTTTTCGAGACGTAGGATCTCAACATCCAAATTTCCCCAAACCTTTCAAGTGGAAGAATCTACCAAGGCAGCCCAAGAGCATCGGGTAGAATAGAGGTGGTTGAATCCAAAGCTGGACAATGAATAGTTATCTAGCAAGTCTTGTCTGCCTAGGTAGAGAATCTTGGTGGAAACCATCAAACATGGCCATCATTTTCAGTGTTTACATGCAACTTACCAGTGTCCAGTTTATATGGTTGAACTGTCTCATCTTGACTTCACTCAGTGTAGAGCGACATGTGCTGGATCTAGGCCATTTCAAGGTCAGGATACCTTTCGATCTAGAAATGTTGATGGACTTGGCTGATGGTGGATTAAATTTTACTGGAATGAAAAGACAACAGCTGAGGCTACTGAGTAAGAGACAGATGTGCAAGACTGCAAATGCAAGATGATATGCCCCTTCACTCATTTTTGTACACTAATTTTTCTCTCCCCTCCCCATAATCTCTTTATGGTCCTTTTGATTTTTAGTTCAGCTCATCTGCTCATTTTCACCATCCTTTTCATTGAGGGTTTAGCAATAACAATTATGAATATCACCCAAAGAAAGTCAGTCAGCCTTCTGCTTCCACTGATGTGCTAAGATTGCACTGATGCTGTGTCTGAGCTTGGCATTCGAAAATGTGTGTGTTGGTAAAGTGGAATTCATAATACCCACAATCTTCTCTACCTATGATAAACATTGTTCCAAAATGAAGCAGAATCCTACTTATTTTCAACTCCTAGATATCCCTAGAAAAGGAAAGGAAGGGAAACTTTGCTGCTTTCTTTGGAACCGCGTTACCCATGATAAACTGAAAGGGTGAATAGGGAGCCACCTCAACAGTTTGTCTTCTGGTAAGTTGGAGTTGTGTGGTTTGCAACAGTTTTAAGAATGCACAAGCCACAGCAATTCTTCCCTGGGCATGCCCACAACAACTCCTCAACAAATGGAATTTCCAAAATTCCAAATTCCAAACTTTCCCCAATAGTTGAAACCCCTTAACCTTGCAACATGCACCCAGACAACACCTAAATCTGCCCTTTCTGTTTGTCTCAAAATGTGGCCAGCAGCAGAATCAAGAACATTAGAATACAATAGGACAGTGTTTCTCAACCTTGGTAGTTTGATGTGTTGACTTCAACTCCCAGAATTCTGCAACCAGTAAGGCTGGCTGGGGAATTCTGGGAGTTGAAGTCCACACATCTTTAAACTGCCACAGTTGAGAAACACTGTAATGAGAGATACTTCATGCTGTAGGAAGTTCACTTTCTGGCTTCTTTTGACTTACTGGCTTCCTTGATCAACAGGGTATGATTCTTTGAGACCCGATGAGAACTGTCCCTCAGCACGCTTTCTACCCAGACAGTAAAATTTCTTCGAGCATAGACTCTGTCGGTGTTAAAAATAAAGTAGGTCTGGACTCCAACCTCAAATGTATTTATCTCCCCTTCTGTTTGATCCCTGTGGGTGAGAAAGGGAAAGGAGTTTTATTAGCTATTAAAGCCGTGTTTCTCAACCTTGACAACTTTAAAATGTGGGTTCCTTAGTGTTCTTCTAGTTTGGTGGTTTTCTTGCAGATGTTTCATTACCAAACTAGGTAATGTCATCAGTTCAACCCGGAGCTACAACTATTTTCTTCAATCAGTATTTTCAGATGTGTGGTCTTCAACTCCTGGAATTCTCCGGCTCCTGCATGCTTAAGTCCACACATCTAAGGGGCGTGCATAAGCGCACCAGCGTGCCTACCGTCCCTGTCCTACTGTCCTATTGTCCTCATCTATCTGTATTCACTTTGATTATGTTTATGTTTATACCTATACCTGCTAACTTGTACATGTTTGACAAATAAATAAATAAAATAAATAAAAATAAATAAAAAATAAATAAATAAATAAATAAATAAATAAATAAATAAATCTTAAAGTTGCCAAGGTTGAGAAACATTGCATTAAAGCAAACAAAAGGAATACTTTGATAGCAACCTGAGAAAAATAGCCATCTGGCAACAAAATCTCTTATATTGTGGAAGAAAAAGCTTCCTAATCAGAATTTCTTTCTGCATCATGCTGGTTTCTGCATCATGCTGGTCTGCTCCTGGAATGTATTGTTTTTAAATTTGTATCTCACCTTTATTTTTTTCATAAATAACTCAAGGCAGCAAACATATCCAACATATGTTCTTTATCCGACTTTCTTCACAATAACGACCCTGTGAGATGAGTCGGGCTGAGAGAAAGTGACTGGCCCAAGGTCACCTAGCTGGCTTTTATGGCTAAGGCGGCACTAGAACTCACTGTCTCCCACTTTGTAGCCTGGTTCCTTAACCACTAGAGCGGTCCCCAAGCTTTCCAGCTTGGCGGCCTGGCCCGGCCCGGCGCGGGTGGGTGGGTGCGGGTGAGTGGCAGGCGCACGTGCACGCACACAGCTCCATTTGTACGTGCGGAGGGCGCTCACGTGCAAAGCTCCATTCATGCAAATGGAGCTTCGTGCGTGAGCGCAAGCGCCCTCCGCTCATACGAGAGGAGCTTCACACATGCGTGGTTGCCCACCGCTCGCACAAGTGGAGCTTCACACGCTTGCACTTGCCCATCTCTCCTGCGGCCCGGTAGTGGGCCCCGGCCTGGAGGTTGGGGACCCCTGCACCAAACCAAACTGGCTCTCAGTTTGAAATAGTCTACCTTCAGCTCCCAGCCCTCCAATTTCTTTCTGGCATCCAGAGAGTCATATTGCTGTAATGAGTGCTAGAAAAAGACTAGTTATAAAGATAGGTGAGTTTTAAGATTCTGTATGAGACCATTGGTGAACATCAAAATGTTCCCAGTCCACTCCTGGTTATTTAATGTAAACAAGGGCCTTTGCACTATTCCAACATGTGAAAACCAGCTGCACTTTCTAATGAAAGTGAAAGTTCTGGTTGTAGTTACAAAAGATTAGTTAAATACATCGATCTCTTTTTTTTCCCCCTTCTACCCCACACTTTCCCCCTTTTCCTTGCCTAGTTTCCCATTATTTACATTTTCTTTGCATTTTGTATTCTGGTAAGCTAATAAAAAATTTTAAACAGGGAGGATTAATTAAATACAGGTTAATGATGGCAATGTACTGTACTCAACATATCACTGCCTTAAAAGTATTTATGGCTCTTTAGCCTCAAAAGACAAAGGGGAATGAGAGAAAAAAAGATATAAAATGTGAATAAAGAAATATATCCCCACCCCCATCCCAAGAATCCAACATAAGGTATAGACTGGAATGAGGAGCAATAGAAACATTTTTTTTAAAAAAACACAACGGATAATTAAAGTAGGGAATTTGTTGCTAGGATCTGTAGCAATGCCCTCCAGATCAGATTCCTTTTCAATGTATACACTAAACCAACTCAAACTAGCCACTTAATGGCTTAGGATGAGGAGAAACAGAGAGAGATTTTTATAACAGAAGCATCAACATGCTTGGGCCAGCATTCACCTTAAGTGGAGGGTATGGTTGACATCTTCTTTACATCCAGCCTCCCAGGAGCAGTTCATAAGACAGGAGGCGGCCGCTTCACAGCAGGTCTTGTAACAAATCAAATTTTGGGGAGCACAATTGCTGGGATCTGCAAACATAGGACAAAGAATGATATTCCTGGAAACCTTGGAATTAGGAAATAGTAATGTAAGGTGTTTACTTCAGGGGTGGGTTCTAACTTACCTCGCTGCCGGTTCGCTTCCTCCCACGCCGCGTGGCCGCGCCTCGTGGGCACGCACGCGCTTTGCGCATGTGCAGTGCAAAAAGATCAAAAAATATCCCCCCCCCAAAAAGCCAAAAAGATGGCGACGCATGCGCAGTGCTGGAAACTCAGCTTCTGCGCATTCGCAGAAGAAGAAAAACTGGAAAAAAAATTTAATTTTTTTTTTAAAAAATAAATAAAAAAATTCCCCCCCAAAAAATTCAAAAAAAAATTCAAAAAAAAAATGGCAGCGCCCATGGACCGGCACCGACCGAACCGGATCCGTGACATCATCAGCGGGTCGCTACCGGTTTGGGTGAACCGGTCCGAACCGGGAGGAACCCACCTCTGGTTTATTTATTTAGGGCAACCCGTATCCTGCTTTCTCCATAGAATACGGCTCACTTTGGCCAATTGTCAAACAACATGCACAAAAAAATGTAAACTAAAAATATGTTCACACACACACACACCAAAGCCCTAAAGAGAGCTAAAGTTAAAGGTAATATCTACAGCAAGCAGAAATCATAATGACACATTATAATCTGACTTTTACTAAATTAATAGAAAGTTTACTCAATTTCTGCTGTTTCTATGGTTATGTATTTGGGTTTTTATGCCATGTTACCTGCCCAGATTTATTTGGTTAAGAAGGATGGCCACATTGATAGGCTGAAAAGCAAATGAATAAGATGGCGAGACTTTAAATCAAGGTGTTGCATTCTCCTTGTTCCTCCCCCCTACATTTTTTTTTAAAAGAAAACCTCCCAAGCGGATGAGAAAGTGATTCTAAATTTATTTTAGATATTTATTTATATACAGTCCAGTTCTCCTCCATTTCTATTTCGTAACTGGTGGCAGATTAAGGAAGAGTGTTTGAAAGCATAGAAGGAAGCTATGGCTTTTGTGTCAGCATGGCTGGTTTCATCGCTTCCTGGTCTTCCCTCAGATGAGATAAACTTACCGCTCAAGAGCTCTGGTGCAGCCAACCACACCATCACCATCACTGCAACGACAACTTGTGCCATCTTCAGTTTCTTCCAGCTTGAGTGATGGGTGTTTTTCTCTTCCTAGAGGTGCTGGTTATTGCAGGGTCTATCATTGCTTGCAGAGAAGTCTGCCGCTTACTCCTGATGGAAGGCAGGTACACCTGATTTGACCAGGAGGGGCTCCCTTGGCTGATTCAACTCAATGGCCTCTCCGCTCAAGGCACTTTCAAGAAAGCTGTGCACGTTATCCTGTTTTTCTCTTTCACTTTGCTTTCAACGAAGTGCTGACCACAGAACCTATTGACTCAGCAGCACACACAAACACATACGTGCCACACCTCTGTGTGCCTAGTTTGTGCGTACGAGCTAATTTGCAGGTGCAGTTCTGCTTCTTCTTTCTCACAAGGAAAACCTAAAAGAGTGTGAGATCTAGAACAACTCTCATACTCTCTGGGTTGATGTAGACCACTTCTGAGTTGTGAGGTTTCATTCAGTAACCGTGTCATTCACAGACTTCACCGACGTCTTAGCCTGCATATCTGTGGCCCATGGGTATTTTTAAAACCAAGGGTTAAAAAAAAAAAGCTTAAAAATGTAATATGGCAAGAGATTTAACAAACTGGAATCAGATTTGTGTGCAGGTTTTGAATTATGATCCCGTTTAGCAGATCCATGCAAAGGTGTTAACAACCATCGTTTTGTGGAAGGTTAAGATTAATAATTCATCTTCATGGTTTGTAAGTTGCAGTCACAACATATACTTTGCTTGGTTGCTGAATTATGGAATACATGATGGAACCATTAACTAAAGGTACTGGTTTCACATAACAGGCTAAGCCACAAACAACTAATCAAGCCAGTCATGTGCTAATAAACTAGTCAGTTCTTTACAAGGTCTGGTTAAACATATTGTAAATACTCAACGGCATTCGTATTTTATAATCTTCTCTTCCCAGGTTAATCTTGAACTATTTGGAGGATAAAACAATCTGGAGGGTACTCTGCGAAAAAACATGGAGATAACAAATTATAAATTATTGGGCCATGGTGGCACAGTGGTTAGAGTGCAGTACTGCAGGCTACTTCTGCTGACTACGGCTGACTGCAATTTGGCAGTTCAAATCTCACCAGGCTCAAGGTTGACTCAGCCTTCCATCCTTCCGAGGTGGGTAAAATGAGGACCCAGATTGTTGGGGGCAATATGCTGACTCTGTAAACCACTTAGAGGTTGTAAAGCACTGTGAAGCAGTATATAAGTCTAAGTGCTATTGCTATTGCTATATGTTCTCTGTGTTATCTTTTCAGAAAGCAGAGGAAAGATTCCTGTAATAATCAATGTTTTCCTTTGGTTAAAACCAAGGAAAACATCTCCCCTTTCTATACTAGTGTTTTTTTCACGAGTGGGGGGGGAAGCCCCACCTTGTTGTGGGTAGAAAGCCACATCCTTTGAATATATCAGACTTTGCAGAAAGCCTTAACTAGGTCAGAAGTGTGGTGACTAACTTAAGCGAGTCAGATTTTCCCACATGTTTCTGTCTAAAACCAGTTTATTCACTTGCATTCTCGGTGGGGAGGAGATATTGGCCAACTGGAACTGCAAGAGACTATATCAGCCAATGACACACTTTATTTATTAATATATTAATAGAAGGCTTATTAATATATTATTTATTAAATTTATATGCCACCAATCTCACTATCAAGCAGTTTTGGGTACCTTATTTTTTATTTATTTATTTATTAAATTTATATATGTAGGAGAAGGCAGAGCTGGGGGCGGAATTAAATGTGTCATCAGCTTAGAGTCCTTGCCAATTTAGCGCTGATTGTTACAGGCAGTCCTCAACTTACAACACTTACTGAACTTTTGAAGTTACAATGGTGCTGAAAAAACTGATTTATGACCTTTTCTCACATGACCATTGCAGCATCCCTATTGTCATGCCCCCATCGGAGTCTGAATCTGCGGGGGAAGATGAGCTGGAAGAAGAGCTGACAGAGATTGAGAGGCCGACTCTGTAGGCCTTGGAGGAAACTGGGGAAGGACAGAGTCAGTCCAGGCAAGGCTTTTCTGAATTAGTAAGGCCTGCAGACAGGGAGAGCTCAGGAGAAGAGCAAGGACTACCCCCTCCTGATCCGAGAGCAAGGAGGGAAGAGAGACGGCGAGATCAACGCAGATTGAGGCGGCTACGAGGGAGGAGAGTGCCCTGCCCCCTTTCACAAGGCACACCTGGGGACTGAGATGTAAGGAGGTGCCGGTGGGAGGGGCATTTGTCGGGAACAGGTGTTGAATCTGTGTGCACTTGCCAACGCCTGGAGATTGCTGTACTCTGTCTTGTGGGGCTTGCCAGTTTGCCTGCTTTGCTGAACTTCTTGCTCTGGTTACTGTTTGGCTAACCTGGCTTATTGGACTGCTGGCCCTGGTTAATGTTTGGGCTAACCTGGCTTATTGGACTATTGGCCCTGGTTGCTGTTTGGTTAACCTGGCTTATTGGACTACTCGCAGCCAGAGGCTTCTGAAGGTGCATGTAAGAGCTTTGCTCCAGGACTTGTAGTGAATGTGGGAACGTTTGGGGGCATAGTTGGAGCAGTAAAGGGGAGTTAGACCTGTTCTCTGGTTGTGTTGCTTTCGTGCCACGCCCCGGGTCATCACACCTATAGTCATGTGATCAAAATTCAGACACTTGGCAACCGACTCATATTTATGACGGTTACAATATCCTGGGGTCATGGGGCCTTTTGTGACTCTGACAAGCAAAGTCAATGGGGGAAGGCAGATTCACTTAACTACCATCTTATTGTTAACAAATGCAGTGATTCATTTAACAACTGTGGCAAGAAAGGTCGTAAAATAGGGCAAAACTCACTTAACACCTGTTTCGCTTAGCAACAGAAATGTTGGGTTCAATTGCGGCCGTAAGTCGAGGACTACCTGTAGTTGACTAGATTCTTGTATATAGGCTTGAATGAATCTTCTGTGTTGCAACTTAACATATGGTCCTGATCCTTTGCGCTTGACAATATGTTTTGTTTTCTGGATTGGCCAAACTGTTACTTCTCTGATGCTTGAGGGCGAGAGACATGCCCCATCTCTACCTTGCAATGTGTAGCATTGCTGCCCCTACCCCTGAAGCAGCATTCAATCGTCAAGACAAATAGCCCTTGATAGGCCAGTCCTTCGTGAATTTATTCAATCATCTTTTAAAATCATCCAGGTTGGCAGCCATCTGTCATGAATGCTGGAGTTTAATTCTGGACTGTGAAACAGAGTGATTTCTGTTCTAAATCTCTTTCCAATCAGCTTCCCTATTCCTAGTGTTTTGAAAGAAGATAAATCTCTCCTGGTTCATTTCCTCCATCTCTGCATGATTGCATAGACCTTAATCACATCCTCCTTTGGTCCCCCCCCCCCCGCAAACTAAATAGTCCCAAAAGATTTAGCTTGTCTTTTGGAAGGAGTTTGCACCTGCTGTTAATATAAAGTGCCCTCTTCTGCACATTCCCAGCTCCACGGCATCCTTTTTCAAATGGAATAACCAGAATTGCATACAGCATTCCAGATGTTGATATCCCCTACATTCATTTAAGAACATTACAATGTTAGCATGGTTATTCTTGATCTCACTCCTGATGAGAGAGAGCAGTGGGGTGTTGTGATTAAAGCACCAGGCTAGAAACTGGGAGACTGTGAATTCTAGTCCCACCTTAGGCACAAAGCCAGCTGGGTGACTTTGGGCCAGTCACTCTCTTTCAACCCTAAAAAAGGAGGCACTGAATACTTGAATACACAGCCACAAAAAACTTCTAATGATTCCTAGCATAACATTTGCCCTTTTTTTGCAGTTGCTGCATACTGTGCCGACATCTTCATGAAGGTATTCACTGTGACCCTGAGATCTCTTCCAGTGGTGGTATTCAAATTTTTTTACTACCGGTTCTGTGGGCGTGGCTTATTTTGTGGGTGTGGCTTGATGGTCATGTGATGGTGGGCATGGCTTCAAGGTCATGTGATGGTGGGCGTGGCTTTGAGGTCATGTGACTAGGCGGGCATGGCTTCGTGGTCATATGACTGGGCGGGTGTAGCTTGCTGGTCATGTGACTGGGTGGGCGTGGCCAAGTCAACATCACTGACTTCTTTGCCCTAATGAATGACCTACAAAAAGAAGACATACAAAAAGGTAGTTTATTATTTCATGCACTTACTATTTACATAAGAATAACATAAGTACACAAAACAATAAAAGAGCTACACAAGTACTTACAGAAGAACGATGACAGTGTTCTCTGTCTTTAACGTCACTGACTACCTTGCCCTAATGAATGACCTGCACAAAGAAGAGATACAGAAAGGAAGTTTTTAATTACATGCGCTTACACCTTACATAAGAATAACACACTGGAAGAGCTACACACAAGTACTTACTTGTCAAGTCTTTAGCTTTAAGATGTTTCCACATCATTCTTTCATTGGCAGCCTCCTCAGTTGCAATTTTTTTTGCTCTTGACTCTCGGATCATCGGCTGTGTGATGTTGTGCTCTTATCCAATTTCTGACGGAAGGAATTGTTGTTCAGAGATTTGGAAAAGTTCCGTCTGGCTCTTACAGGATTTATGAAAAGTAGTGTGTATCTTGTCAATAAATATTTTGAAATGATTCAGTTGCTTCATGTCCTTTATGGAGTCATCTATAACAAGTTGGAGGCGATGGTTCAAGCAGTGCTATATTACGATGTTTGGGAATTCTTTTGCTATTTTAATGCTCACTCCAGATTTTCTCCCAAGCATAATGCTGGCACCATCAGAGAAAAATGCTATTAAATGTTTTTGCAGATATTCCGTAGTAAACCCAACTTTATGTAAACTTCCCATCACTGAAGAACATATTGTCTCTGCATCTTGTTTTTCCAATTCCACAAGCCCAACAAAAACTGTTGTTGGGTTATCTGAATCCTGAACTTTTACAAAAACTATCACAACTGGTTTGCATGATAGCGTTGAGGTTTCGTCAATTATCAAACAGATTTTTAGATTCTGCCCAATAATGCTACTAAACATTTTGGTTTTAATTTAGTTTGCAATGAAAGCAACTATTTTCACTGCAGTTGACCGTGAATGCAATCCTACTCCCAGATCTAATCCATTTTCAGTTTGCATTTCTATCTCTCCTTCAATGTCTGAAAATGATTTACATCTATGGTCCAGACTGTAAACTGTAAGAAATACTCTAGAAGTAGTAGAGTAATGTTTTTCAGTTACCTTATCCACTACTTTTGGTAGAACATCCTACTCCCCTTGTTTTATGTTGTCTCTGCAGATGATGTGAGCTTTTGATGCAAAATGTTCTTTCATTTTCTTCCTAAGAGAAGCTTGCTGGACTTCTTTAGTTTTCCCTGCTGGCTCAATTTTGAAATGTTTCCATTCTTTGGAAACATGAATGCCTTTCTCTACTGAGAAGTAATGTTTTGTGCAGTACTTGCATCTTAATTTGTTGTCTAAAACTTCCAATCCATCCTACTTCTCTTGAAAGTTGCTATATTGGAGCGCTGTCCAGCAGCCGGGAAGATTACTGTCAATGTTGGAGATGGAATTTGCTGCTTTCTCCAACTTCAAGTGGTGGAACTGGTGGTACTTGTGTGTTTGAAACTGGTTTACATCTGTGGGCCAGACTGTAAACTGTAAGAAATACTCTAGAAGTAGTAATGTTTTTCAGATACCTTATCTGCTACTTTTGGTAGAACATCCAGCTCCCCTTGTTTTATGTTGTCTCTGCAGATGATGTGAGCTTTTGATGCAAAATGTTCTTTCATTTTCTTCCTAAGAGAAGCTTGCTGGACTTCTTTAGTTTTCCCTGCTGCCTCAATTTTGAAATGTTTCCATTCTTTGGAAACATGAACGCCTTTCTCTACTGCGAAGTCATGTTTTGTGCAGTACTTGCATCTTAATTTGTTGTCTAAAACTTCCAATCCATCCTACTTCTCTTGAAAGTTGCTATATTGGAGCGCTGTCCAGCAGCCGGGAAGATTACTGTCAATGTTGGAGATGGACTTGCTGCTTTCTCCACCTTCAAGTGGTGGAAGTGGTGGTGCTTATGGTGCTTGTTGTGACGGTTTTGGATCAGCTGTTGTATCAGATTGTTCCACTCTTGGTTTCTTGTTGAGGAAAGCGGTCATACTCTGTTGCCTCTTCATCCTGTTGAAGGCTACTACCACTGCAAAAGAACTAAAACAATATTGGGCTTTGGAAGAGAAGCTTGCTGGACTTCTTTAGTTTTCCCTGCTGGCTCAATTTTGAAATGTTTCCATTCTTTGGAAACATGAATGCCTTTCTCTACTGCGAAGTCATGTTTTGCGCAGTACTTGCATCCTAATTTGTTGTCTAAAACTTCCAATCCATCGTACTTCTCTTGAAAGTTGCTACATTGGAGCGCTGTCCAGCAGCCGGGAAGATTACTGTCAATGTTGGAGATGGACTTGCTGCTTTCTCCACCTTCAAGTGGTGGAAGTGGTGGTGCTTATGGTGCTTGTTGTGACGGTTTTGGATCAGCTGTTGTATCAGATTGTTCCACTCTTGGTTTCTTGTTGAGGAAAGCGGTCATACTCTGTTGCCTCTTCATCCTGTTGAAGGCTACTACCACTGCAAAAGAACTAAAACAATATTGGGCTTTGGACTCGATTTTGGTTGTAAGCTGAGGACTACAGGTAACAGAAGGGATCTCTTTTTTCACCCAACAATGTACAGTCTTTTCAGGATGTCCCCCAACAAACAGGAAAGATATAGTTTTCCATGTAAGAAGTTAGATCAAGAAGAATGAATTTTATAGGTAGATTCACAGAGCAATACTAAATTCTTTTTCTGAAATTTATTCTTCAGTTCAAAAAACAGGAATATATGAATTAGGCCCAGTACTTAGGTCAGTACAAGTAGCTATTCAAGAGTTAGTGGTGTCATTGTTAGAAACAATGGTAAAGCAACATATGGATTTAGAAGTTTTATGTGACGTTTTATGTGACTCAATACCTGCTTGTAAATGTGCAGCTTTGTGCAAGGTTTGTGAGATTGTGTGTTTCTGTAGTGAGTGTGAATCACACACAATCTCACAAACCTTGCACAAAGCTGCATAAAATGTGTGTTATGTGACTCAATAGACAAGCAGTTATTTACAGGCAGAAATGTGCAGCTTTGTGCAAGGTTTATGAGATTGTGTGTTTCTGTAGTGAGTGTGAATCACACACAATCTCACAAAGCTTGCACAAAGCTGCACATTTACAAGCAGCTATTGAGTCACAAATAAAACATTTCCTAAACACTATGAAATTTCCTAAAAAAAACCATTTCCTAAAAACAATAAAATTTTCTTTAAAATCAGTCATTTTTTTAAAAAGCATAAAGAAAAAAAACCCAGCCACTTACCAGCAGGTAGAATCAGTTGCTCGCCGATGAGATGGATGCAGCTGTGGGATGTCTTGCACTTCCAGCCAGGCAAGCGACCAGACCAGCAGCTCGGGATTCGGCTGAGTAAGCTGGAGGCTGGAGGGACAACCCAGTTAGCCGAGGATGGAGCCGAGGCGGCCTTTACAAGGTACGCGAGCCCAGGGATGGGGGGGGGCGGGAAGCAAGGCTGCCGCCGAGCGCCGGCGGGCTTTGCAAAGTACACGAGCCCAGGGATTGGGGGGGCGGGAAGCAAGGCCGCCGGTGAGCGCCAGCGGGCTTTGCAAAGTATGCAAGCCCTGGGACTGGGGGGTGGGAAGCAAGGCCGCCGGTGAGTGCCGGCGGGCTTTGCAACCGACGCGAGCCCGGGGGCGGTGGGGTAGGCTTAGGCTAGTGAGTGCTTACCTTTAGGCAGGAGGAGGCAGTTCCGTTGGGGCTCAGGCACCATGGAAGGGAAGTTAGCAAGCCGCAGAGGGAGGTCAGGTCGTCACGTGGGTGAGTCACGAGGCGAGTAGGTGGGCCGCGTGGTTAAGCTAAGGTATATATAGGGCTCGGATGGGTGGGGTGGTGTTGACCGAGCCAGTGAGCGTCGTGCAGGTGGGTGGGGCGGGTGAGCGAGCAGTGATGGGGGAGGACCAGTTCGGTGGTGTGGCCAGCCGGCCATTGCTACCGGTTCAGCGACCTTGGCCAAATTTCCGCCAATGGTACGCGCGAACCGGTCCGAACCGGCTGAATACCACCTCTGATCTCTTCCCTGAGCAGACGCAGACTGCTCAAACTCAGTTAGTGTACATGTGAAGTTGGAGGTTTTAGTCTCAGAGTATAACCCATTCCCAATTTTAAACCTTTTATTAGGTTATAAGATAAGATACAAAATACAAAAGTAAATAGAAAAGCAGTGGGGGGAAAGGGGGGAGGAAGAGAAGTGAGGAAGAATTGGGAAAAAGAAAAAGAAAGTGTTGACTTCTGACTTCCTCTGTTGCAGTAAAATAAGGCATTAACATCAAACCACAACTTTTTGCTTTTTCATAATAATAGAAACTGGCCATTTCTATAAGCATCTATCAATCTAATCGGTAAAACCCAAAATCAGAGTTTCGTTTTTTTCCACCTCAACCACAAAGTTGAGAAGCTGTCTCCACGTGGAAACAAAAATACTTATGTTCTTTTCTTTAATCAAAGTAGTCAGTTTTGCCATTTCAGCCAACTCCATCAACTTCTGCAACCATTCATCCCTAGTGGGGGATCAAAGTGTCCTTCCATTTTTGCGCATACAATAGTCTTGCTGCTGTCAACCTATATAGGGTCAAAGTTCCAAATTTTTTCTCCAACTCTTTTTCCATTAGACCCAAAAGAAAAGTTTCTGATTTCATCTTTATCTTCGTTTTCAGAATTTTCTGTATTAAAATATGAATCTTAATGAGTATACCCATTCCCAAAGGTCTGATAAAAAGGCACAAATGACCAGGCTCAAATTGTTCTACTTCGGATTCATTATAAGAAAACCCAACTCTTTGGAAAAGGCTCTAATGCTGGGAAAGGTCGAAGGAAAAAGAAGAAGATGGCCAGCAGTAAGGTAGATGGACTCAGTAATAGTGGAGATGGGGTACGAAGACCTGAAAGACTGAGTTAAAGGCTGATTGCCATGGAAAATAATCTGTGTGTCATTAAGAGTGGTCATTGATTTGATTGCACATAATAAATCAAATATTATTTTACGCTTACCTAAGGGTAAATTGAACTGAAAGTGAATTACAGGTCATCTTCAACTTATGACTGCAATTGAGCCCAAAAGATTTGTTGCTAAGCAAAACATTTGTTAAGTGAGTTTTACGACATTTTATGACATTTGTATGACATTACGTCCCGTTTTACGACATTTCTTGCCACAATTGTTAAGTGAATCACTGCAGTTGTTAAGTTAGTCACGCAGTTGTTAAGTGAATCTGGCTTCCCCATTGACTTTGCTTGCCAGAAGGTCGCAAAAGAGATCGCATGACCCCAGGACACTGTAACCGTCATAAGTATGAGTCAGTTGCCAAGCATCCAAATTTTGATCATGTGACCATGGGGATGCTGCAATGGTTGTAAGTGGGAAAAACAGTCATAAGTCATTTTTTCCAGTGGTGTAAATTTGAATGGTCACTAAATGAATGATTGTAAGTTAAGGGCTATCTGTATTTGATATAAATTGCATTTCTAATTCACCCAGTTTAAACACAGCTGTGGGCTGTCACAATCATACTAACACAATAACAATGGCAAAAATCAATCTGGCACAACACAGGAAAAGAGATATCTTGCAGGGTGTATGTGTTTGGAAGACAAAACTAGAGGATATGGAAATATTCATAACTGAAGTCTAACCAAATTCAAGCAAATTATTTTAAATTTACCATATCACCCAGCCAGGCCAATTAAAACACCTAGAATTGGAAAAAAAAAGAGAAACTGTTCAAAAATTAAACATTCTAAACAGAAATGAGTAATGATCATTGAAGTTTAAACCTTACTATAAAAATACTGAAGTAGCAATTAGTGGTCAAAGAAAAGAAAGGAGAAAGAAACAAGAATAAAAGGGTTTTTTCCCCTTTCAGACACATTTTTGTTAAAAAAAAAAACCTTAATATTATATTAAATCTCATCTTCTGAATGTCCACTTCCACCCACCTCAGTGGAAAGCTTAGGCCACAGCAATAGCAATACTAATTCATTTTTTAAAAGATCAAGAACAACATAGATGAATTAGCAATGAGACCAGGATGTATATACATATAATTTGTATATATTTTGTTCCTTTCCTCTTTCTATTTGTTTTTTTCCCTTTTGCTTTTTACTTACGGTCATTCATTTTTTTAAAAAAAAAATGCATATAACACAAATTACTTTGGAGTTCTCTGACTTCTGCTCCTATTACATGCAATATTGCTAACAGAAGACATTATTTATTATGTATATCTGTGGCAAAGTATGCAAGCTTTTCTTAAATACATTATTTGATGTGTGTTTAGACATTTATTAAAAACACACAATTAGAAACAGATTTACCACAACCCCCCCCACAAAGTACCATTTATAATGTTCAAAGAGCCCCAAGTCACATTTCTGTCTCTCTCCTTCCCTGCTCCAGAGATAAATAATACTGATTTAGTACCAGCAGCTTCCTAGTTGACACAA
Organism: Thermophis baileyi; assembly: GCA_003457575.1. Taxonomy (NCBI): domain Eukaryota; kingdom Metazoa; phylum Chordata; class Lepidosauria; order Squamata; family Dipsadidae; genus Thermophis; species Thermophis baileyi. Next base: position 815,309 of record QLTV01003465.1, on the reverse strand, counting down.
CTGAGTCAGTGGTGGGTTGCTACCGGTTCGCACCGGTTCAGCGAACTGGTAGCGGCGACGGCAGGAGGCTCCGCCCACCCGCCCGGATGTCATCAAAAATGCTCTGCGCATGCGCAGAAGCTTCTGCACATGCGCAGAAGCGTTGGGCGTGCTCCCATTCCCGAACCGGTAGTAAAGGTAAGAGAAACCCACTACTGAACTGAGTGTTGTTGCTATTCATCAGTAGAAACCAACCTGTCAACCAAGGAAGGAGTAATGTTCCAGGAGGGTTGGAACTATAGGTTGGGTTGGACAGAGATCTGTTCTTGGGATGGGTGTCAAGCTGAAGGGTCCTACAAAGATGCTTTGATCTCTGCAGGTGCACAGCGAGAACAAAGCATCTCAGTGATCATCGCTGTTTCATCCCCAGACATACAGAGCACAACCGCACACCCGAATGGGTGAGTCACCCAGCAGCCTTAGTGACATTGCCAGGCACCGAAACGACTGTCAGCAGAGCAAATGGTGCCAGGAAACGGGGCCCAGCAAAGGCAACTCAACGGCGGAGAAAAACAAGATCCTCATTCTAAGTTGAAAGTAAAAACATCTGGTATAACTGGGAAATTTAACTGTAGAGTAGGAAGCAAAGCAGGAGATCTCTCTCTCTCTCTCTCTCTCTCTCTCTCTCTCTCTCTCTCTCTCTCTCTCTCTCTCATCTATCTATCTATCATCTATCTATCTATCTATCTATCTATCTATCTATCTATCTATCTATCTATCTATCTATCTATCTATCATCTATCTATCTATCTATCTATCTATCTATCTATCTATCTATCTATCTATCTATCTATC
>QLTV01003465.1:780874-809022 GCA_003457575.1 Thermophis baileyi | reverse complement strand
CCAGCTCTACATCACTCATGTTGGGGGCGCCTGTGGGGGCCCGAGTGCTCTTCCAGTGAAAACGGGCTCTCGAGCTCCGTTTTTGGCTGCAATGGCCTCCTGCAACCCTCTGCCAGAGAAAATGGAGCTCAGGAGGGCCGTGTGCGGCCCTCCCGAGCTCCATTTTCGCTGGCAGAGGCACTGTGGGCCAGTCCTTCGCTGTTTCCAGGGCAGCCCCATGGGCCAGATCTAAGCACCCCGTGGGCCGAATCTGGCCCCCGGGCCTTGAGTTTGACACCCCTGATCTACTGTGTTCCATTATGTCAATTGAAAACATCAACCAAGTACAGTCAGCAGGAAGTAGTAGAGACTTTATTTCCTTAGCTTCAAACATTGACAGTAATGGCAACTGCAACTATGGAATAAAAACACATCTACTACTTGGGAGACTATGAAAATTGTAGTCAAGTGCACTGCAGAGACATTTTACCTACCAAAAAGGCATGCATTATCAAGGCTATTGGGTGTTTTTTTTTTTTATTGTAATATAAGGCTGGAAAGCTGGATCAATAGAAAAAGTGCATGAAAAAGAATTAGTGCCGGTTTTAGTCTGAGAGTGACATTGACTAGCCCAAAGTCACCCAACTGGCTTTCATGCCTAAGGCGGGACTAGAATTCAGAGTCTCCTGGTTTCTAGGATTTTGTGGGGCTAGGAAATTTTTGAGACTATTTTTGATGGATAAGAAGAAATAATCAATGTTTGATTTGTTTTTGCTGTACAGTGTCCAGAGGTTGTTTTTTTTTAACTTTGTTGTACACTGATTGGGAAGGTTTATAAGTACAATAAATAGATAAATACTAAATTAAGTAAAACTAGACTGCTTACTGGAAGCACTAAGAATGAAGCTAAAGTTTAGATACTTTGGACACAGAAAACAAAGCCAAGAGTCATTGGAGAAGATCCTATTGCTTGGAAAAATGTAAGGCAACTGAAAAAGAATCCAATAGAAAGGTGGGGAGATAACTATGGCTGATGACTCAAGCAGGAGCTTATGAGAACTTAGTAAAACAGTTACTGACTTGGTGAATTGATGTCACAAAAAATGAGAAGTACCTGAGCAACAACTTAAGCAAACTTGGGTTTTGGCCTGAGCTGACAATTTGGAGAGGGGGAGGAATTGCCTTTTCCAGCACGCTACTGAAAGACCAATGTGCAGCTCAGGTCTAATCTGATAGATCTCAGAAGGAAGAGGTTTCCTCAAAATGATGGCTTTTAAGTTGGAAACTGAAACTGCTTTATTGCTAAGTCAGCTCACCAAGAGTCTAACCAACTTCCCCCCCTTCTACTGCCCTTCATCTGTATTCAGGCTGCAATTCTCATTGGCTATGCTGTCTTCAAATGTTAGAAACTGTAATCTCAAACCATCAGATTCAGAATCTGATATATTATGTAGTCACACAATGAAAGCTATACAGGTAGTCCTCAACTTATAAGCATTTGTTCAGTGAACGTTCAAAGATGCAGCGGCACTGAAAGAAGTGACTTATGATCGTGTTTCACACTTACGACTGCTGTTGCAGCATCCCCAGGGTCACGTGATCAAAATTCGGATGCTTGGCAATTAGCTTATTATCACATATCACTATACGCCCTTAATTTCTAATCTATTATAATAACCTCAATTATTTACCATAGTTTTATATAACCTGCCTCACATTTATGACGGTTGCACTCTCCTGGGGTCATGTGACCCCCTTTTGCAATCTCTTCATAAGCCAAGTCAATGGGGGAACCAGATTCGCTTAACAACCGTGTTACTTATTTAACAACTGCAGTGATTCACTTAACAACTCTGGCAAGAAAGGTCGTAAAATGGGGCAAAACTCACTTAACAACTGTCTTGCTTAGTAATAGAAATTGTGGGCTCCATTGTGGTCATAAGTTGAGGTCTACCTGAATTGTGCACAATGAATCTTCAGTTCCCCGGATTGGGTCTATCTTAGAGAGCAGGGCAACCTTTCAGGTGGCAAAAAGATGGTTGCCTGTTATTCTAGAGATGCTTTGCTACACCTGGTGTAAATCCAGCTGTTGCTTGGATGTGGCAGAGAACATTTTCCATTGGAGGAGTTGAAGAAACAGTCAACTGAAATCAAATGAACCTTTGTGAAATCGGGCAGCAAGGACTTTTTCTCATACTTTGCCTCAGACTACAAAATACCTGGGACCAGAGGTGAAATCCAGCTGGTTCTGACGGGTTCTGGAGAACCGGTAGCGGAAATTTTGAGTATATTTGCAAGACAAGAGCTGGCATTAGGTTAGGCTATCAACGGCATACATAGGCACTGCAACGTTTACAGATGTCACAGGATTGGGATTTGGAGTTTTCCAACCATTGCTACAATTCCTCCTTTGACCAGTTTCAATGCAAGAGAAGAAGCTCCCTAGAATGAACAGATTGTGCCCCTAGCTCAGGGGTGAAATCCAGCAGGTTCTGACAGGTTCTGGAGAACCGGTAGTGGAAATTTTGAGTAGTTCGGAGAACTGGCAAATACCACCTCTGGCTGGCCCCAGAGTGGGGTGGGAATGGAGATTTTGCAATATCCTTCCCCTAGAGTGGGGTGGGAATAGAGATTTTGCAATATTCTTCCCCTGCCATGCCCACCAAGCCACACCCACCAAGCCACACCACGCCCACCAAGCCACGCCCACAGAACTGGCAGTAAAAAAAATTGGATTTCACTACTGCCTGGGACCAGTAGTGGGTTCTAAAACCCTTTACTACCAGTTCACGCACGCACTCGCGCGCTGCGCGACACATCTGCACATGCGCAGAAGCGTCCTTAGAGCCTCCCGCCCCCGCCGCTACCGGCTCTAAGAACCGGTCCGATCCGGGCGCAACCCACCACTGCCTGGGACCAACTCTTTCATTCAAGACATAGAAACTGCACACTTTGGGTGACCTCCATTCATCCCAGTTTGGTTTAGTGCTAAGGGTACCAGACTAGGAACTGGGAGAATGTGAGTTCTAGTCTTGCTTTAGTCATGAAAGCTGGCTGGGTGACTCTGCACCAGTCATTCTCTCTCAGCCCAATCCACAGGGTGGTTGTTGTGGGGGAAATGAGAGGAGGAAGGAGTATTAGAGATGTACATCTGTCTTGAGTGATTTATAAGAATAATAAAGGCTAGATAAAAAAAATTCTTTAATATTTTTTTTTACACAAGTTAGAGAAGGAGGCTGTGGCAAAAGCGGCTTTATCTTGTGTGCTTTCGATGCAAAGGGCTGTTTGTCCACCCCTTAATCTTTACACCAGTCCTGCCAGGTAGCCAAGCCTTACCTTCACCCTCCTGTTGCAAGAGAGGCAAGGAGGATTTTGCAACTGAGGGGTTCCTGAGATTGCAAAGTCAAGGCATCCCACTCCAGGAGCTCTTAATTGGAGAAGGCCCTATTCCCTGCCCCAGCGGAAGAATATAGATGCAAAAGCACGAGGCACAAAATAATCACCCTGGTCTGAAATATCTTTGGCTGCCTCTTTCAAAAACAGTAACTGTGAGAGAGATCTTAGAGTTCTAGTGAGCGATCACTTAAACACGAGCCAGCAGCGTGCGGCAGCAGCTGAAAAAGCTAATATGATCTTTGGTTGCATAAACAAAGGCACAGAATCAAAATGAAGTATATCAGTACTGCTTTATAAAGCCTTAGTAAGGCCACACCTGAAATACTGCATCCAGTTTTGGTCACCACATCACAAAAAAAAAATGTTGAGACTTTGGGAAAAGTGCAGAGAAGAGCAGCTAGGATGATTAAAGGCCTGGAGACCAATGTTCCCTGTAACAGTAGAAAACGCCGTGCGGCAGTTAGAAACTGGCGCGCGGTGCTCTCTTTTCAGGTGCACGGGCGCACAGGCGTGCAGCCTCTGCCATTAGAAAATGCCGTGCGGAAGTTGGAAACTACCGTGTGGCGTTCTCTTGTTACGTGCGCGGCCGCGCAGCCGCGCACCTTAGAGGGAACAATGCTGGAGACTAAAACAGATGAAGAACGGTTGCAGGAACTGGGTATGGCCAGTCTAGAGAAAAGAAGGACTAGGGATGACATGATAGCAGTCTTCCAGTATTTGAGGGGCCGCCACAAAGAAGAGAGGGGTCAACTTATTTTCTAAAAGCACCAGAGGGTAGGACAAGAAACAATGGATGGAGACTAATCCAGGAGAGAAGCAACCTGGAATTGAGAAATTTCCTAACAGTGAGAACAATTAACCAGTGGAACAGCTTGCCTTCAAAAGTTGTAGGGGCTTCATCACTGGAGGCTTTTAAGAAGAGACTGGACAGCCACTTGTCTGAAATGGAATAGGGTCTCCTGCTTGAGCAGGGGGTTGGACTAGAAGACCTCTAAGGTCCCTTCCAGCTCTATTCTGATTGTTGTGATCCTTGGGAATCTCAGTTCTCAATCCCTACGGCTGCCTCGCGCCTGTCTCCGCCGCTCCCCCTTTAGTTATTGCAGGGCTCGACTGACTTGCCGGGAGCTCCAAGTCTCGTTTTCTCCACAAGGGAAAGATCAGATCAGCTGATTCCCCACCAGCCAATGCAGGCCGGGGGATTTCCGCCTCCCGCACGGTCCGGCCTCTCCTCCAAGCGTCGGGACCACTTTCCACCCTGCGGACGAGCTCGGAGGGGCATGGAGGAGGAGGAGCAGGAAGAGGAGGCAGCATGGACGAATCCAGCATCTTGAGGCGCCGAGGGCTGCAGGTGAGGAGGGTGGGAGTGGAGATCCATCGCGGGCAGGTATAGATGTGGCAGAAGCTAAGAAAACCGGAGCCCTTTGCAGATACGCCGGGGAGGAAAGGATCTCCCTCGATTCCTAGCTGAAGACCACTAGGCGCGCCAGCAGATCTCCTTGTCTCTTTTCTGCAAACCGATCTGCTGCGCTTTGCAGGGTGTGCTTGAAGGAGGGGGCAGAATTGATTGGGGGGGGCAGCAGAAGGTGAGTGTGCAAGGAAGGCACTGAGAAGGTGGCTGGGTGGGCGAGTGTGTCTACCAGCGTGGGCATCTTTTCGCCAGGAAGAGCTCGGGAGAGCACTGTTGCAAAAGCGGGGCGTGTTTCGTGCCGGCTGGACGTTCCCAACGACTGACGGTAAGGGGCGCTGGTGAGCTGCAGCGAAAAAAGGAACTCGGTCCTCTTCTTTCCGCTCGATCCCCGCTTGGGCTGCTGCGTTGGGCAGCGGGATCGGGGTGCCTCCGGCTGTCTCGAAACGCTCGATGGCTTTCTGCCGCCTCTGCTTTTTACTGGGCTCCCCATCGGGCCTGCGCCGTAATGAAGAACACGCCTTGAAGTGGATGAAAACCACAGAAAAGCGCAGGGAATGTTGTGGTGATCCACCCTAAGAAGAGAAACATGCTGGAATTCTGGAGGAATGGGAAGAAAATTCCTGGTTTCTTAGTGGCTTTGAGAATTTGGTTCAGTCCAGTGTTTCTGGGGCAGCAGCGAAATAGAGAAGATTTGGCCGCTTCAGTTTAGGTGGGAGGGTGGCTGAGCCATCTCCATCCACTACTCTCTGATATCCAGTATTTGAGATCATGTGTCCTAAGTCATCCGAGTATTTGCTCTGTAAATATTCACCAGGAGTAGATCTTTTTCAATCATTTACTGTTTATTCATTTAAAGCTAAATAAATAAATAAATGCAGGCAGGGGCCTGAAACTGCATATCCAGCAATATTTTTAAATGCCAATAACTTTAGATAAACGAAACTGTTTGATAGTCAGAGCTGATACGAAAATGCTAAAATCAGGCTGAATGATGTAGGCCCAGAAATGCATGTCTGCTTATTTATTAAATTTATGTGCCGCCCACCTCACTGTCAAATGACTTTGAGTGGCTTATCACGTCGCAAAACAGCAATATAAAACAATGAGCATGTTAAAGACATTAAAAATTAAAACATTAAATGTTAACAAAAAGTAGATAAGAAAGGAACAAATACATAAATGGGGTGGAAGTGGAATCTTCTTAATGTACTAGCCACCTCCTCATGAGTGGGATGCCTCCTTGGGGCCCCAGACCAATTAGAGTCAGGTTTTAAGGCCCTTTTGGAAGGCCAAGAAAGTGAGGGGGGGCAGGTCTCACCTTGAGGGTCATTATATTTCAAAGGGCGAGACCCACGTCAGCAAAGACCCTTTTCCTAGACCCCGCTGCTGAAATTCCTTGACTGATGGGGTCTGCAGCATGCCCCTTCTGAGGTGGTTCCTCAGGTAGCTTGGACCCATGCCATAAAGGGCTTTAAAGGTGATAACCAACACTTGAATTGAACCCGGAAACAAACCAGCAACATTTCATGCAACAGTAGTGTTACGTGGGCCACCCTAGGGGCTCCAAGAACTGTCCACACCAGGGGTGGGTTCTGGTTTTCTTCGCTGCTGGTTTGCTCAGTGTCGCGCTTTGTGCGCGCTTTGCGTATGCGGAGTGCTTAAAAAAACAAGATGGCGTTGCCATAGGCGTCGCCAAAAGAACCGGTTCGGGGGCGTGGCAGGCCTGGGTTGCTGCCGGTTCTAGCGACCCAGGCCGCCAAGTTACTACCGGTTCTATAGAACTGGTCCGAACCAGGAGGAACCCACCTCTGGTCTACACTGCTGCATTCTGTGCCAGCTGTAGCTTCTGAATATCTTCAAGGATAGCCCCATGTAGAGCGCATTGCAGTAGTCCAAACATGAGATGACCAGGGCATGAGTGACTTGAGTGCAGGGCCTCAAGATTCTGGAGAGGATGCAACTGGTGCACAACATGAAGTTGTGCAAAAACTCTCCTAGCCACAACTGCCGCTTGCTCATTGAGTTTAGGAGAACTGCCAGATTGTGCACAGGGTCTGTTTGAGGCAGTGCAACCCCATCCAGAACTCCCAGATCTGAAGTTCCACACTTCCATAGCCACTCAGTCTTACCAGGGTTCAGCCTGTTGTCCCCCATCCAGACTCCCAAGCCTCCAAGCTCTGTGAGAGGGCAATGATAGCAACTCTGCTGTCACCCAGAAGAATAGAATAGAATAGAATAGAATAGAATAGAATAGAATAGAATAGAATAGAATAGAATAGAATAGAATAGAATAGAATAGAATAGAATAGAATAGAATAGAATAGAATAGAATAGAATAGAATTCTTTATTGGCCAAGTGTGATTGGACACACAAGAAATTTGTCTTTGGTGCGTATGCTCTCAGTGTACATAAAAAAAATACAAATTAGGTAACATCATCAGTGTTAATGGTTGCATGCTAGGGAATTCTGGGAGTTGAAGTCCACAAGTCTTAAAAGTTGCCAAGTTTGGAGACTCCTGGAATAGAAAATTGGAAGATCCACAGGGCCAGTGGGATGGTATAGCAAGCATGGCTAAAATGTCTGAACAGTGACAATGACTGAAGAGTTTCAGATCTCGGATTTGTGTTTTATATACATGCTGGGCACCTATCTGGTTGGGATTTTTGGAAGCTACGATCTAATGTATCTGAAAAGCCCCAGTTTGGGAAAGTTTAGCTAATCTACTTTGCAGATTTGTGACAAAAATGAGAGACAAGTGGTAGCTGAATGCCTACATTTGAAAACTTCTTTCCTCTGAAATGATGGGAATCTGCTTCTGCCAATCAGTCAGAGCACCGATGATGTTACCTAGTTGGGTGATAAAACATCTGTAAACAAACAGCCAAGCTCAGAGAGCACCAAGGCCTCCATAGCCAGAGTATATCAACATGGGAACTTATTTTTTTCCCCTCAAAGGCCTCATTCATCAGAAAGCGATGTTTATTTACAGCTACCATATCTGGACTAAGAGATCCAGCTGAGAAATACAGATAATTACACCTCTTTGCTGCCATCTAGTGCCCATATAGATTTGTTCAGCCCAGATACCATACAGCAGAGATCCTCAACCCCCAGGCCGCATCTGTGGCCTGCTAGGAACCGGGTCACACAGCTGGAAGTGAGCGGCAGGTGGGCAAAACTGCAAGCGCGGGATTTAGGTTGCACGCTCCTCCTCGTCCATACCCTTCTCCCGGTCCATGGAAAAAATTGTCTTCCACAAAACCCATCCCTGGTGCCAAAAAGGTTCGGGACCGCTGCCCTATAACATACTGTTCATGATTTATCCGTCAAAAGCTCCATACTGTTGGGTGAAGTTAATGATGAATATGAGTGGGGTTATCACATTTTCTTTCTTCCCTTTATCTTCTTTCTGCCATTTGCCTCTCTCTCCCTCCCCACCAGCAGGCAGCTAAAGAAATACCTGATCACTAGCAGACTGCTTCTGAATTTAAGCCAGCTGTCCTTGTTAAATGCACTGTTCTTACTCAGGGTAAAGTCCCAACGGTGCTTTTCCAAAAGGCAAGTGGACTTTCTTGGTTTTTCCCTTGAAAATGTGTTGCTTCTCATCCAAGAAGCTTCTGAGAAGTGAAACATTTTCAGGGGGAAAAACCAAGAAAGTTCAGATGCCTTTTGGAACAACCATGGCCTAGATCAGGGGTGTCAAACTCGATTTCATTGAGGGCCGTATCAGGGTTGTGTTTGACCACGGGGGCATGGCGTGGCCAGGGGGGGGCATGGCCAGCTCGACCTGACGGGTATACCTGTGGCGGCCAAAAGCTAAGGCAGGACTTCCCTCAGATCCTCCCTCTCTCTCATTATAATCTTCCTATCTTCCTTCCTTCCTTCCTTCCTTCCTTCCTTCCTTCCTTCCTTCCTTCCTTCCTTCCTTCCTTCCTTCTTTTCCCCCTTTTCTTCTTTTTCCTTCCCTCTTCATTCTCCTTTCTTCTTCCTTCCCCTCTTTCCTTTTTTCCCCTTCCCATCTTGCTCTCTTCCCATCTTCCCATCTTTTTCTTTCCCTTTCTCCTTTCCTGTCCCTTCTTGGGTGCTCAAATGCAAAAGGGGATTTTCTCCTTTTGTTTTGTTTTTACTTTGTTTTGCTAGCCCTTTGCCAGCGAAAATGGAGCCGTCCCCCCCCCCAGCTCCGCTTTCAAAGCTGGCAGAGGCACCGCGGGCCGGTCCTTTGCTGTTCCCAGGGCGGCCCCGTGGGCTGGATCTCAGCATCCTGTGAGCTGGATCCGGCCCCCGGGCCTTGAGTTTGACACCCCTGGCCTAGATGATAGACACTCAGGGTAAAGGTATTAAGTAACCCCTTTGCATCTTCTCCCCAAATAAACTGGGAGCAAATCATCCCCTTCCTGCTTGCTCTGGAGAAGAAGACAGGAATTTTTGCTCTCATCACCTACCAAGGCAGTTCTGGTCGCCGAGAAAGTGCCCTGCAAGGGTTAAGCAAGCTGCTTGCACTGAGTTACCTTAAGGGCAGAGTCCTGCTGTTATTGGTCTTGGCAGCTCCCAGGAGCACAAAGCAGACGGTTCCCCTCTGCACCCTCTCCTGCCTGTTTAACTCATGGGAGAGCGACAGAAATTTCTCTTGGCATTTCACGTGCCTCACTGCTTGGCTGAGAGTCCTGGGGGGACCCAAGCCTCAGAGATCAAAGCTTCAAGGGCTTCAGTGACATTTTGCCTGTCACTGAGAGACCAATCTCAGCCACAAGACAGAAACATGGGCCTGACAGCAATGAGCAAGCAAGAAAACCAGGGTCCTTTGCCCTTTTTTTTGTTTTCAAATCTGGGTGGCGGTTGCAGGTGAAGATGTCCACAGTCATGTAAGAGCCGGTGAAAGTAGGAAAGAATTTGCCCAAATTATACTCCTGTCTCTTTTCTTTCTCTCTGCCTTCCCGAAATCTCCCTCTAGCTGAGCATCTTGCTTTCTACCCTAGTTGGACAGACACCTCTGGGAAGCTCATAGACCAAGGAGGGAGATACTCTATTGTTTCTCAGAGAGGAACTGATGTTCAGACATTGATATCTGTAGCCCTGTTGATGGACCCCTTCAAATCTATTACAAGATTCTTCTTTCTTTCTTTCTTTCTTTCTTTCTTTCTTTCTTTCTTTCTTTCTTTCTTCTTTTTCTTTCTTTCTTTCTTCTTTCTTTCTTTTTTTCTTTTCTTTTTTCTTTCTTTCTTATTTCCTTATTTCCTTTCCTTCTTCCTCCTCCTTCCTCTCCTCCCCCCCTCTCCTCCTCCTCTTCCTCCTCCCCCTTCTCTCCTTCTCCTTCTCCTTCTCCTTCTCCTTCTCCTTCTCCTTCTCCTTCTCCTTCTCCTCCTCCTCCTCCTTCTCCTCCTCCTCCTCCTCCTCCTCCTCCTCCTTCTACTCCTCCTCCTTCTCCTTCTCCTTCTTCTTCTTCTTCTTCTTCTCCTTCTTCTTTTTTCTTCTTCCCATAGATTTTTTCCAATCCAACTCCACAATAGCCAACTTGCTGCTATTCAAAAGCCCCCAGACCACAGAAAGGAACTGCTGTCCCTATTTGACCCTAAAGTCAACTGGTGTTGAATAGAGAGGTTCGTTTTGGACATCATAACTAGTAGCCTTGAATGGAGATGATGCAAGAAGGTTGAGGTACAATTGTTGGTTATTCCCAGAATTACACCATCTGCTTCTTGGTTTGGAACTTCAGGGCATTCTGGGTGTAGACAGGCCTTGCATGGAAATCTGAGATGAGGATTGTTCAGGCTACACCCACCTCTTTCTTAAGTCAGGCTGTTCCACAGCTAGCGGCAAGTGGAGTGTGACATCATTGGTTGCCATGGCAAATGCTTCCTGCAGTTTCTTGCCATCCCAGAATGGTTGAAAATCAAGAAAGCATTGGAAGGGGATGCTTTGGAGGAAAAAATGAATAGCAAAAAGGCAGCTTTAAGAGTTCTTCCATGAAAGTTGAGCATTTTTAAGAATTGGATACATAAGGTGTTCGTGAGACACTGCATAGGCATGTGCTTAGGAGTACTTTTCTCAGTGAATGCACTTTGTGCATGAATGTGCGAGCTGGATACTAATATAACAATGGCTAAGTTCATACATCATATGGTAGTTAAGCCATCCTGGGGCTCTGCAGCTACACACAGGCAATGAAGCCAGCTGTGGTCACCAGAGACTTCTAGTCTTAACCAAAGTGGAAATTTTAATGTGAAGGGGAAATTATTAGACATATGGCTGGAGGGTATCTATTCTAACTGTGCTTAATTTTAATTAAATACAAAGCCAAGCCAATGTTATTTCGTTTTTGCCCTGGCTTTGCCTATTACTATTACTATCATGAAGCCTAAAAATCAAGTCTGTCTCTTGGATTGGAAATGACCTTAAACCAAAAGCAAGCATACCACATTTGGCTTATTATTTGGTATGTGAAAGGAGCCAACATTTTCTTTATATTTCTTCTTCTCATTCAAAACTTCCTTGTTTTTGATAAGGATCCCACGATTTTGTTGGAAAATGCAACAGTTTCCCCTTTTCTCTACAGCATCTCTACAGCAAATTCTGACAATATATTTGAGAAGAGAAGGAAACACAGTAGGGAATTGTGTACTAAAGGGCTTGCGATATTATTCCATTTTAGCAAAAACAATGCGCAGTCACCTTGGACTGATTCATTAATTGTGGGAGAAGTTTTTTGTGTCATCAAATACTGTTCTGTTTCAAAATGTTTATATTCCACCCTTAAATAAAATCACTTCCAGTTTGGTTTGTGATAAAGGATTAAACTAATCTTTCCCAGTCCACTTTTTAAAGAGTTACTAAAAATTCAGAGTTATTTTTGGGTGTTTAGGATTTAGAAATAAACATTCATTTCATCCTAAAAGCCCATGAAGACTTTAAAAAATACCTCTGAGGCACTTTTTGAAACATCTGTCAAAACTCTAACACCAACTCCCAAATAAGAAAGCTAGATTTTCACGAAGTCTCATTAATTAGGTTAATTCCAAAGAAAAGGGCCACTGGAACACATATCCAGTTTTCAGCCACCATTTATCTGTGAGTTGATGACTTGGAAACTGACCAAGGAGAGATTCAACCTGGAGATAAGGAGAAACTTTCTGACAGTGAGAGCGATCAACCACTGGAACAGCTTGCCTTCGGAGGTTGTGAGAGCTCCAACACTTGAGACTTTCAAGAGAAGATTGGACTGCCATTTGTCTGAAATGGTGTAGGGACTCCTGCTTGAGCGGGGGGGGGGGTTGGACTAGATGACCTACAAGGTCCCTTCCAACTCTATTAATCTATCTATCTAACCTATCTAACTTTCATGCTCTTTTGAATTGTCTCTTAATTAAGGAGGACGTTTCCTATCCATTAGTGGCATTATGAAAAGAATATCTGTCTGTTCTTGTCCTACCATATTTTGAAAATGCTCACTTCTCTTTCCAGATTCAGTGAATGCTGTTATAAATTCCTGGAAGCCAGTCCTCTTTCTGGGAGAAGAGAACCCTTCCTGAGAGTGGATGAATTCTGTTCTCCACTTGACAGCCATTTCTTGTGGATTCATATATGCTAGAGGGGTTGTTTGAGACAGAAAAGAGTCTTTGAAACTCAAAATCAAGACCCTAAGCCTCAAAGGCTCTTCTATCACAAACATGCTTTATCAGTTCAGGTGAGGTTACACAGCTTCCTAATCTTGATTAGTTGTCTTGGTGAGATTCTTTGTGGTTTGGCAGTTGTGTAAACCCCAGCCCATTGCCTAATTGACCATCCAGGATATTGTGTGAGCCCAGAAAAGGACTGATTCAGCAATCAGGTGTTGCATGTTGTGTGAATACAGCCAGAAAGTGGGGAAAGGATTGTAAGTACTGGTTAGCTCTTAACTTGTACGATTTCTGCTTTAAACCTTTTCTTTGCTAATTGGAAGTTAAAAGTCCACATCCAGTTGTTCCTCCCCCCCCCCCAATTTTTTTTGTTTCCTGGGTAATTTGCATTTGAAATTTTTATGTGAAAGAAGAGGGAAATTAAGGAATATGTAATACATTTAAATTCAATTAATTTAGGTTTTGCTTTGCCTTGCCCATTTTTGGATGCTGGGCCATACAGCATAGAGCGTCATGGGGAAGATTAGGCTTGATGCAACCCTTGGTATCTCTCCCCATCCCCCCCCCAAAAGGAATTGCTTCCTGCTTTTACAATCTAGGACTTTTGAAAGACTTCATTTAACTCATCTCTTCCTCATGGAAAAAGGCAAATTGACATGCTAGCCATCACCCACTCCAGATGGTTCCTTATGCCAGTCTGAATTTTTACAAATTGCTATATTAGGCTAAATTGGAATTCTATAGATTTTAATGTCCTGTGGGAAACTAGACATTATCTAGCATGAATCAGGAAATATGTTAAGCCGGGTTCAGGCTTACTGGATGCCTCAGCCCATTCACTGAATTTTTCTATACTAGCCACCTTGGTAGTAAATTTACAGATTAACAGAGTTGGAAGGGACCTTAACGGTCTTCTAGTCCAACCCCCCCCCCCTGCTCAAGCAGGAGACCCTACACCATTTTTGACAAATGGCAGTCCAATCTCTTCTTGAAAGTCTCAAGTGATGAAGCTCCCATCTTTATTCCATCTACAGCAAGATGTTCTTCCCTTTTCTTGTTTATTTATACTCGACTGCAGGAATATTGTAGTGTACAAGCCATCTCCCATTTTATCCAACAAGGATAAACATTTTATCCTACTGAGGTAGGCAGGGTTGAATGAGAGAAACTGGCTCATAGTCACCCAGTAAGTATTGCTAGCTGAGGGCCTGAACAAAGATTTTATAGAGGGAATGCTCTGGAACATAAGCAGTGTATTTTTTTTCTCTTTCCTAATAAGTACAAAGAGCATGTTCTTGCTGCAAAATCTGGTGCAAGAATCCCAGGAAAAGAAGATGGAGGTGCATCTTGAATAACCCTCATTTGTCCAGTGAAGAGAATACCACCACTTTTCCCATTCATCCATTCAGGCCAGCAGGAAGCTAAAAGAGCAAAAGGTTAACAGTGTTGGAAGGGACCTTGGAGGTCTTCTAGTCCTACCCCCTGCTCAAGTAGGGACAGAGGTGGGTTCCTCCCGGTTTGGACCAGTTCGCCCGAACCGGTAGCAACCCGCTGGTGACGTCACGGTGACATAACGGTGCCAGTCCGTGGAGGTCGCCATCTTTTTTTTTGGATTTTTTTTTGGATTTTTTTGGATTTTTTTTTCTTCTGCGTATGCGCAGAAGCCAAGTTTCCAGCACTGCACATGCGTCACCATCTTGTTTTTGGCTTTTTTTGGGGGGGGGATTTGTTTTTAATTTTTCGGCACTGCGTATGTGCCCATGAGGCGCGGCCACGCAGCGCGGGAGGAAGCGAACCAGCAGCGAGGTAAGTTAGAACCCACCCCTGAGTAGGGAACGCTATACCATACCTATACTCTGTACCATTTCAGGCTAAGATTTGGGGAGTCTGAGCAAAGACAAAGAAACAAGATATGGGTGATACAGAAGTGATGTAGACACTCTTTTATTTTCTGTTTTCTTCATCCAGAAGGAGCTGAGCCTGCCACGCCGAGGGAAGATGTGAGTAAAGGGCAACCAGCCCAATTTTTTATTCATAGGCTTCATTTTCATCCTCCCCTTTGGAGTTTCACTTGTTTTCCATGTTGGTAGCTGAGCCTCTTGTGTAAACCGCATTGGGGTCACCTGCTTGAAGAGGGGTCCACAAAGATCCAGAGAGCTTTGTTGACACCCACAAGAGCAAAACCATGTAAAAAAGAGGCGGGGTTTGATTGCAAAGCTGTGGCTGCCCTCTTAAATTTCGTTGACTCCCTCCCTGTGTGGACACTCATTATTTTGCTACTTACAAATGGTCCTTGCTTGGCAACCACTTATTCAGTGACTGCTCAAAGTTACGACAGCGCTGAACAAGTGATAGTTATGACCAGTTCTCAAATTTCCAGCCATCAAAGCATCTCCAAGGTCACATGATCACAATCTGGGCACTTGGTGACTGGCTCACAATTATGACATTGAAGCATCCCATGGTCATGTGATCAACATTTGCAACTTTCACTGCTGGCTTCTGACAAGCGGAGTCAATGGAAAAGCTGGCAAGAGATCCCAAAGTGTGATTGTGTGATGTTGTGCTTAACAATGGTGCAGGATTCTCTTAATGACGGCCACAGGAAGCACCGGAAATGCTGTCTCTAAGCAGCATGATCACATGATATCACTTTACAACTCTGTTGCTTAGCGATGGAAAATCTGAACCCAATTACCATAGTTAACCAAAAACTACCTGTATTTGTTTTTCTGCCAGCTGCATCTTAATTATTTATTTTATTTATTATTAAATTTGTTTGCCGCCCATCTCACCCACGCATTATAAGAATAGAGAAGTTCTGCTTTCTTGGGCCACAAAAAAAAAAAATAGTGTTCCATTTCTGGCATTGGCAGGTCAAATAATTTGGGTAACCCATAAAGAGGCCAGGAAGAAAACCAGTCTCACGCTCAGATACTAGACACGGATGGCCTCTAAGAACATTTTGCTGTCATGTTATCTTCATCACTGATAGAAGTTGTCCTGAAATATCTTTGAATATTAGTATTATTAGAAGTTGTCCTTTTGTTTAATGACTGGTTTTGCACCACACTTTGTGGCAGATTATTCTGATTAATTGCTTTGTGAAGCAGTTGTGTCTGTAGCTGTCCAATTTACTTTTAATATTCCTGTAAATCTAAGCTGGGGAGGAGGGGTGGAATTGGTCACATCCATAGAAAGATGACAGCGACAATGGGTTGGTTTCACAGAGCATTATACTATCCTATTGTCCCTCTGTCTTTTGTTAGAATGTTTTGGGTTTTGTAAATAATGTACGAAGAATTGTCATTCGATGTTCAAATGTATTTCCTACTCTGAAGGTTATTGGACTGGATACCAATCGTGCTGAGCATTGCATTCTTATTAAATCACAATCTTGGCTCCCCTTCCCCGTTCTTTTATTATGCAGAGCTGCTGTTTTCTTTGTAAACTGGCTTTTGACACACATTTGTGGGTGGAAGATGTGGATGACAGTATGATCTCAAAAAATAGAGAACAATCAAACATCTGTCTTAGGTGTGGAAAGTGCTGAATATGTTTTCCTGGGCAACTTGCTATAATGCATATCCAAGAGAAGAGCTCCTCTACCCATGTACAGAGTGCTTTCTTCAACATCAATTTTGAGTTTGTAGGTACAGGTGGTCCTCAACTTACAACCATTTAACGACCGTTCAAAGTGCAATGGCACTGGAAAAAGTGACTTATGACTGGTGCTTGCACTTACAATCGTTGCAACATCCACATGGTTGCATGATCAAAATTTGGACACTTGGCAACCAGCATGAATTTTATGATGGTTGCAGTGTCCTGAGGTCATGTGATCAGCATTTGAGGACCCAGATTGTTGGGGGCAATATGCTGACTCTGTGAACCGCTTAGAGAGGGCTGTAAAGCACTGTAAAGCGGTATATAAGTCTAAGTGCTATTGCTATTTGTGACCTTCCCAGTCAGGTTCCAGCAAGCAAAGTCAATGGAGAAAGTTGGATTCGTTTAATGACTGTATGATTCACTTAACAACTGCAGTGATTGCTTAACACTGGCACAAAACATTGTAAAATGAGGTATGACTCGCTTAACAACCGCCTTGCTTAGCAACAGAAAGTCTACTCCCAATTGTGGTTGTTAGGTCAAGGACAACCTATACATCCATAATCTGGAGAAGAAGTCATGGCATATGAAGTATCTCTGTGCATATCTCTTTATTTCCTTTTGTAGTGACTTCAATAAACCAATCGACCTATGACCTTCTGGAAACCACTCCAAGGATCAGAAAATGCCTGTTTGAAACAGAACAGCTTTTTGTACATATGCAGGAAGTGCGTTTTAAAAATTATATTTATTGGCATTTCGAAATGGCATGACATGCCTGGTCTATGATCATAATAAAGATTGGCCTGATTTGATTAAACAGCATTAAGCCCCACTGCTGGTTAACATCATCATTTATTTGAGCTCAGCTGTGATTTTCTACCTAAAAAAGGGTTCAAGGCAGTTTAGATTAGCACTCTAGGAGACCTTCAGTCTCTTCCCTGCTACAGGTAGTCCTCAATTTACAGCAGTTCATTTAGTGACTGTTCAAAGTTACAACAACACTGAATAAAGTTACTTAAGACCATTTTTCACACTTACGACTATTACAGCATCCCCATGGTCACGTGATCAAAATTCAGATGCTCGGCAACTGACTCACATTTCTGACGGTTGGAGTGTCTCAGGGTCACGCGATCCCCTTTTGCGACCTTCTGACAAGCAAAAGTAGATGGGGAAGCCAGATTCACTTAAACAACCGTGTTGCTAACTTAACCACTGCAGCGGTTCCCTTAACAACGGTGGCAAGAAAAGTCGTAAAACGGGGCAAAACTCACTTAAACACCGAAATGTAGGGCTCAGTTGCGGTCGTAAGCCAAGGACTATAGCTGTATGGTACTGAACCCTGGAAACCTCACTCCTTTCTTAGCATTCTTCCAAAAAGTGTCAGCATTTCTGGTCGGCTAGAAATTACCACCAGCTGTGGAAATTGGTATCAGGAAAAAAAAACCTACCCGGGCAAGAACTGTACATATGCTGCTAACCTTCCCCCCCTCCCCGTCCTCCCGCCCCAGAGTCTGTTTCACCCCCTTTTAAAGTCGGGGGGCTGAGGGGGTGGGAGGAATAGCTACGCGCGCGCGCGGGCAGAGGACTCTTCCGCCGTCCCCCCTTCCCCTCCTAGGGCCGCGGGGGAGGAGTGGCAGGTGGGCGGGCAGCGGGGGAAGCCGGCGAGCAGCCTCGCCTCCTTTCTTGCGGCTGGTTCCCTCTCACTCGCTGCCTGACCGGGTTGGCGGGCAGAGAGGCGAGAGGGGCGCACACCGTCGGGGCGGCGGCGGCAACACCAACCATGCAGGCGCGCCGGGCCAAGCTGAAGATTCCCTCGCTGACCTTGGTGGAGTAAGTGAGGAGGGGCTGCGGAGGGGGGTCCGTGGCCGGTGGCGGAGAGGGGAGGGAGGCAGTGGGGGGGGGGAATCTGAGACGAAGGCAGCGGGTTTTGGTATTTTTATTTTTTTGAGGGAACCGGAGGGATCGAAGCACCCGGGACAGGTGAAGAGAGACAAAGCTGCGCGGGGGTGGGTGGGGGGCGCGAACGAGGGTGGGCGCTTCCCCCTTCTTCTAGGGATTCCTTTCTTCCCCGCGCGCTCCCTCCTTCGATCCAGGGGTCTCCAATGACGCATGTTTCGGTTGCCAGGGAACCAGGTTGGGAGGAAGGGGGCGGGTTGTTCCTAAAAAGAAGCGAAGAGGAGGTTCACCTTCCTTCTCCATCGTTTCCATCTGGTTAAAACGTTTTTCTGGTTAAAACTGAGGTGACTTCTTCCCAGCATCCCTATTCACCCACCCTGTTTCTTTGCCTCCCCCCCCCTCACCCCAATAATACATAGTTTTAACAGCAGCTGCTTGAGAGTAGAAATGAAGCAGGTGTAGACCTGCCAGATTCCTCTCCCTCGTACCTCCATCCTGGGGAAGGGAGCAAAGCCTCACCTGTTGGATTTCTGCTTGCTCTTCTACCTTTTGAAGTGTCCACCTGCCCAGTTGAGGAGCTGAAAGAGGGAATGGAGGAAGAATGGGGTGGGAAATGTTAAACCTTGCATGGTTAAGGCTTGGTGGGCTTTCCTAATT
This sequence comes from Thermophis baileyi, assembly GCA_003457575.1. Classification (NCBI taxonomy): domain Eukaryota; kingdom Metazoa; phylum Chordata; class Lepidosauria; order Squamata; family Dipsadidae; genus Thermophis; species Thermophis baileyi. The sequence continues at coordinate 790,456 of QLTV01003465.1, read as the reverse complement.
TAAACAGCAAGAGTAGCTACTGTGTATCAGGAATCTGGATTTTTTTTTTCAGCAGCCTCATCAGTACCTGGGAAGCCCATCTCCCCCTGCACCCCCCCCCAACACCTGTTGTAATCCCTCCCACACAAATTTTACCCCAGATTACTTGATCACAAAGAACCACTGGCTTCTTGTTGTTTTGGTAATCCTTGGATTTCCATAGTTTCAGAATCACACAGCTTTGGTCTTAGGATCGTCCAGCTGAAAGAAACCTCTGAGATCATCTACTCCAACCCTGCCCAGGGCAGAAATTCTGACATCATCCCTGACAAATCACTCGAAAACCTCCAGTGATGGAGCCCCCACAACTCCAGAAGGCAGGCTGATTCACTGCCTAATAACTCATTCCTCCTTATTTCAAGTGTGGATCTACTGTTTGGATCTAGTGTTAAAACTTTCGGCATAGATTCTTATCCTGCCTTCAGGAGCTGTGGTCATCTCCCCTTGACAGCCTTTCATATATTTCCTGTCTCCCCTTCTTGAGGCTAAACCCACCTAATGAATCCAACTTTCATAGGATTAAGAGAGCTGAGTATGCTTAGCCTCAAGTCTTTTTGTGATGGAATGTAATGAGAGGGATGAAAGAATTCAACACAGCATCATTTCAGGCTAGATAAATAAAATTGAGAACAGGGTTCAGAGTTCAAATTCTAAAGCTTGGCAAAGGGTAACCCAATTTCCCTACTAGTTGGGAATGCACTAGGCAGGTCATTAAGAAAGAAAATATGGCTGAATATAGAGAGCCAGTCTGGTGTAGTGGTTAAGGCATTGGGCCAGAAACTGGGAAGCCGTGACTGTCTATGGAGATTCTCAGTCATCCAGGTCATAGTTGTACCAAAGGTGCTTTTTTCAAGAGGCAACTGAACTTTCTGGTTTTTCTTTGAAGACATTTCACTTCTCATCCAAGAAGATTCTTCAGCTCTGAGATTCTTGGGTGAGAAGTGAAATGTCTTCAAAGAAAAACCAGAAAGTCCAGTTGCCTCTTGAAAAAAGCACCTTTGGTCCAGTTTCTAGCCTTAACCACTACACCAAACTGACTCTCTATATTCAGCCATATATTCTTTCTTAATGATCTGCCTTGAAAGATGCTAGTGCATTCCCAACTAGTGGGGAAATTGGGTTACCCTTAGAAAAAAAAGCACCTTTGGGAGACCATGAGTTCTAATCCCACCTTAGGTACAAACCCAGTTGGATGACCCTGGGCCAGTCATTTTCTCTCAGCCTTAGGAAAGAGGCAATAGCAAACTTCTGAAAACCTTGCCAAGAAAACTACAGGGAAACTTATCCAGGTAATCTCCAAGAACTGGAGATGAATATGGTCAGATCCTTTTCTGCCTAGTCTTACCCCAGACTAGTATAGCTTCTGAATGATCTCAGCTAGTCCAGGAAAGGAAAGCTGATCTGCCAGGCTCTCTTCCCTGTGCTCCCTAATGCAAAACGTTGTCTTCAAGAGTGGCAGAAAGATCATTAGAACTTGAAGGAAGGATGAAGCAGGTGCTTTAAGTGGGTTATAGAAATGGGAGATGACACCACCTTGTCCTCTGCTCAATTGCAGCCTGCTTGGGGCTGGCCTTGTTGCTTAGAGCTTGAGAAGGAATGGGGGGGGGGGACCGACCAAAAGGTCCCCACCCCTGTCAGAGGAGGGTCACTGCTAGGAGACCTCTTCACATTATTCACCCACCCTTCCTTTGGTTGCCTTTCTTCCTTTGCAGCTTGTCACCCGGTAGCCAGAGCCCGACCCTTCTCAGCCCCTGCAGTCCTTGTAGTCCTTTGACTCTGCATCCCTGGAGGTAAGAGAGACGGTGCTTGTGGAGGTGGGGAGGGCCACCGTCCCTTCGGATTCTGAGGGGAAACCTTCATTAGAAGAGGTAAACGGTGGAACCAATTTCCCACAAAGCCACCTGCATTTTCATCAGGCAAGCCTGAGAGGCACATTCTGTTGCTCCTCTCACGTTCATGGCCAAGTTCTCCTCTAGTTGCATTGCTAAAAAGATTAATGAATAACATTGCTGCATAGCATTATCTCTGACGTTTGAGGAGGGGGGCTGTTGGCAAGCAGCAGAAACAGCAGGAAAAGGTGAACGGGCAACAGCAGTGGGAGGGGAAAGGAAAACATTGTTTACTGAGCTGTTGGACTAGGGTTGTTGTGTTAATTATGCTATGATCTGATTCTGCAGTGTTCAGCTGTTTTTATCTTTACGAACTGAAAATGCATTCTGGATTGGGTTTGTTCCTTATTTCCTGCCTAAGAAATACATTTTTCCCCATCTCACTCTAATTAAGCAACAGGGTTGTGTTTTGTATGATGGGTAGCAGGAAATGAGATTTCTCTTTGACAGCCTGAACTAAAAAGAAAGCAAACTCTTGCAAAAAGAAGGTCTCTATTGCGTCCTTGGTGTTCTCTGCAGACATTACTTAGCCCATAACTGAAACATCTGCAGGAAAACAACCAGGCTCAGAGCATACGAAAAACCCAAAAGTTTTACCCATAGCTACATATATTTTCTGCAATTGGAAGTTTTCTACAAAAAAGTAGCAGGGGCTATTTTGAATCTGCTATGGGCAGCAGCCTGACCACTGTGCTCTTACAAGAGTGTTTAAGCTACTTCACTTTTTCAGAGTTGGTTTCCTTTGGGGAGAAGGCAGAAATATTTGCATGTATTTAGAAATATATAATCATAGGCATATGTATACAGATAAAATACACAAACCCACATTAGATTTCCAGAAGGCAAACAACCTCCCCAAATGCTTGTAATTTAACTGAATTTAAAAACAATGCTAGCTACATTTTATTGTTCTTTCCATATGCAGAAATCTGCATCTCCTTTCTCTCAATGGTCTAGGACAGTGATGGCTAACCTTTTTGTCGTCGTGTGCCGAAAGCGCACGCACCCCCGCGACAACGCACCCACATGCCGGCACCCATAATGCAATGCGGGGGGCCTGCGCATGTGTGCACGACCCCCCCATGCTCCCCCACGCGCATGCGCACACGACCCCCCACGCTCCCCGCCCCCGTGCATGCGCACGTGCCCCCCCGTGCCCCGTTTTGGGTCTAGTAGGCCTCCCTGCAGCCTCCTGCGACCAAAAACGGGCCACGCCCCATTTTGGGCCTAGTAGGCCTCCCTGCAGCCTCCTGGGACCAAAAACGGGCCACGCCCCATTTTGGGCCTAGTAGGCTTCCCTGCAGCCTCCTGCGACCAAAAACGGGCCACGCCCCATTTTGGGCCTAGTAGGCCTCCCTGCAGCCTCCTGGGACCAAAAATGGTCCCCCGTGCATGCGCATGCAATCCCCCCACACATGCGTGCGTGACCCCCCGCGCATGCGCACATGTCTCCTGCATGCGCCCCCCTGCGTATCCCAAAAATCAGCTGGCTGGCAGGAGGCGCACGCGCGCATACGCAGTGGAGCTGAGCTGGGCGACGGCTTGCGTGCCCACAGAGAGGGCTCTGCGTGCCAGCTGTGGCACGCGTGCCATAGGTTCGCCATCACGGGTCTAGGACTAGGTTGTAAGGCCTAGGTTAATACAAGTAGAGTGAATTTTCTTTTGTTTACTCTCCACATATTGGTCATAACAGTTGTGGGTTATTTGGTCAAGTTAATGTGATCCATTATCTCTGTAATATTATGAATAATGATGGAGGCATTGCATTGGGGAATAATGAAAAGTTTGCCAACAGGGACGGAAATCTGTTTTTTTCCTATGACATTTTAGTTAGTTATATCAGGAAGAGGACGTCTTTATCTTGTTATTTTTGTAGAAACAGCACTAAAATCCTTTTATTTTGGATTTTGGGATTACTCAATACAGCAATCTAGAGGAAAAGTGAGGGGGAAAGGCTTCAATACATTTGGAAGCTCTAAATAATAGGTATATCAATCATTGCCCTGACTTACTCGTTGACCAAACAATACTGAAAGATGGGAGCAGATGGTTTCTCACCAAATAATTGGACAAAAGAGTACCTGTCATTTCCCTGCTAACTTGTAACTGATAAGGGATAATTATTTATTGTTTGCTTTTTAAATATGAAAGCTAGGAATCGGGGAATTGTCTATTAATTTGCAAAGGCAACTTCTGCTTGCCTCCCCCACTGTTTGCTTACACAGGTTGTTAATTAAAATGTATTTTATATTGGTAGTGGAATTTAGCTGTTCCTGATACAGAATTACATGAGCACAGAATTTTCATATGAGGAATGGGATAAGTCAGAGTCTTGGAAGCAATAAATAATTTTTTGCAATATATTCTTATATTTTGTTTTGTAAAATGTTTTATATTTTATTTATAGATTATAGAGCTGCTTCATGAAAATCTTCTTTTCAAGGAAATTGTTTCTTTGTTATAAATGTATTTACTAGAGAGCCAGATGAGTGCAGTGGTTAAGGTGGTGGGCTAGAAACCAGGAGACCATGAGTTCTAGTCCTACTTTAGGCACAAAGCTAGATGGGTGACTTTGAGACAGCCATTCTCTGTTAGCCCTACCAGACTTGTTTGGAAAAATGTTGCCAAAAAAACTGCAGGGACTTGTTCATGTAATCTACAAAAGTGAGGACTGACTTAAAGGCACAGAGAAAAAAAAATTATTGATTAATAATCCTGTATCGCAGGGGTCCCCAAACTTTCTGGCTTGGCAGACTGGTGGAGGTGGCGGGTAGCAGCGGTGGGGGGGTGAGAGAGGTTGGTTTTACGTGCATGCTTTCACAAATGCAGCTTCGCGCATATGTGCACTCACCTTCCACTTCCACAGCCGAGTTCTGAATGGGCTGTAGCCCGGCACCAGGCCGTGGATCAGGGGTTGGGGACCCCAGATGTACTGCATCAATTGGTGGGTCCGTGGCTCAGAGTTTCAGACACTCTGCTTGTCAGCTGGAAAGTTGACAGACCAGGTTCGAGACCCGAGCACCACGCAATGGGGTGAGCTCCCGTCCTCGCCCCAGCTCCTGCCAACCTAGCAGTTCGAAAGCGTGCAAATGCGAGTAGATAAATAGGTTCCACTTCGGAGGGAAGATAACAGTGTTCCATGATGTCATGCTGGCCACATGAGGGCAGAAATATCTTTGGACAGCACTGGTTCAATGGCCTTGAAATGGAGATGAGCGCCACCCCCTTTAGTCAGCAAAAACTAGTGGAGTAAAATCCACAGGAATTCCTTTACCTTTACCGTATCAATTACTATAGATACAGGGGTGTCAAACTGGTGACCCGCGGGCTGGATGCATCACGCAGAGGCCACGCCGACCCCGGCTCTGCAAAGGCAAAAAATGTCGGGATACGTCACGTGACGCAATCGAGTTTGACACCCGTGCTATAGAACATAAATAGCATAAAACATCCAGGTTCTCTTGTTGCAGATAAAGTTGGATTCTGAGCATGGACTGAACTCCAGAAAGATTCACTTGAATGATTTCCTTAACCTAAACATCCTGAGTGGTAGATGACATGTGGACACATGAGCTAGGGGGCTATTTTGCAGTTTTTGTCTGATGTGGATTATTTTAGACAGATTTCTGCACACGCTTTTTTGCAGCATTTTAGAAGAGACTGCTTAGACCTTGATCTTTTTCCAACAGTTGTCCCTGTGTGAACCTGCCCCATTCATATTATTTAATGAACTTATAAACTGTAGATCAAAATAAGGGAGTCGCTTTAGACATTGTCCCGTCTGACACCTAGGTTCTAGGAACATAGGTGTGTTCCTGAGCAGACCTGAGGAGCTATTGTCAGCTATGGTTGGAGACTCCAGGACCCTTGTTATCTCTATGGAGCCCTTTCAAGTGAAAAAGAGATCTTTAAGGAAAGGTATTTTCAGAAATCAAAACTAAGCACCCAAGATCTGTGCTTCTGCCCACTGAACACCTGCAAGAAATTATAGGTTCTTCCATGTACATCTAAAATCAGTGTAATGCCTCTGTAGCCCTACAATCTCAGAACTTGCATAAGACTTTGGAAAATAGAGCTAATTCCTATCAACTCTTTTGGAAGAGAAAAAGCAAAGGTATTTTTGCACCACAGTATTTCCTCTGAAGCTTTGCAGCAGGCAGCTTCCCATTAGAATTTCCACTTCATCCTATATCCTGTCTGCCTCTCTCTGATAACCAAGGGAGGAGGGCAACTTGCAATAGCAATAGCAATAGCACTTAGATTTATATACCGCTTCATAGTGCTTTACAGCACTCTCTAAGTGGTTTACAAAGTCAGCATATTGCCCCCAACAATCTGGGTCCTCATTTTACCGACCTCGGAAGGATGGAAGGCTGAGTCAACCTTGAGCCTGGTGAGATTCGATCTGCCAAACTGCTGGCAGCCGGTGATCAGCAGAAGTAGCCTGCAGTACTGCACTCTAACCACTGCGCCACCGTGGCTCTTGCCACCATCATGCCCCTCCCGCACTGTTTTTTCAAGTTGCCCCGTTGAACTTTCCCCTTTTTCTTTTCCTTGCTGCAAAAAGAAAGTGTGTAGGAGAAGAATAAAAGTGGGAGCGAAGTGCTGGTGTTAGTTTTTTGATGGGAATGCTGGCTCAATCCATGAACATAGTTTTGGCAACACTAGCATGATGGTGTCAACCTAGGTGATGTTGGTGGCCCCGGGGAAGTGCCTTGTCATCAATAGCAGAAAGGTAATTGCAGAGGGAGTTCTGCCGTTCGGCAGGGAGGGATCAACTAGCAAAATGAAATTCAACGTAGAGAAAAGTAAAGTCTTACACTTAGGCAAGAAAAACCAAAAGTACACATATAGACTGGGGTGAAACCAGGCTTAATAGCAGTGACTGTGAGAGGGATCTTGGAGTCTTGGTGGACAACCACTAAATATGAGCCAGCAGTGTGCAGCGGCAGCCAAAAAAGCCAATGCAATCCTAAGCTGCATTAACAGAGGGATACAATCAAGATCAAGGGAGGTACTAATACCATTCTATCGATGAACGGTTACAAGAAATGGGCATGGCTAGTCCAGAGAAGAGAAGGACCAGGAGAGACTTGATAGCAGTCTTCCAATATTTGAGGGGCTGCCACAGAGAGGAGGGGGTCAAGCTATTTTCCAAGGCCAGACAAGGAATAATGGATGGAAACTGAACAAGGAGAGATTCAACCTGGAAATAAGGAGACATTTTCTGACAGTGAGAGCAATCAACCAATGGAACAGCTTGCCTTCGGAAGTTGTGGGAGCTTCATCACTGGAAGCTTTCAAGAAGAGACTAGACTGCCATTTGTCAGAAATGGTGTAGGGCAGTGATGGCAAACCTTTTTGGCACCGAGTGCCCAAACTGGAACGCGCATGCGCGCACCGGCCACCTGGTCTTCTAGTTTCCGGCACACGCATGCGCGCCGGCCAGCTGGTCTTCGTGCGTGCTGGAGCACCAGAAACCCGAAGACCAGGTGGCCGGCGTGCGTGCCCACAGAGAGGGCTCTGAGTGCCACCTCTGGCACGCGTGCCATAGGTTTGCCATCACGGGTGTAGAGTCTCCTGCTTGGACGGGGGGTTGGACGAGATGACCTACAAGGTCCCTTCCAACTCTGTTAATCTGTAACTCTCTGATAAAAGATCCCCCAAATTTCCACTACTTAAATTGAGCAAATAGAAAAATATGGGGTTGTTGATTTGTGACTTATGGTACAAATTGTCTCATGGGATATACTTCCAGGTACTCAGAAAGGAAGCAGAGAATTAATCAACAGCAGGCAAGTGCAGTGTTTTTCAACCACAATAACTTGAAGCTGCATGGACTTCAACTCCCAGAATTCCACAGCCAGCTTGATTGAGTACAGGGGTCTCCAAACTTGGCAACTTTTAAGACTTGTGGACTGGCTGAGGAATTCTGGGAGTTGAAGGCCACAAGTCTTAAAATTGCCAAATTTGGCGACTCCTGATCTAGTGGTTTTTCATAATAGCATGTTTCCATCCAAGCTTAGGTCCTGTACCCTAGAAGTTCAGGTTTAGGAAGGCTGACGCATGCGTCCCTTGCTAGAATGGAATGAAATGAAAGCAACATATTTGCATGAATATGAGGGGGGGGGGAATCAGATGGCAAGCAGTGATACATATAAAGCAGAAAGCAATACATCTTTTCAGATCTGCCTACCTCTACTTGGCCATGCTTGACCCCATCAACCCTATATGGGAATTAGAATTTGACTAATTTTCCGTAATATTCAGGCAGTATGATATCTAGGCAGGAAGGTGCAGATTCAAAGTCTTTTCTTGATAATTGTTTTTTTTTTAAAGAAAAAAGGTAAAGGTTTCCCTGTGAGTTGTGTCCAACTCTAGGGCATGTTTCTTGGTCAAGGGAGCCAGCATTGTCCAAAGACATTTTTTGTGATCATGTGGCCGGCATGGCTATATACCAAAGGTGCACTGAACGTTGTTACCGTCCCACTGAAGTGGTACCTATTAATCTACTCGCATTTGCATGCTTTCAAACTGCTAGCTGGGCAGGAGTTGGGGCAAGTAATGGGAGCTCACTCCATTGCGTGTAGCTCGGGTTTCGAACCTGGACTGTCAGCTCTGACAAGCTCAGCATCTTTAACCGCTGAGCCATTCTCTTGCTCATCACTATGCAGAGTGCAAACATTTCTTATGTAGGCAGCGATTCAGTATAATTGCTGAGAATCACAATTCACCCTCCTTCCTGTATCAAACAGTTCACTAGCTGCATTAGCTGACTTGCATTTCTGACATCTTCATGGATTTGTTTATAAAAGATTTGTGGATTCACCGTAACTTAATTTCGGAGAGTGCCTTAACATGTAATGCCATAGAAGGTAGCAGGACCTATTTAATCTTTGCTATTTCAACCAAACTAAACACAGTCTAGCCTGATTAATAACTGGATGAAGGATCACAAGAAAATCACAGAACTGTTGGCTAATTTAGGAAGTTGAAAAGATGTTCTGAAGGAAGAAATTTCAGACCGCAGTTCTGTTGTTGCTAAAGAAGCTATAAAGCTATATGCTTGTGTGGTCAGTAGCTGTTAATGCCAGATATTTCTTTAACCTTTATTATAATGAAATATTGTCCATAAACATGTAAAAACAGCAGTAAAGACCCAAAATATACAATAAGTACAAAGTAACCATCCAGAATCCAGCATATACTGTAATGTATTAAAAGATTAGATTTAGATTTATTATATTTGTATGCCGTCCAACTCCCAAAGGACTCTGGGCGGCTTAACAACAAACAAAAAAACATTAAAAACATCATAAAAAACATTATAAAACATCCTAATCAATAATAAAACATTAGACATTAAAACAATTTAAAATTCATGCATATCCCATCATGGCCGGATCTCGCAGATTACAACCGCGAGATCACGGCCTCAGGCCTGCCGGAAAAGCCAGGTCTTTACTGCTTTTCGGAAGGCCAATAGGGTGGGGGTGGAGGTAACTGGTTCCAGAGAGCCGGGGCAGCCACAGAGAAGGCCCTCCCCCGCGGGCCCGCCAGCTGACACTGTTTAGCTGACGGGACCTGGAGGAGACCAACTCTGTGGGATCGCACCGGTCGCTGGGAGCTATGCGGTAGAAGGCGGTCTCCAAGA
>QLTV01003465.1:758531-769646 GCA_003457575.1 Thermophis baileyi | reverse complement strand
GAATTGTGCCCGGAGACCAATAGGGAGCCAGTGCAGCTCGCTGAGTATTGGTGTAATATGGGTGTACCTAGGTACACCCATGACAGCTCGCCCAGCCGCATTCTGGACCAACTGTAGTCTCCGAACACTCTTCAAGGGTAGCCCCATGTAGACTGCTGTTGTGAGCAGCCGGAATGGGCAGCAGCCGTATAAGTCTATTAAATAAATAAACACATCTAAGTTATGAGGTTGGGCTCCGTGTGCACAAGATACGACTATTTCCAACACAGTCAACCTGCCAGATCCCTCTGGATGCCTCCAAGAGAGGCCTTATAGTAGCCAGACCTACTTAGAGCACTCATTTTAGTAGTTCTTCTGAACCTGGTACTTTCATAGCTTTCAGGACCAAAATTTATGTGAATACCATTTGTCTAAGTTTTTGGAAGAATTTTAAGCCTGTATGGGTTTGAGCTTTAAAGGATTCTGTTCTTCTCAATGTCCTTCTTATCTGCCTCTTAGAACAGTCCCAAAAAATGGACAAAAGGGAACCAGGTCTTCTACAGTAGCATCCTAGTTGCTAAAACTCAGGGATAGAGTGCTTTTAAATAATATGGAGGTTCTGTGATTTAATCTACCCTTTCAATGCTATCTATAGAGTAGTTGCTTTTCATGGCAGTGAATTCCATGAATGAATGATGTGTTGTCTATTCTGCATTGCTTGTCTGTCAGTCTTAAAGGATTATACAGGTAGTCCTTGACTTATGATCAGTTGCTTAGCAACCATCGGAAGTTACAGCATACCTGAAAAAAGGAGTTACAACCCAGTTCTGAAGTTTCAACAGTCGGTCATGTGACCACATTATGGGCATTCAGCAACATGGCCACATTTATGGCTGTTTGCAGCTTCACGTGGTCATATGACTGAATTATATGATGGTTTTGCTGAAAATTGGAAGTTACTTTGATACAATGGGTTTACTTATCGACTGCTGCATTTGTCTTATAACCACTGGGTTCACTTAACGACCACTGCAAAAAAGGTCGTAAAATTGAGTGGGTTACATGACCATTTTGCAACCTTCACAATGTTCCACTGCAATGGGCAGATGTCAGGGACTACGTGGCAAATGGAAATAAAATCGGGGATGACTTTATCCATTCCATGCATTACTGACTAGGCATCACATGTCTTTTGCTAAACCAAAAAAAAGGTGCAAACGCTTTTATATTTCTTCAAGGGGATTTCACAAAGACGGTGCCTTTATTTACTTAATTGCTTCAGCAATCCCCGTTTTATTTCCGCACCCCTATTGTTCATATCCTTTTCAGTGGACTAGCTCTCCTTTCTTCTGCCTGCCACCCCCGTGGAAGAGGAATTCATTAAATCCCTTTTTGCCTGTTGCATCTTTAATAACCATCATGCTTGGAATTACGTCTTTGTGATTAAAGAGATTGCAACGTGCAGGAGGAAAGTCACCACTTCCTGTTGTCGAAATGTGCTTTTGGGCAGAAAACTTCAGTTTTGGGGAGGGGAGGCAGCTAAGCAGTCTTTTATAAAGCAACCTCAATTCTGCTTGATCTTCCCTCTCAGCTTCACCCTCTGTTTCTGAGAACATTCTTCCCATCTAAAACGTCATCCGTAATCTTCATATCTGTAATCGTCTCTGCAAGATCTGCCTGTTCCTGTTATGTAATTGGTTTAGTTGTATCTACATTTCACAGGGGCAGAGTTTGAATGTGGGCATTTTCCAGCGCCCACTGTCAATTTTGCCGTGCTGTTTGATTCAGTCCTGAGTTGTGGAGTGATTCCTTCAAGGTTTGGTGTGTGCTTTTCTCTGGCCTGACTTTTAGTGAGCCCAGGTCAGAGTGTGTGACACAGAAATGATGGCCTTTTACTCCCTAAAATTGCTTTGCAGCTGTGGAATGCAGCTGTTTATGGCCCTCAGCATTTAAAGTCACCCTTAACAGAGCTAATGAAAGGGGTTTGTGCAGAAAAAGCCCACTTCTATCAAATTGGTGGAGGGATCACAGATGCAGTGTGGAGTGCAGGCAGGCCGGAAGCTAACTTGGTGTGCATAGACCAGTATAATCTGGTCTGATTAGCAACAGCTCTAGCAATTCAGGCAGAAAGATGCTTTTACCAGCCGGGCTGGCTTTTAAACATGGAAAATGATGAGAATTAAAAACAACCAAGCTCAAAGAGCACCAAGAACTGCACAGTTCAACCCTGAGACACAAATATTATCTTCTATTGATGAGAATTAAACTCAGAGCTTTTAAAACCCAGGTCATTTTCTAGCATGTTTTGTATTTTCAATTATAACTCCCATTATCCTCCATGTATCTCCTGTTTGGACTGTCTCCCCTTTGAATTATTGCAATGGGCTCTACATGGGGCTATCCTTGAAAAATATCTGGAAGGTTTAGCTGGTAACAGAATGTGGCTGCAAACACAATCTTGGGCGCCCAAAGAATGGTGCATTTAATAACTTTGCTGCATTGGGTGCCAGTTTGCTTCTGGGTTCAATTCAAGATATTGATTATAATCTTTAAGGCTGTACATGGGATGGGGCCAGTCTACCTTGGATACTGTTTTCATCCCATTATATCAGTCCAACCCACCTGGTCAAGCAGGGATGATATTCCCAGAACTTGGACTGGTGGGGTAAAGGAAGAGGGTCTTCTCCAGGGGTGAAATGCTACCGGTTCGGCCCGGTCCGGGCATACCGGTAGCGGCGGCCGCCAGTGGTTCGGAGAACCGGTAGCGGTGGCAGCTCAAGGCTCCGCCCACCCGCCCAGATGTCGCCATTTTCTTTTTTTTAACTCTGCGCATGCACAAAGCGTTCTGCGCATGCGCAGAGGGTAAAAAAGCGCGCGCTCCCGAGCAGGTAGGGAAGTTAAGTAGATTTCACCGCTGGTCTTCTCTACTATTTGCCTCTGCTCTGTGGAACATTCTCCCCAGAGGTGAGACAGGCCCCCACTCTCCTGGCAAAACATTACTCTGTGGGGTTGTTTGGAGAGCACAGAGGAGCATACAGTCGTGAGACTGGTTAGTGCCCTGAACCCCACCTTTTAATGAATTTTTAACATTTTTTAATAATCCTTGCCTCTTTTTAAATTTTAAGTTTTATATATTGTTTTTATGTTTCATATTTTATTGAACACTATACGGCGTCTCTCTGTGAGGGAGATGGACTGTTTCAAACTCTGATAAATAAAAATATAAAATGTAGTTCTGATAGGACAGGAGGTTGGGCAAGGTTGAGGGAGCGTTTCCTCTTATAGCTATGTCTAACCCAGGGGTCTCCAACCTTGGCAACTTTAAGCCTGGCGGACTTCAACTCCCAGAATTCTCCAGTCAGCAAAGCTGGCTGGGGAATTCTAGGAGTTGAAGTCCGCCAGGCTTAAAGTTGCCAAGGTTGGAGACCCCTGGTCTAACCTGCTCCTGGGGAAATCTTATCTTCTCATGGCATGCACTCTGTCACACTTTTACTGTAATCATGAATCAAAAATGGGAAGCTAATTTCATAAACACAGAGACTGATGAGTAAGACTGAGCAGGCTTATGTGTATTGTGTGTAGTGTATGTGTGTGTATATGCGAAAGACCTAAACATGGCTAGATGACATACTGTACTTGGGTCAATATTGTGAAAATATTGGTTCTCTTCTAAAGAAATGGGCCACAGCTGGCCAGAAATAAACTAGATTTTATTTACAAATCATCCAATTAACTAGCAATAATGGGATTGCCCCCCTGTGCGATTAAAACCATTATAACAATGGTATGATTCCTCCCCATGTATTTTTCTCCTATCAATATATTTACTTGATAGCTGATTTTTTTGGGGGGGAAAAAATGTTTTTACAATTATTTAAAATAAAAATAGCTAAGCCAGTGTTTCTCCAACCTGGCTACTTTAAGATGCGTGGAGTTCAGGGGTATTTTAGGATTTTTTAAAAAAGTCAAGATGGTGGCCACAGCTGCACAGTTAAAGATCTCCCCCTTTTTTTACTTGTGCATGGTTTGATCACCTCATCTCTGCTTTAAAAAAAAAAAAATTCCTGTGATGCCTCTGTTTCCTTTTTTCTTCTGGCTATTACATTTGCTGCTGGATGGGGGATGCATTCCATGTCCAGCTGTGACAGCCTTTATTTACCTCTCTCCTGATGGCCAGCCAATGTCCAGTTGCTGATCCAGGTCAGCAAATTAGCTCTGCCCTGTTCTGCTGTCTGTTTCCTCCTGGCTGGACGCTCCCACTTTCCTTATTCCCTGATCTTGCCAAGCAGCCATGAAAAGGGATCCCAGGTCATTGTGAATTGTGCTTAGGGCAACAGTGAATCACTTCCTTTCTCAAGTTCAGTGGCTGATGCTTCTGACTGTGACTTTCCATTCCATTCCTGGGGGAATGCTTTTGCCTGCTATTTAAGTCTTGGAGGCAGATGTGCTGTCTGCCACTGGTTCTAGGCCAGGGGTGTCAAACTCAATTTCATTGAGGGCCGCATCAGGGTTGTGTTTCACCTTGGGGGGGGGCAGGGGGCGTGGCCGGGGGGCGTGGCCAGGGTGACATCACTCGTGTCAAGGGGGCGCCTGTGGTGGCCTGAGCACTCTGCCAGGGAAAATGGGCTCCCGAGCTCCATTTTCGGCCACAACGGCCAGCTAAATGGTGCCAGCTAAAACGGAGCTATGGTGCCAGCTAAAACGGAGCTCGGGGGTGCGCACGGCTCCCCTGGGCCCCATTTTCAGCCACAACAGCCTCCTGCAGCCGCGCACGGCTCCCCCGTGCTCCATTTTTGCTGGCAGAGGGTTGCAGGAGGCCGTCGCGGCCGAAAACAGAGTCTGGGAGGGCCACGTGTGGCTCTGTTTTTGCTAACAGAGGCACCACGGGCCAGTCTTTCGCTGTTTCCAGGGCGGCCCCGCGGGCCAGATCTAAGCACCCTGTGGGCCAGATCCGGCCCACGGGCCTTGAGTTTGACACCCCTGTTCTAGGCAATGACTTGTGTCTACACACTTCCCGTTTAATTTTCTTTCAACAAATGGAACAGAGACTTACTTCCACCGTGGTGCCAGGATCATAACTTTTTATTGAATTGACTGAAAAAGCGGCTGTTGCATTGAAGTGTTTCATTAATTTGCATGTGTTTCATTAATCATGACCATGGTCTTTGGATCATTGTTTCTCAACCTCAGCAACTTTAAGATGTGTGGACTTCAACTCCCAAAATTCCCCAGCCAGTATCCGTTTAAACTTTCATTCCATTTTCCATTAGCCTTGGTAGTTAAGAATATATCATTAACACCCATAATATTCTGAATTTTTCCCACCCTTGAGTTCTGGGTGATACTTGCTGCCTATGAAACCTTGTCCCTGGCATAATATCATTTGTCCTACTTTTGCAGCTGTCGAAGCAACAGGAAGAGCCTAGTGGTTGGAACTCCTTCGCCTACCCTCTCACGTCCTTTGTCGCCCCTCTCTGTGCCAACAGGTAAGAGTATGGCAAATTTGGAAAGCTTCTTTGTTGGAGGAATAGAGGACGGATATCCCTACCAAGACATGAAAAGTGGTAGGCTGGACTCAGGTCTATGGTGAAGAATATCTTGGTACTGCATTCTAAGTTGTGGGAAGAGAGTCCTAGTGAAATAATCTCTTGTATTATTTTCAACATGATGGCCAACATCATGTAGCCTGGGGTCAGGTTATTTGAAGGACCATCTTTTCCCTGTTTATATCTGCCCAACCACCAGAGTGGGGAGGAGGATATGTTATAGATCCCCTCTCTTAAGAAGGCCCATCTAATGTGACCAAGAAAAAGGGCCTTCTCCGTGGTGGCTCTCCCTGTGGAACATCATCCTTGTGGAAATAAGATTGACACCCCCACCCCTTTGACTCTGTTTCGAAAGGTCCTGAAGACATAATTTTGCCAGGGGACCTGGAGATCTCGGGATGATATGGAGCCCATCAAGTGGTTGATTTGCTTGTTGTCACTGGGGGATGGTGGGTGGTGGAGATTTATTGAGTTTTGTATTGGGGTTTTGTTTCTGTAAGCCACCTAGAGTCACCATGAGGGGGTTGGGCTGACATATACATTTTCTTTTCCATGAGATGCTTGATTCCTCTGCTTCATTCATGATGGATGTTTTATTGAGTGAGAAAATTAGTGTGTGTGTGTGTGTGTGTATCCAATAAAATCAGAGACTAACCACTTTTTAAAATATTCATTTATTCATTTACTTACTAGCAGTTCTATGCTACTCAACTCCCAATGTTTTATAGTGGCATATATAGAAAAAGAACTCCAGAAGATTAACATATTATAATAGCACTGAGTAACATAGGTAGATACCAACATCTAACATCCCCCTTAGGCTCTTTCCTAGAGCCATGTTTTTTGTGAACACTAACACTAACACTTTGTCTATAACAAAGTGTTCTTTATCAGGAAAGATAAAGGGCAAGCTGTTCCACAATAAGGGTGGCCACAGTGAGAAGATCCTGAGACAGGCTCTTTGTAGGTGGAAACCTCATGGGATGGGACCTTCACATGACCTCTCTCCAAGATCTACCTGGTTGGCAGATTCACATTGGAGTAGGCAGTCTCAGAGATATTCAGGTCTTGAGCTGTGTAGGACTTTCAAGTAGTAATCAGTACTTGAATTGCTCAGAGAGGCTGACCAGCAGTCAGTGTAATTCCTGGAGTAGAGTACCAAAGGTGCTTTTTTCAAGAGGCAACTGGACTTTCTGCTTTTCTTTGAAGACGTTTCGCTTCTCATAGATGAGAAGCGAAATGTCTTCAAAGAAAAACCAGAAAGTCCAGTTGCCTCTTGAAAAAAGCACCTTTGGGACAACCATGACCTAGATGACTGAGAATCTCCATAGATTCCTAGAATAGAGGTATTTGATGGCTAGATGATCTTGAAGCACCATTCCTACCCAAGTTTAAGTTTTTGAGTGGTGTTCAAGATCTCTTGGTTTCTTCTATACCCTTTGAATCTTTAACAAAAGTCCATTGTTTTCTTTTGTCCTGCCCCTGTCCAATCTCCTCCTCTCTCTCTGCAGCCAGTAGCAGTCCAGTTGATAGTCCTCGCAACTTCTCCACTGGTGCCTCTGCCAGCTTTCCATTTGCTCGCAGGTAAGAGGCCACAACTTCTTAGGTGGCCACATCTGGTGGAAAGAATCAAAGGAGTCTGCTGTAAGGCGCCACAGAAGCTGCTTGGGACCAGGGAAGAAGAAAGATGGAAGGAAGTGAATCTAGGCTAAAAGAAAGAGTTCCACTTCAAAGTTTGGCAAAGTGGGGAGAAAGTAGTAGAGATCCTACCAATAAAATACTAGGGCTTCATAAATTGGGAAAGTGGGTTATTTTACTTACTCACTTCTGATTTTTATGTTGTTGTTATATAAATGCCTTGGAAATCTCCATTTTTGCCTAGAAGTGGAAATTTATCTCTCCCTTCTTTTTCCATTGTGGAATTCAAAGCAGCTATTTGTGCAGGATAATCTCCTCTCCAGATTTAGATCCAGTTTTGCTAAGCGTCAGCAAGTTTTTGTTCCTTAAAGGCATATAATGAATTTTAAGAAAAAGTGTGTTTTGAAGATGGTAATAAAGATATGTTTATCAAACCAAAACATAATAGCAAAATGAGTAAAGAAGCTCAGGGAGGAAAAACTGGCAGCCCTTTCTAGTTTGTCAACCACAGGTTTTCTTCTTTGCCAAACATCATTGCCTTGTGAGTGTCGGGAGGAAAAGACTGGTCTCTCATGACAGAGTTTGCCTTGAATCACAGCTATCAAAATGAAAGCATGATGATGTAGAAGAAGAGCAGGCAGAGCTGGGGGCGGAGTTAAGTGCGTCATCAGCTTAGAGTCTTTGCGTTCCCATAAGCACTCCAAGTCCAACCCCTCCTGAATTCTGCTGATCCTTATCTGGTGCCAATTTAGTATTGAACTTTGGTTGACCAGATTCTTGCATATCTATGCCAAAACCTTACAAATGGTCCTGATTCTTTGCGCCTGAAATATCCCTAATCATGTGCAGAATAGATTTCTCTATTATAGAAATTATCATAGCTGACTTCTACACACTCAGTAACACCATTCTGCTCTTTTTCAGCCTACTTTCTAACTTCTGTTGGAATTTTTATTCCTTCCCAAGTTCATTTCTGAACTGGGAATCGAAAAAATCAGACAGTTGTATGAATTAAATTATTTTTCCCCAAGAGCAATGACAACAAGCTGTTAGGTCTTTCATTCTTTTGCTTGCCAATCAATTTTTATATTAAAAAATCAAATTAAGTAAAGTATATACTGTATAACTATTTCTAATTTTAGTTTGGGGGGGGGGGTTTAGAAAAATCCCCGCAGGCCTGGGGAAGGCATTTTCCTGTGATTCCTAATTGTATATCCTCCCCTACCCTTTTCTTTCCCTGTTTCCTTTTGCCTTTCTACTTCTACTTCAATGATGCTTCGGAAAAAGCCATGTTCCTCGAACTGACAGGTAACTTTAGCAACGAGAAGAAATCATGTAGGATTCTTAAATCTACTGAGCTGTTCTGTTTTGTTAGGGACTGTGCTATAAATACTTTGTTACAGAGTGGCCTTGTAAACAGAGCTGGTAATGAAAAATAAAAGATGACCACTACTTTTTTTTTTTTGTAGGCAAAAACTTCACACTGAATCATGACCCATAAGAAAACTATCACCCAGAACAGACAGTTTGGCTCTCCGCTAATCGCCTTGATTTGGGGGGGGGGGGGAGAAAAGATGGTGTGTATCCATTGCCCCAAGTTAAAAGAAGAATAATTTTTCAGGCTTGGAGATTGCAGATTATAGAGTTTTGGCTGCTGGGTCGGAAGTAAATAAAAAGAAAATGAAACTTCATTGATTTTCCCTAATTGCTGAGCAAAATAAAGCTTTAATTTTAATTCTCTTGAATTGCAATATGTTGCTACTGTTGGGAGTTCTGTTGAGAATAGATATTTTGCAGTTATCAAAAAAAGAATTCATCCTTCAGAAGTGGACATTACTGATTGAAACCCTGAGAAGCAGTCCAATGTTTAGGAGTGGTTGAAGGAGAGAATCCTAATAATTTTCTAGCCCTGGCAACCATCTTTAGTTCCCTTAGGAAGTCTGCCTGATATGTAGGGCCAAACAGCCTGAAATATGCTGGAAGACCTATTGTCTTGTTTTTATAAATCTTTTGAAGACGCTACCAAGAAGACAAAACGGGGAACTGGAGGGCAAGGATGTGTGTGCTACTCGAAGATGGCTCCTCTTACTCCAGCATTGTTACTTTGGCAGTTTGGGGAGAAGAGGAGAGCTTGTAGTTAGAAATACCACATTCACATAAAGGGTTTTGGAAAAATCATCCAAAAAATCTCTGCTTGGTCTGGAATATACGGTGTATTTTGATTGGGTTTGAAAGAGAGAAGGTTTGGGGATATAGAGGGGCTTCGATGTGTATAGGGAAAAAGTCCTTTCCTTCCTCCAGATCAGTGGTCCCCAACCTTTTTGGCACCAGGGACCAGTTTTGTGGAAGACAATTTTTCAACGGATAGGGTTGGGGAGGAGGAGAGTGCAACCTAGATCCCTCAAACCTCACGGCTTGACTATTGCAATGCGCTCTACATGGGGCTACCCTTGAAGAGTGTCCGGAGACTACAATTGGTCCAGAATGCAGCTGCGCGAGCTGTCGTGGCCAAGGTACACCCACACGAGTTCCATCCTTCGTGAGCTGCACTGGCTGCCGATTGCGCTCTGGTCACAATTCAAGGTGTTGGTTGTTACCTTTAAAGCCCTACATGGCTCAGGACCAGTTTATCTGCGTGACCGCCTTATGCCATATTCCTCCCATCGACCAGTGAGGTCGCACAGGGTTGGCCTTCTTCAGGTCCCGTCGGCCAGACAGTGTCGGCTGGCGGGACTGCAGGGGAGGGCCTTCTCTAGCCGCTCCGACTCTGTGGAACCAACTTCCCCCCGAGATCCGTACTACCCCCACCTTACTGGCTTTCCGTAAAGCCGTTAAGACCTGGCTTTTCCGGCAGGCCTGGGGCCAATAATGGACTGATTGGTCCATGTATGTTTGTGTGAATGTTTTATTTTAATATGGATATGGTTTTTTAAATTGTTTTTATATGTTTTATTTTTATTTTTTATATGATGTAAGCCGCCCAGAGTCCTTCGGGAGTTGGGCGGCATATAAATTTTAGAAATAAATAAATAAATAAATAAATGTGCAGTTTACGGTAGGGTTCACACCCCTGTGAGAATCTAATGCCTGATGATCTGAGGTGGAGCTGAGGCAGCGATGCTAGCACTGGGGAGTGGCTGCAAATACAGCTTGCTCGCCCACCCCTCACCTCCAGCTGTGCGGCCCAGTTCCTAACAAGACATGGACTGATACCGGTCCATAGCTCAGGTGTTGGTAACTTCTGTCATAGATGATATTTGAGCAGTCATGTTAGCCTTTCCCAATTGTTTTCATCAGCTTGACAGTGCACTTGTTGGATTTAAATATCAATCCTCTGTTTTCCAAGACTTGATGTCGTAATATCTACCTCTGTTTCTGCAGGGCTGATGGCCGAAGGTGGTCACTTGCGTCATTGCCCTCATCCGGCTATGGGACCAACACCCCCAGCTCCACTGTTTCAGTAAGTAGCGTGAAGTAAATCTGGCATCTTATTATAGGCCAGCGGTTCTCAACCTGTGGGTCGCGACCCCTTTGGGGGTTGAACGACCATTTCACAGGGGTCGCCGCGCACGTTACCCCGCCATCTTGGTGCCACCGTCACTCGCAGGGGTGAAAAGGTCCCGGTTCGGCCGTGCCTGTGGGTCGCCGTCAGCTGGTAGCCCGGACGCCGCCATTTGGGTTCTTCTACCCTCTGCGCATGCGCAGAATGCTTTGCGCATGCGCAGAGGGTAAAAGAACCCAAATGGCGGCGTCCGGGCGAAGTCTCCCGCTTCTGACACTATCAGCTGTCCGGCGACCTGCAGGCAAGCCTGAACCCGGAACATTTCGCCCCTGGTGCCACGCCCCCTTTGTCATCTCATCCCGCGCGGGGCGGGGGTGTCGCGGCGGCGGGGTGTGTGTGTCGCGGCATTAGAAAGGTTGAGAACCACTGTTTTAGAAGGTTTTTAAGAAG
>QLTV01003465.1:722303-758504 GCA_003457575.1 Thermophis baileyi | reverse complement strand
TTTGATATTGTGTAGGGTCTCCTGCTTGAGCAGGGGGCTGGACTAAATGACCTCCAAGGTCCGTTCCAACTCTATTCTGATTGATTGGTAATCTTTAAATTGTTTACATTTAGAGAAGGTTACTAAAAGACAGGGGATCCATGAGGTCTAAGCATTAGAAGGGAGATGGCATTTCTTGCTCTTCATCTTGTCTACTGGTGAATCTCTGCCCGTTTTTTTTTTTTTTTTTTTTTTTTTTTTTTTTTTTTTTTTTTTTTTTTTTTTTTTATTTTTTTTTTTTATTTTATTATTTTTTTTTTTTTTATTTTATTTTATTATTTTATTTTATTTTATTTTATTTTATTTTATTTTATTTTATTTTATTATTTTATTTGTATGCCGCCCAACCTGTTTTCCATCTTGTTTTCCTGGAAATATTCATTTCATGCCTACTTTCCTAAGGTGGGAATTAACCTAGCTTACTAGAATTTTTTTAGGTTGGTGCTGTTGAATTGTTTTTATTTCTGCTTTCACTAGCTGTCTCAAGTATTTGCTAGAAATGTATCAACTTATCAGCATCAAAAATATGGCTAAGCATGTAATTCCAAAGAAAATTTGGTTCTGCGGCTTGGTCACTGTAATAGGAACACAAACTTGTAATTTAAACTCTCAGTGGCTTTAAAAAAAAAACAATGCCAGGCTAAGAGGATATTGAGAGAGGCCTAGAAGTTGCTTGCAGAAGTGTGCTGGTGGTCGAGATAAAGAGGCCCCGTAGAAACCAAGGCTTAGACGTATGTAAACTTCACAGTTGCCAGAGTTAACATAAGAAGAGCTTATCTTCCTATGAAAGGAAGTGGCTTTTTCACTTCTTAAATACCTCATTTCCCCCTCCCTCAGTTTTTCCAGCTGCCTCTTCTGCGGATATTAAAATATTCCATGATGGTGTGTCAGAACAAGGGTTACTCACCTTCCTTCTCATGCTGGTCTGTCATCTTTTTCTCCTTCTCTTGTCCAGTCATCGTCTTCCTCCTCTCAGGAGCGTCTCCACCAACTGCCCTACCAACCTACGCCTGATGAACTGCACTTCCTTTCAAAGCACTTCCGCAGCACCGAAAGTGTTCCAGGGGAAGACGGGCGCCACTCGCCATATTTTCGTGCTCGGTCCCGCAGCTTGAGGTATTCTTGGCTTTGGACGGGCGTCTCTTCTTTACATGGTTCCGAATGACACCTCTAATGAGTCCCTAGGACTACCTGTGTTAAGTGGATTGCACAGGAAGGAATTTATGCAGGGATAACATATCCATTCTTAGCAAACATCTTAAATGTTCACTCATTTTACCCCTTACAAGGCATCCATTTTGCACCTGAACTTTCTAATCCTGAATTTTTTAAAAAATGGTGAACCTACCTTGAAGTGTACTTTTTTCTCTCCTGCTCCAGTGTAGCAGAAGGAGAACAATCTCTTCTTTATCACCTGCTTCCTAAGAGTTTTTTTAAAATTTGAGACACTGTCTATTACATTTCCTCACCTAGACTGAGCAATAAATCACCGATTGGGCAATTCATGACATAACTTGACTCCTCCGCTTGACTTGGCTGAAAACTGTCAGACGGGGCTGCACTAGACTAGTATCTCTTAAATAAGAATAAAGCCTTACCTAGAATGGATGGTCCACTGGTAGTGCAAAGAGGGAGAAGGCTCAGTCTCTGGTGTTTAAACTCTCAAAATAAGAGATAAGTGGAAACTGTTGTCCAAAGAGAGGAGGGGCAAGTATTTGTGCCTGGATAACAGCTTGCATTTGATACCTAGTAGCTGCTGGAATTCTTATGTAATGTCATAGTGTTTGGTAGCCTTGAAGTTGAAGTTGAGTTGATGAGTCACACCCTGGCCAGGGTCTCTTTTCACTTTTACCATCGGGTACAAGACATCGAAGTATAGCCAGCCGGACAAACAGGTTTAAAAACAGCTTCTACCCATAGGCTGTCAGACTCCTAAACACAATCACAATCACTCCACGTACATATGGAAACGTATGACTAGGTTTTTTTTTCTTTCCCCAATTATTACTTGCATAAATTGGGAACTGTATTGTCCTGTATTTTTTGTTATGGATTGCACCAGTAGAGGCTAAACCAATTTCATTGTATACATGATGTACAATGACAATAAAGGCTGCTGCTGCTATTATTATTATTATTATTATTATCATTATTATTATTATTATTATTATTATTATTATTATTATTATTATTATTATTATTATTATTATTATTATAAATACCATTAACTGGTGCTGCTTGTTGTTGTTGTTGTTGTTGTTGTTATTATTATTATTATTATTACTATTATTATTATTATTATTATTATTATTATTATTATTATTATTATTATTATTATTATTATTATTAAGTGGTACTTTTATATGATGGGTATCTCTGCCCTGACCACCACTGGTTCTCCCCTTCCCTGCCTTGTTTTACCAGAGATTAAACCAAGGATGTTTGTCATGCAGAACAAATATTCTAGTAGCTCCCTTGTGCTTCTTACAATCCACAACTGACTTCTTTAATTAACAGCAACTCTGCTGTTTGAACAACCGTAAATCACATCCATTTGAAAGAATCATCCTTGGATTCCTTTTTAGTCATGGCTTGGCCAGACTCCAACGCTGAGCCATTGGAGTGCGTTTTAGGGAAGGAGGAAGCCACATCAGGCAACACTGTTTTCTCTTCTTCCTGATTTCAGTGGTTTAAGCTAGTCACCACATAAAGGTTCTCTGATTTATTAGTTAGATTATTGTCAGTCTGCAGCCCTGACACATTCAAAAGATGAGAACCATGGCTAAAGCAAGAAATTTTTGGGAAACATGAAATCTTGAGCATTACTAAAGCGCTCTTCTACTTCCTGATTCCTGCCTTGCTTGAGTTCTTAGGACATGTCCTCAGCAGTTGCCTCTTCTTTTCACAGCCCTGGGCGGACAAGTGGGATCTTTGACAATGAGGTGGTAATGATGAATCATGTATACAAGGAGAGATTCCCAAAGGTAAGACTCTGTTAAGAACCGAGCAGGGGGATTTTCTTTTATCTCTTAGAATTAATGAACCATAGTCCCATAGGTTTAGTTTAGAATAATCTGTAAACCTTGCTAAAATCTAGATCCAGCACTGTGGCTCCACATCCCATGGCACTGAAAGGAAATAAATTATATTTAATTGTATTTTAAAAAAGCATTGGGTACAACAATCATAGTACTGTGCTTCTATGGCTTTCATCTCTTTTCCTGTTGTTGGAGTTTTGTAGAAATTTAAGGACCATAACCTTGTTGAAGTAAAGCATGTTTTAATGAGAGAAAGACGAATGAAAACCGTCCAAAGGAAAGACATTTCACTGTTTTGGTGCCTCCGGCAACACATTTCAGAAGGAACTGTTTGGCACTTCATTCCCTTCTCTTGCAGTTCATGTTTATTTTTACAAGTAGCTTGCGTGAATGTTGGAAGGATGCAAGAGAAACAAAAGATGGGATTTGATCATGAGCCTTTTAATTCTTCTGAGACGGGGTCATCTTAACACTGAAAATTGTATGTGGATCCCAGCTGAAGCTTCTGGATCGCACGGTCACCCTCTGCTTTTCTCCCTCTTTCCCCTCCCTTCAAAGGCCACTGCCCAGATGGAAGAGCGCCTGGCAGAGACAATTGCTGCTTTCTCGCCCAGTAGCATCCTGCTTTTGGCTGATGGTGTACTGGGATTCATCCACCACCAGATCATTGAACTGGCCCGTGACTGTCTCAACAAATCCCAAGGGGCCCTCATTACCTCCCGCTATTTCATTGAACTGCAGGAGAAGCTGGAGAAAATGCTAAGAGATGTGAGTATCTCTGTCGTTTTCCCACCGACCCAGACTTCTCTGGTGAGTTTTTCTCAATAATGCTTATGAGTTCTTCATCATGCTCTCTGCCAGGCTCAGGAGCGCTCCGAGAGTGAGGAACTGCACTTCATTGAACAGTTGGTCCGTAAATTACTGATCATCATTTCCCGGCCAGCTCGCCTGCTGGAGTGCTTGGTAAGGATGAAGCTGACTTATCTGCTATACTCAGCCTAAGCTGAGGGACAAAGGGTTACAGGATCACCACGATCCTCTAGAGCAGGGGTCTCCAACCTTAGCAACTTTAAGACTTATGGACTTCAACTCCAACTTCAACCAGGAATTCTGGGAGTTGAAGTCCACAAGTCTTAAAGTTGCCAAGGTTGGAGACCCCTGCTCTAGAGCAGGGGTGTCAAACACGTTGCCGTCACGTCATGTATCGCAACGTTTTTTCCCTTCGCAGAGCTGGGGTGGGTCTGTGCGTGACGCATCTGGCCTGTGGGCCACCAGTTGGACACCCCTGCTCTAGAGCAAGAACAAGCCTTGAGACATCATTTTTTCTGCTGAAACTCATGTAGACCCCAAAGCTCTGTGTGGAACAGTAGAGGTGGCTGCCTGAGTGGCTTGAGATGTAAACCAAATGGTAAGGCCGAGGGTGAATGTGAACTGAAGCTTCCTCTTGATCCCTGTGAGTCAGATTGAAGATCTAGGATGTAATCGATCATTTGACAATGGCCAGCCAGATCCCCCTAGAACCGTGATGGCGAACCTATGGCACGCGTACCACAAGTGGCACGCAGAGCCCTCTCTGTGGGCACGCAAGCTGTCGCCCAGCTCAGCTCCACCGTGCATGCATGTGCGCCTCCCGCCGGCCAGCTGATTTTCGGGTATCTGCCGCGCATGCGTGGAGGGCGGGGCGCATGCGGGAGACGTGCACGCATGCGCGGGGATGGGGGAAGCAGGGGGGGGTCACGCATGCATACGTGCGCTTTGCATTATGGGTGCCGGCGCGCGCGCACACGCTTTCGGCATGTGACGAGAAAAAGGTTAGCCATCACTGCCCTAGAACAAAGGTCTCCAAACTCTGTAACTTTAAGATTTGTGGATTTCAACTCACAGAATTCCTCAGCCAGCCATGCTTGCTGGGGAATTCTGGGAGTTGAAGTCTACAAGTCTTAAAAGTTGCCAAGTTTGCAGAACCCCTGCTCTGGAAGGTTACAAGCAAGTCAAAAAGGTAACAACCTTGCTTTTCTTCTCTTACTGAAACCATGATTTGTTACTATAAAGCTGGAAGATCCTTGTAGACTTCATAGATATATTGATAGATATATTCTGCAATTTGAGAATGCAGCCCCAATCTGCAAGTCCCTAAAACAGTTCCTGGAGCCTTCTGAAACTGAGCTAAAATTAAACATGCATGGTTCCAGCCATTTTTCTAAAATTTAAATTTTGAGCATCCCTTAGCCTTTCTGAATTTAACATACTTTGGCTGACTATCCTTTCAAAACAGTGCTAAATATACAGTAGATGCGTTATCTTAGTTTACTTCAGCCTACACTTGTCTTTTAACTTCTTTTAGTAAAAAGGATGAAACATATACACTGAATTGGAGAGGCTATCACTGGCTATTAACAATAATAGCTAACGAAGCCCTCATGTCTACTTTTGGATGCTTGTTGCTGCTGGCAATGTTTGCAAGACAATGTGTGCAAGATGGATCCTTGGTGAGAATTCATTGGGGCCAGTACATAATTACAAGCAGGCTGAAATATGGGAATGGAAGCTTTCTTGGAACTGAAAATACCTTCATTTCTCGTGATGGCACCAGGAGACGATAGCTTGAGTTTTCCAGACGGCTCAGAGTCGAGATGAGTGATGGTTCTAGGCAGGGTTTATGCAGCAGAGACAGGGACATTTTAATCTTTGGTATTTATAGATAAGCTTTTGTCTTCTGATTTTCTGAGCCAAGGAAGCTGTTGCTTCCTGTACCGTGGCGTTGTTCCTGCTGTGGCTCTGCATCCCAGAATTGAGTGCAAGAGAACAAAAATTATTTGGTCTTCTCAGAGTGCATGACATTATTACAGATTAGGTTTCAGATTAGTTGATTGGCTTTCATGAAAGGGGACCATCCTGGATTGTTAACAGTAACAGTCCCTAAATGTGAGAGGTCCAGGAAGAGAAAGAAGGAGAGCTCTTGTGATTTATTTTAGGCCTGCTCATTTCCATAGCGTAATACTTTTAAGTTGCTAAGCCTTATTATGAAAAAGCTCATTGTTTTCTATTTTCTCCGCTTCTTCTTCCCTCTCCGGCTTCCAGGAGTTTGACCCGGAAGAATTTTATCACCTCCTGGAGGCTGCCGAAGGTCATGCGAAAGTGGGACAAGGCATCAAAACAGACATTCCACGTTACATTATCAGTCAACTGGGACTCACCAAAGACCCTCTGGAGGGTGAGGGAAAAAAAAGAGGTTTTCTAGTTTGAACATACAGAACTATACAGAGTTTATATGTAAATCAGTTGGAATTAGTTTTGGAGCACAGCAGTATATAAAAATTGGATGAAATAAATAGTCCAGTGATATCTGCTTTGTATGCATCACTTCGGCTTGGTTTCAGGCAACATCTCTAATTTAACTTGATCTAAATATTCAAGCAGTAAACAATACCTCATTCAAGGAACTATCAACTCAGACAAACAATCGATCAATGTAAACAACAGCCTAATCAAAGAACCACGAAGACCATTCCCACCAACACTGATAGGGCAAGCCACTTGTATATAAACCGAGACCAAACCCCACTCCCTTCTAGCACTGATGATGTTACCTAGTTTGGTAATGAAATGTCTGCAAGAAAATAGTCAAGTTTGGAGAGCGTGCCAAGGACCTCACGGTTGATTTAAATCACAGATAATGGAAAGAATTCTGCCAATCAGAAAAATCAAGATTGTTGTGGCCATCAAAAACAAGACCACAAAAGCAGGGAAAACAGATGGGAAACAGATCAAGTGTCCTATTAGTCATTGCTTTCAGTCGTGCTTCTCTTTCTTCCCCAGAAATTGTGCAGTTTGATCAAGTTGACTGCCCTTCCCCAGCAGGCCCAGAACAGCAAGATGAACTTCCTGAGGTAAAATTATATTCTTCCCTTTCTGGTCTGTTGTAAGGCATTTCTCTAAAGCTGTATGTTTCTCACTTCAGGCAGCTTTAAGATGTGTAGACATCAGTTCCCAGAATTCTCCAGCCACCTCACTGGGGAATCCTGGGAGTTAAAAAGTTCCCAAGGTTGAGAAAAACATTACTCTAGATCAGGGGTGTCAAACTCGATTTCATTGAGGGACGCATCAGGGTTGTGTTTGACCTCGGGGGGGGCTGGGATGGGCGTGGCCAGCTCGACGTCACTCGTGTCGGGGATGCCTGTGGCGACCCGAGCACTCTGCCAGCAAAAATGGGCTCCCAAGCTCCATTTTCGGCTGTGACAGCCTTCTGCAACCCTCTGCGAGCGAAAACGGAGTTCGGGAGGGCCGCGCATGGCCATCGGAAGCTCCGTTTTTGCTGGCAGAGGCAATGTGGGCCAGTCCGCTGTTTCCAGGTTGGCCCCGTGGGCCAGATCTAAGCACCCGCGGGCCGGATCTGGCCCACGGATCTTGAGTTTGACACCCCTGCTCTAGACTGAAATTCCTAAAGGTGGACTGAAAAAGTTTGGGAACCACTGATCTAATCTATCTATCTATCTATTCTTTCTATAGACTGCAAATAATAGGTATTCCCCTTCACTTTCCCTGTCTCTTGCAGAACCAGTCTTCTACCCCCATTCCTCGGAGGAAGCCCCGTGAAAGCGACTTTGAAACTATCAAGTTGATCAGCAACGGGGCTTACGGGTGAGTAGCGGCCTTCCCCTTTTGCTATGAGACCAAAACTCTTAGAAAAACATTGTGCAAAAAAGGGAAAAGGACAAAAGAATTGTGCTAGTGAGAAAATTAGGTGACTTTCCCCTTTGCGGAAAGGATATCTAGTGCAAAAAAATTTGCACTAGGTGGTCCTCAACTTACAGCCACAAATGGGACCAGAATTTCCGTTGCTAAGCAAGGCAGTTGTTAAGCGAGTCACATCCGATCTTACAACCTTCTTGCCATTGTGGCT
Source organism: Thermophis baileyi (assembly GCA_003457575.1). Taxonomy (NCBI): domain Eukaryota; kingdom Metazoa; phylum Chordata; class Lepidosauria; order Squamata; family Dipsadidae; genus Thermophis; species Thermophis baileyi. The sequence goes on along the minus strand of QLTV01003465.1, from coordinate 750,524 downwards.
AAGCAAATCACTGCGGTTGTTAAGTGAATCGCATGGCCATTAAATGAATCCATCTTCCCCATTCACTTTGCTTGTCGGAAGGCAGCTGGGAAGGTCACAGATGGCTATCACATGACCCCGGGATGCTGCAGCCGGTACATGCCAGTTGCCAAGCACCCACATTTAATAATGCGACCGTGGGGTTGCTACAATGGTTGTTAAGTAAGTGGTGGTTGTTAAGTTGTGAGCCGTAGCGGTGCAGTGGTTGGAATGCAGTATTGCAAGCTAATTCTGCTGACTGCTGACTGCCAGCAGTTCGATCCTTGGGACTGTTTTCACTGCTTATAGCAGTCTTCTACAACTTGGTGCTCTTTAGATTGACGTTCCCATAATTTACAAATAGCATAACTAGAGGTTTGCTGGCTGGTTAGCCAGCTGGAGGATTGTTAAAGTGAAGAGTTGCAGGTAAATTCTGCCGACTGCCAGCAATTCGATTCTCACCAGGCTCAAGGTTGACTCAGTCTTCCATCCTTCCGAGGACGGTAAAATGAGGAACCAGATTGTTGGGGCAAGAAGCTGACTCTGTAAATCTCTTAGAGAGGGCTGTAAAAGCACTGTGAAGCGTATACAGGTAGTCTTCGACTTACAACAGTTCAATTAGTGACCGTTCAAAGTTACAATGGCACTGAAAAAATTGACTTATGACTGCTTTTTTTCAAAGTTACAACCTTTGCAGCATCCCCACAATCATGTGATCAAAATGCAGATCCTTGGCAACTGGTTCATATTTTTGACCATTGCAGTGTCTCAGGGTCATGTGATCACTTTTTGCGACCTTCTGACAAGCAAAGTTAATGGGGTTAGCCAGATTCACTTAACAACCGGGTTAGTAACTTATCAACTGCAGTGATTCACTTGACAACGGTGGCAAGAATCAAGGATAGAATCAAGATTACAACTTTTCCTTAACAACTGTCTCGCTTAGCCATAGAAATTTGGGGCTCAACTGTGATCGCAAGTCGTGGACTGCTTATACAGGAGGCTAAGGGCACAGATACGGATATTCCTTAAGTTACGACCACAATTGGGATCCGAATTGTCATTGCTAAGCAAAGGTGGTTTGCTAAATGACTTGTGCCCAGTTTTATGACCTTTCTCGCTATGGTTGGTAAGCAAATCACCGTAGATGTTACGAGAATCATGCAGTCGTTAAGTGAATCTGACATCCCCCATTGATGTTGCTTGTCGAAGGTTGCAAACGGCGATCACATGACCTCGGGATGCTGCAACCCTCGTAAAATACATGCCAGTTGCCAAGCACCTGAATTTTACTCAGATAACCATTTATCTGGAGTGGTGTAGGGTTTCCTGCCTAAGCAGGGGGTTGGACTAGAAGACCTCCAAGGTCCCTTCCAACTCTGTTATTTCTATATTTCTAAGAAAGGTCGTAAAATGGGGCAAAACTCACTTAACAAATGTCTCACTTAAAAACAGCAATTTTGGGCTCAATTGTGGTCGTACGTCAAGAACTGCCTGTGTAAGTATAAGTACTATTGCTATTGCTAAGTGTGAGGACCGCTCATAAGTCATCTTTTTCAGTAATGTTGTAATTTCAAGCAGTTGCTAAATGAATCGTTGTAAGTCGAGAACTACCTGTACTCGAATCAATCCTCATTATGGCCATGGTGAACTGAGACAGTCACTATCTTATCAGCCTCATCTACATCAACGCTCTGCCAAGAGGACTAAACAATGGGTAGAAAACATCAAGATGTTCCCGTCTTCCCAAGTTGCCCAATAGTTCTTCATGTTCCTTTAGGGCTGTGTATCTGGTGCGGCACAAGGAGACTCGCCAACGGTTTGCCATCAAGAAGATTAACAAGCAGAACCTGGTGTTGCGGAACCAGATCCAGCAAGTCTTTGTGGAACGCGACATCCTGACCTTTGCGGAGAACCCTTTTGTGGTCAGCATGTTCTGCTCCTTCGAAACCAGGTGTCACCTCTGCATGGTCATGGAGTATGTGGAAGGTGAGGTTGCAGAAGGGCATATCTTGATGGGCGTGGAAATGGAGCAACAAAGATCTCTAGGAAAGAGCAGCTGGTCTGCGTGGAAGAAATCCCGGGTCTGTCTAAGGCAGCATCTCTAGTCAAGGGATCACGGGTGGCAAAACTTGGAAAAGGCTTTTTTCCATGGACAGATTGCTGGTGTCAGTTAGTGGAGGCAGTCGTGGGGTAGATATATCAGTGGTTTGACTTGGTATCGGGCAATTTCTAGTATCCTTTGCTCAAAGAGAAAGAACTTCATCTTGGCAAAATCTGGATTTGGCTTGAATTTAATATCCATTTCTAGAAGAGCACGGAGCATTCCACAGTTCTGCGGTTTCATATTGTATGTGCTGAATTCCTAAAAGGCTACAGAGTTTGGAATCCAGAGATTGGCGAACTTTGAAAAGCAACATTTATAACCCTGTCAAACAGCTTCCAAAGGAAGTCTGCAAAATATGTTGTACGACGCCTGCCAAAGTCTCAAAAGCATCACTGGTGTTTTAGACTTTGCATTGCAAGTGCAATGTTGAAGTGCTTGACATTTTCATCTCCCTTCTCCTCAGTTTGCCTAAAATCTACTTCTTGATCTTAAAAGTTTTCCTAGTGGTCTCTGCCAAAATAAATCTCAGTCAGAGACTTTAAAAAAAACCTCCTTTTGGAAAACAAAATAAAAGAACGAGGTATTGCCAAATATGTTTATTTGGCACGATGAGATGTGCTTTTGGCTTTTCTAAGTGTGTGAGGGGGGAGGAGGGTGAAAGATTTTCTCTTTGATTTCTGCAGGATATTTTTAAAAAGCATATGTAAAATGTTTTCCATTTTGAAATTTTTAAAAAGCACTGGAATCTTTTTAAGAACATTGAAGGATCGCTATCCTGGACAATAAAAGTTATGCCATTAAAAGAAGCATTTTGGTGAAGAGATTAAAAGAACAACATAAAAGGCAGAATTAAATAAAATCTGTTTACTTGATGTCTAAAAGACAGTTAGCACAACAAGTTGAAAAAAGGTTTAGATCAGGGATGTCTAACCTAGGCATGCTGGCTGGGGAATTCTGGGAGTTGAAGTCCACAGGTTTTAAAGTTGCCAAGGTTGGACAACCCTGGTTTAGATGTCAAATAATCAAAGCTGGGTTTGTCAAATGTCCCTGGTGTTTTACATGTAGTGGACTCTCTGACATTCTATCTCCTTTAGGTGGAGACTGTGCCACACTGCTGAAGAACATGGGACCTTTGCCTGTGGACATGGCCCGGATGTATTTTGCTGAGACAGTCCTTGCCCTTGAGTACCTCCACAATTACGGCATTGTTCACCGGGATCTCAAACCAGACAAGTGAGAGTGGGGTACAAGTCAGATTGTGAAATGCAGGGAGGTGGGTGGGATGCATTCGTTTCAATAATTCTTGTTAGGGAGTCTTCTTCTAATACATTTGTCTACTGTAGCCTAGAATGCTGACTGGCTGTGTGGGTTGCCTGAGCAGTAACACGTATACATTTGTGACAAACAACTAAATTCATTCACATTGTATTCTACTTTTAGAATTAGAGGGCAGTGTCCCAAATGGCTAAAAAGCTTGCTAATTTTTTAATTTATTTATCTAATTTATATAACTGTCCATCTCGTGAGTGACTCTGGACAGCATATAACAAAAAGTTTACAGGTTTTGAACTATTTGGTTGACTCCTTTCATTGTTCAAACTCNNNNCTCCCTCCCTGCCTCTTTCCTTCCTGCCTCCCTGCCTCCCTCCCTCTTTCCTCCCTCCCTCTTCCTTCCTTCCTTTCCTTCCTTCCTTCCAGCTTGCTCATCACATCCATGGGCCACATCAAGCTGACCGACTTTGGCCTGTCCAAGATTGGCTTGATGAACATGACTACCAATCTCTATGAGGGCCACATTGAGAAGGACACCCGAGAGTTTGTAGATAAACAGGTATGATGTTTATGGCAAGGAGCATGCATGTCTTCTAATGAAAGCTACTAGACTGTTTTGCTGGGTACAAAGGAAAGGGCCTCCAAACATCGGAAGCCACGGACCCATCTGAAGGAGTCCTCACTCTCTTGATTCTGCCCTTTCTGGGTTTAAGGTGGAGACAGGGATCCCATCCATCCCTAAAAAGAAACCTCCTTGTTCACAGAAACAGGCGGAATGCTGTTTTCTGTCCCTTTGCAGGTCTGTGGTACTCCTGAGTATATTGCTCCGGAAGTGATCCTGATCCAAGGCTACGGCAAGCCAGTGGACTGGTGGGCTATGGGCATAATACTCTACGAGTTCCTGATTGGCTGCGTCCCGTTCTTTGGTGACACCCCAGAGGAACTCTTTGGGCAAGTGATAAGTGGTAGGTTTGCTTTTTCTTAATGAAGGGACATATATTACGAGGTTAGAGAAATTCAATGACGAAGCAGTAAGGGACCCATTTATTGCAGAAGTCAAACCAGTGCCAGTCCCAGATGCCTGGCGGAACAAAAGAACCTTTGAGAAATCCAGTAGATAAACTCAGTGAACTGGAGAAGACAAAAGTGGCCTTCGCTCAGCATGTGATGTGTCCCTGGAGATGACAGAAGGGGGGGGGGAGGGTGTTGCCTTCCCACTTCACGGGGCCCTTTCTTCAGGGCTGAGTTGAAGTGCTCTCCGCTTGTCCTTGATCGGAAAGAATATTATCCCAGTGTAAAATTTGTCGCTTTGCTGACCCTCCCCCCTCCTTCTCGCTCTCTTCTGACACACTGCTGAATAGCAACGTCTTGGTTAGGCACCTTCAGAATATGGGAATATCCTGAGCATCCCCACGGTTTGGAAAATTCCCATCAATTGCAGCAGTGAGGGGAGAGGGGAGAGGATGATAATGATGAGCTTCTCTGCCATTTCCATTGATAAAAATGAAACTCTGGGAGTTGAGAAGAGGGATGAATGAGTTGTCTTTCTCTCACCAACAGTATTTCCCCAAACATGCCAAGAGTGCAATAAAGCAGGAAGTCGGAACTCTGGTGTTCTTAACCCAACTGTGCAAATAGCATCCCTGTACCAGTTTTTCATAAGGACTTGTGAAAGGCGTTTTTGGACTTGGTGCTAGAGAATTTCTAGAAGCCTGGCTCTTTTGACAAATTAGCCATCAACAGACACATAGGCGTAAACAATATCTACATACTGTGCAAAAGAGACAATCAGCAAGCCAAAAAGGGAACAAAAAGACCAAAACACCTCCCCACCAGCAATCAACACCCAGATGAGCCTAGATTAACTCCAAGATTAATATCAGACCAACAATCAATAAATAAACAATACTTCAGTCAAGGAACTGCCGAACAAGCTAACAGTTAAACAGCCCAACCAATCAACCACCAAGACCACTCCCACCAACATTGACAGGGCAAGCCATTAGAATATAAACTGAGAGCAAAGTACTCCTTACTAGCACTGGTGATGTTAACCTGGTTTGGGAAATGAAATGTCTGTAAAAAAACAATAACACCCAACTAAGCTCACAGAACACTAAGGACCCCTCATTTCAACCCTGAGTTAGAAATATTCTCCTGTATTGGTAAAAAATCTTATGTCTGACATTTTCAGAGTCAGTCCTTAAGGAGCTTTATTCAGGAATCTCCTGGATTTCTGGCTAGCATGGTTGATCTCAAGGAAAAAGTAAGAGCAAAGTTTACTCTGTATTTCATTATTCATAAAATGGCCTTCACTAGAGGTGTTCTATACTTTATGGTAGGCTAAGAATTAAGAGTAGAATTTTATGTACCTGTGAGTTAAGAAGAGCATCCTTACGTTCTTCCAACCTTACATCTACCAAAAAAGAGCACTGCTCTCCCCGTCACCCCCCCCCCCCAAATAATCTAAATTCTGAGAAGAGAAAAAATTAAGGAAGGAAAGGTTGTCCAAACAGGAGTTTCTCTTACAGGATGTTGATCTTTCTGCCTCTATGCAGGGAGGTTCCACTCAGGCTACACGATAAAAACTTTTGAGACACTTTTCTTCTTCCTCCTTGAATTTCTCTAATAGCTCTGTCCCATTTCCTTGTTCCCTCAAAGTTTTTGAAAAGTTTTGGGGTAGGGGAACTTTCAGGGAGCACCCTCCAAAACCGCCTTGGTTTTACTTCCTTAATTTCAGATGAAATCATTTGGCCTGAGGGGGATGAAGCGCTTCCTGCTGATGCCCAAGATTTGATCACACAACTCCTGCGTCACTGCCCTCTGGAGCGACTGGGCACAGGTATCACAACAGCATCAGTACAAGTAGTCCTGACAGCTGGTCATTGACTCAAATGATGCAAATCATTTAGTAAGCCCTTGAAGTTAGAACGGCACTGACCAGTCCCCATAATTACAACCACTGCAGCATTCCTACAGTCACGTGATCAAAATTTGGGCGCCTTATAACCAACTAGTTATGATGGTTGTTGTGTCCCGGTATCATGTGATCCCTATTTGCAACCTTTCCAGCTGGCTTCCAACAAGCAAAGTCGGTGAAGGAAACTGGGTTCGCTTAACAACTGCATGATTCATTTAACAATTGCAGTGATTCACTTAGCAACCATGACAAAAAAAAAGGCTCACTGAACAACCATCTTCCTTAGCAATAAAAATTCTGGTCCGTTTGTGGTCGTACGACAAGGACTACCTGTACTTAAAGCTATGGCACAAGTTGAGATGTTGTGGCTCTCCCGCCCCAGTGATCAGCTCTCAATGCCTTGGATTCCTTCTTTCCCATCTCAACCTCTAGGAGGCGCTCATGAGGTGAAGCACCATCCCTTCTTCCACCATCTGGATTGGAATGGGCTGCTGAGGCAGAAAGCTGAGTTTATCCCCCAGCTGGAGGCCGAAGATGACACCAGTTACTTTGACAGTAAGGCTTCCCAGATGAAGAGAAAAAGGATGGGGAGGGCTGTACTGGTTGGATGGCAGAGTTGCAACCCTGAATCTCAGAAGGGCCCCTTAAAGGTATCCTGAAAGATTGGGATGGGGGCTGCCCTTGGGACTGTTTCACTGCTTATAGCAGTCTTCTACAACTTGGTGGACGCGGTGGCTCAGTGGCTAAGACGCTGAGTTTGTCGATCAGAAAGGTCGGCAGTTTGGTGGTTCAAATCCCAGGAGTGAGCTCCCGTTACTTGCCCCAGCTTCTGCCAACCTAGCAGTTCGAAAGCACGTAAAAATGCAAGTAGAAAAATAGGGGCCACCTTTAGTGGGACGGTAACAGTGTTCCGTGCGCCTTTGGCGTTTAGTCATGCCGGCCACATGACCACGGAGACGTCTTCGGACAGCGCTGGCTCTTCGGCTTAGAAACGGAGATGAGCACCGCCCCCTAGAGTCGGGAACGACTAGCACATATGTGCGAGGGGAACCTTTACCTTTACAACTTGGTGCTCTCTAGATTGACATTCCCATAATTTTACAAATAGCATAACTAGAGGTTTGCTGGCTGGTTAGCTAGCTGGAGGATTCTGGGTAGAGCCCCAGTGCCTCTGGAGACTATGAAGAAGGCCACCACACACCTATAGCAGCTCCTAAACAGGGCAAATTTGGTAAAGATCTGAGTTCCTTTTCTTCGACTTTCTCTCTCCTCCAGCTCGCTCAGAGCGCTACCGGCATTTGGGCTCTGATGATGAGAAAACCCAGGATGAGGAATCCTGTGCGGAGATTCGTCAGTTTTCTTCCTGCTCCCATCGTTTCAGCAAGGTTGGGAAGGGGCTTCTTTGGGGAAGTTTGCCAAAAAAAATATCTGGCTTTGTTGTTGGCAAACAGGGGGCCACTTGAACTGCACAGAGAAGGAGGTTTGGGGTGAATTCTTAAGCACCGAATAATAGAGTTGGATGGGACCTTAGAGGTCTTCTAGTCCAACCCCCTGCTCAAGCAGGTAACCTTATACCATTTCAGAGAAATGGTTGTCCAATCTCTTCTTAAAAACCTCTAGTATTGGAGCACCCACAACTTCTGGAGGCAAGCTGTTCCACTGATTAATTGTTCTAACTATCAGGAAAGTTCTCCTTAGTTCTAAGTTGGTTCTCTCCTTGATTAGTTTCCATCCATTGCTTCTTGTCCTGCCTTGGAGAATAGGTTGACCCCTATCCTCTCTGTGGCAGCCCCTTAGATATTGGAAGACTGCTATCGTATAACCCTTAGTCTTTCTTTCCATTAAACTAGACATACCCAATTCCTGCAACCGTTCTTCATATGTTTTAGCCTCCAGTCTCCAGTTGCTGGCTATGGAACAAGAATAAGTATGTCCTGTATCCAACTGATTTTACTTCCTCCTCTCTTCCCCACTTCCCAGGTTTACAGCAGTTGTGAATATCTGGCTAACAACTCCACCCTCAGTTTCACATCTTCTGAGCAGGGCCATGGTGAGGACAAAGAAGACAGGGCCGAGAGGGGAGATCACAGCTCTGGAGATGAGGACAAGAGCCGGCTAACTAAGACTGAGACCAGGTGAGCAGACAGGATCACACCTGGCCTTTTCAAAATGGAGTGGTGGAAGGATTTTGCACAACTTAGGGAGCTTCCTGAGTTTCTTTGATTTCCTTAAAATTCCAAAGGGCAAGCTCGGTTTTGGCAGCTGAAGGGGCAAAGGAGGGAAGTGTGTTCCGACTTTGTTACTCTGTTCATGGTTCATCTTGCAGTGTTTGTAGACTTCCATGAATGCCATGTGCCAGAGATCTTCAAACTTGGCAACTTTAAGACTTGTGGACTTCAACTCCCAGAATTCTCCAGCCAGCATAGCTGGCTGGAGAATTCTGGGAGTTGAAGTCCACAAGTCTTAAAGTTGCCAAGTTTGGGGACCCCTACCGTGTGCTGTAGTAGTTAGAATGCAGGACTGGGAAGAGATATATTCAAGTCTTCCAAGTTCGCTGAATTATTTTGAATGAGTTACTATCTCAGATAGAGAGGGACAGTTAGATAATATAAATTTGATTAATACGTAAACAAACTGGAAAAGAAAGTAGTGGACCGTCCTCCATAGAGGGGGGATCTGTTTGCTTTGCAAGGAAGTCTTCCATTCTCCTCCCTGCAGATGTCCTCCATTTTGTTTTCTGTCTCTCATGCAGACTTCGTGCCTGGACCTCCTGTGGCTCCACCGTCCATTCCTTCCGTCAAGAATTCAGCCGCAATCCTGCCGTTCTGAGCAGTACCTGCAGCTTAGAAGCGATGCCCAGGTTTGCCTTGTCCTCTGAGGATGAGAGCCCCTGCCGGGGGACAGCCAAAAAAGAGCGCCCCAAGTTTGTCGTTGGGGATTCTGAGATGGCAGCACCAAGGACACCCAGCAAGGGCTCAGCACTGGCAGGTGAGAGCAGGATATCTCCGGATACTGTCTCAGGTGAAGCCAACAGTGGCAGCAACATTTGCCAAGTTTAGTCCAATCTCCTACATTTGGTGACAGCCAATAATGATGCAAACAGGCCTGTCTTGTTTATTTGTTTGTTTGTTTATATCTGTATCCTGGGTTTATTATTTTTACAAATAACTCAAGGTGGCAAACACATCCAATACACCTTCTTCCTTCTATTTTCCTCACATGAACTATCCTGTGAGGTGAGTTGGGCTGAGAGAGAGTGAGTGGTCCAAAATCACCCAGCTGGCTTTCATGGCTAAGAAGGGACTTAGTGGCCCACTTTCTAGCCTGATGCCTTAACCACTAGAGCAAACTGGTTCCATGAACTTTATCTTCAAACTTTATCTTCCACAACTAGTATGTGTGGGGATAGACTGCTTCTGAACATGAGCTTTCTATTTGGTTACTTGATTTAGCTTTTTAATTAATTTACCGTATTTTTCGGACTATAAGACACACCGGTGTATAAGACGCACCAAGATTTCAAAGAGGTAAGTAAGAAAAAAAAGTTTTTGTCCTTCCCGGCCCCCAGGAGCACTCTGCAGGCCTCCCAAACCCTCTGCGCGCCACGTTTTTCGCAAAAACGGGCCCGTTTTTCACCCGTTTTTGAAAAAACGGGGCACGTAGAGGGTTTGGGAGGCCTGCAGAGTGCTTCTGGGGGCTGGGGGAAGGCAAAAACACCCCCGTTTTTGCGAAAAATGGCCCGTTTTTGCCCGTTTTTTACAAAAACGGGGGCATTTTTGCCTTCCCCCAGCCCCCAGAAGCACTCTGCAGGCCTCCCAAACCCTCTGCACACCCCATTTTTCGCAAAAACGGGCCCATTTTTTGCAAAAATGGGACGCAGGGGCGGGGCTTCGGGAGGCCAAAAATGGCTGTATTCGGTGTATAAGACACACCAACATTTCCACCCTCTTTTAGGGGGGAAAAAGGTGTGTCTTATACTCTGAAAAATACGGTAATTTAAGACTAGTGACCCTTTGCAAAGAATGGGAGAAGTTTTCTGTGCCCCAAAGATCAATGGAAATAAGAGAGGAAGAAGAGAACCAGGTTAAACGTGTGAAAATGCAGGATTCTGCCTTATACCAGCAGGGTTCCCACAACCTATTAAACCATCAACTTGAATTAACCAAATATAATTTCCATTATCACATAACATTCTTATCCTAGACAAATAAACAGCAACCCCACCATTCTGATGGCTTAGTAAAATGCCCTGATGTGATGGCCTGGTTCCCACAACATGCTGAATGCCAAGCAACCCAACTTCCTCGAATACTAAACTGGCATTTTGGGGAGAATCAGGCATTACATACATATTTGTTGGTTTGAGAATGGTCTGATGTGAACACAGGAATTGTGTTGGGTAAATTTGGGGTTAGGATTTAGCATGCTAGGTTAACCCAGATACAAACTCAGATCTTTGGTCCATCAAACTTGCAATTGTCTACAGCAATGTTTCTCAGTCTTGGCAACTTTAGGAGGCATGGACTTCAACTCCCAGAATTCTCCAGCAAGCATGTGGCTAGGGAATTCTTGGCGTTGAAGTCCACGCCACTTAAAGTTGCCAAGATTGAGAAACACTGGTTTACAGTGACCGGTAGTGGCTCTACAGGGTTTCAGACGGATCTTCTCCAACCCCACATGGAAATGAGAGGAAGGGTCTTGGGACCTTCTGAATCCAAATATCCTATCCCAAAGCTACAGGATGCTAAAGGTCCCTTTCTTTTCCTTCTAGCTGACCTGGCCAGCTTGAACCGTGTCCGTCTCAGGAGCAACAGCACAGGTACTAAGAGCTCTACCTCAAGAGGTCTGGACCGCGAGGGCAGTTATCGGCCCCACAAGGATTCTGCAGGGAAGCAGCCAGCATCTTCCAGTGGCAGAGTGCCAAAGTCAGCTTCAGTTTCTGCATTATCGCTTATCATCAATTCAGGTCAGTGGGACAAATAATTCCTGGTCTGCTCCCAGCACAAGTGGTTCTAGCAGTGCAGAAGCAGATAAAACAGGGCCAAACACACCACTGAGGTCGCACTGAGTTCCAGATATCTTAGGAGTCCTTTAAGAGCCTTAACACCTAATGGGAGCTTGTAAATGCAACCAAGAAATGGCGAGAGAGTGGCTGGAGAGACTTTTGTGCAGATTCCTTTTATTAAAAAATGTCCATTTTTAAAAAAGTACTGTTAAGGAAATGAGTATACGCAGCAGAATGTGGGGTTGCAGTTTGATATCTTAGAGTCAATAAAACAGAGATCTTCAAAAATAATTTACTTGCTTAAACTAACAATGTCCAAAACAAAACATATTAACACGAAGATAAGAATTTAGCACTTAGCTATTAATCTTTAGCAGATAAATCTTCTACTGAAATATAATAGAAGAATCCTTGAACGTCTGTAGTTTTTTCTGTAGTTCTATCAGGAACATGAGCAGAAACGAACTCTCTTTAGTTAATCAGGCAGTCAGTGAGTCAGTCAGTGAGCCAGTCAGTCAGTCAGTCAGTCGGTCCGTCAGTGAGTCAGTCAGACTCAAGCTAGCCTGTTCTCCTTATATAGCAATTAACAAGCTTACAATACATTTAAAGCAATACCAACAAACATAGATTAATGGTTTAAGTATACATTAGTAAACCCAATCACTTTATACATGATTCTAACAAGTACCATTAGAAAGATTACATGGATAGGGAGGAATCATAACAATTTATTGTATTTCTTTTTTGGTGAAGTGAGGCTAGAAGAGTATAGCTGCTGAGAGACAGAGCATGCACTGTTTCCTTCTGTGGGTCAATTGGGGGAAAAGGCTGTTTAGCTACTAGGAATTTCTGGGTGTTTTTTTGCATTTTGAAGTTGTCCAAAATGAAGACTTAGTCCTCAATGTACAACCATTCATTTAGTGACCATTCAAAGTTACAATGGCACTGTAATAAGTGACTTATGACCGTTTTTCACACTTATGACTGTTGCAGCATCCCCATGGTCACCTGATCAAAATTTGGATGCTTGGCAACTGGCATTTATTTATGATGGTTGTAATGTCCCAGGATCGTATGATCTGCGACCCTCTGACAAGCAAAGTCAATGGGGAAGCCAGATTCACTTAACAACCCTGTTACTAACTTAACAACTGCAGTGATTCACTTAACAATGGTGGCAAGAAAGGTCGTAAAGCGGGGCAAAATTGACTTAACAGCTCTCTTGCTTAACAATGGAAATTTTGGGCTCAGTTGTGGTTGTAAGTCAAGGACTACCTGTAATGGATTGTTTTCGGACTTTTGAGTTGTGGGGGATTTCCCCCCCCCTTTTTTTGGACCTTTTGGAAATATTGGTGATACAGAAATGCTGTGAGAAAGAGAAAAAGAGAAAGTTTCCCATTATCTGCTTACTTAGATTCTTTTCCATTGGAGATTGGTAATACTGTAATTTAGTTATCTCACCCTTATCATTGTGCCTCCCTCTTCCTTTTTTTTTTTTTTAACAGATGACTTTAGTGGGGCTGTTCTCAGAAGCCCCATCTCACCCCGCTCCCTCTCTTCCAATCCTTCATCCCGTGATTCTTCCCCAAGTCGGGACTCCATGCTTGGTGGCTCCAGTCTGCGGCCTCCCATTGTCATCTACAGTTCGGGGAAGAAGTATGGCTTCTCATTGAGGGCCATCCGTGTCTACATGGGCGACAGCGATGTTTACACTGTGCACCACATGGTTTGGGTGAGCCAAAACCACACACTTTTCTTTCAGGTTGATTGAAGGTGATGGAAAAAGAATTTTGGAACATAGGAAAGCTAGTTAGGATTACCTAGTTCAGGGCTGTTTAAAATAATAATGTAGGCATGGTTTACAGATGATACTAAGATACAGGGTAGGCATTCAGGAATGCCTCATCCCAGCCTAGCTTTATATGTGGATTAGGTCCCCAAAATTTGTTTAATCAAAGTAACAGAAATCACGGTTAATAATGTGAGAGAAAGCAGCCATAAGCTAAGTCATAATTTGTTGTGCTTTAAGGGGAGTGAATATAGCTCTTTGGCTTACAATAAAGCATGAATCCAGCCTTTTATTAATAACCCAAAAGAACTTTGCTTTGTATGATTTGTTAAGAACCATAGAATTAAAGGAGGGCTTGTAGACCAGATAATTCAGCTTCCAGTTTAGAGCTCTATGGTAACTGATCTTAGAGCTTCAGATAGAAAATGTCATTCTCCATCTTTGGGACTGAAATCCTTTAATTCAACAGCAAGCAAAGTGGGATTGTCACTTTGGCAGATCTGTGGATGATTTGCAATAGATGTGCAAGGATTATATGCTCCTAATAATCACCAGGAAGCATCTTTTGCTCCCTAAATCACTTTGCTGAAAAAGAACACTTTGGAGGAGAATCAGGAATGCAGGGTTTTGTTTTTTGAAGGATGTTTGGCGCATTTTCTAAACGCAGTCATAAATTCCTAGCCAGGTAATTGTTAGCAAAAGGATAACTGAAAACAGAAACGGCAGAGCCACTTAACTCCTAATGTGGTTCAGCCTTTCCAAAAACAAGGCCAGGCATTCTACCAAGGGGGTATGAAGAACAGGTTGAAAGAGAAAGATTCCAGCTCGATCCCAACAGAAAAACAGCAACAAAATACTTACAAATCACCAGGGCCCTATGGATTCCATTTTAGGGTACTTCTACTTGTGCTGAACCTCTGTTAGTTCGCTTTCTCTTTGAGGATCTGAAGAAGTATAGTATGTGTTACAACTCAGGCTTCTGGCAAAAGCTAAGGTCTCAATATGTTTATGAACCTGACTTTAATGCAACATACAGCTACAGCAGAACTTTTGATCCTGGGCTATAATCTCACCCATAACAGACATGCATTTTTTAAAAAATTCAAATCTCCCCACTCCATGAAATTTCTAAAGTGGTTTACCAGAGAATAATAAAATTTCAACAAGGAAAATCAAAGCAGTAGCTGAACAGTGCATGGGTTGTGCACCGGGTCAGAATCCCAAATTCACTTTATTTCCAAGCTGGAATTCTGAAACATGGTTTTTACTGGGTGCTCGTCTTTTCTGCTGCATTGGGAGCAAATGAAGTGAAAAGGGGAATGACTGGAGAATTCTACGAAAGAGAAAGCTACTTGCATATTTAATTCTCCACCTTCCTGTACGAGCAAATATTTTCAAACGTAAGTGGATTTTCACAAAAATTTTCATGGATGATGATCTATTTCTGTCATAGAATGTAGAGGATGGGAGCCCGGCTCATGATGCAGGACTCCGAGCAGGAGATCTCATCACTCATGTGAATGGGGAGTCGGTCCTGGGTTTGGTTCACATGGATGTCGTAGAGCTGTTGCTGAAGGTATGTATCTTCAGCCGGAAATAAGACCACAAGTCAATACTGTGATAAAGAAGGTTTATTATACATGCAACAGGAGAATCATAAAATGGACAAATAATGCCTGTGACAATACTATTACGGGAAGTACAAATGGTGAAGAGCTGAGAGATAACAGCTGATGGAATGCCTTTCAAAAGATATCTATGAAAAAGTCAAAACAAAATGGGTTCCAGAAGTAATTTCCAAGCACCCTTATTCTGCTTGGTCCAAAACAGATAGTCCTCAACTTACAACTACAATTGGGACTAGAATTTGCTAAGCAAAGCGGTTATTAACTGAGGTGCACCTGATTTTATGACATTGTTTGCCACAGTTGTTAAGTGAATCACTGCAGTTAAGTGAACTTAACTCATTAAGTTCACCTAACTTAATGGTCATTAAGCGAATCTGGCTTCCCCCATTGATTTTGCATGTCAGACGTTGGCTGGGAAGGTTGCAAATGGCAACCACAAGACCCCAGGATCCTGCAACCATCATAAATACATGCTGGTTGCCAAGTGCCCGAATTTTGATCAGGTGTCCGGAGACATGCAACAGTCAAAAGTGCGAGGACCAATTGTAAAAGTCACATTTTTCAGTGCCGTTGTAATCCAGACAGTTGCTAAACAAATGGTTGTAACTCGAGGATTACCTGTAATGTGAACGTGTTCTATCCATAAGGGTCTGTAGCATTTCTATGAATGGTGGGGCGTATCCTTTCAAGTATGGCCTTTTGGGAGAGTCCGACAGCTCTCCATTGTGTCTTTCTTGCAGAGTGGAAACAAGGTCTCCCTGAGGACGACTGCCCTAGAGAACACTAGCATCAGAGTGGGCCCTGCTCGCAAAAATAGTTCCAAGACACGGATGGCCCGCCGGTGTAAGAAGAATCGCAAACGGGACAGCCAGGACAAGTAGGTGGCCGGAATCAGGCAACAAAGTGAATAGTTAATTAGTGTTGAATTGGGGAAGGTAACTAAGACGAGCTTGGAATTGGGTGAGGCCCGGTGCTTTGGATGAGTGGAACAACTTGCCTCCAGAAGTTGTAAATGCCCCAACGCTGGAAGTTTTTAAGAAGAGATTGGCTAACCATTTCTCTGAAATGGTATAGGGTTTCCTGCCTAAGCAGGGGGTTGGACTAGAAGACCTCCAAGGTCCCTTCCAACTCTGTTCTTCTATTCTATTCCATTTCATTCCATTCTATTCTATTCTATTTCCATCCATCCATCCATCCATTCTATATCTATCTATCTATCATCTATCTATCTATCTATCTATCTATCTATCTATCTATCTTCTACACACCTATCTGTTGTTGGAACAGAACCTGGTCATCATTTTAATCCAGTAAGGGAGATCTTTCATGGTTTGTGAGTTGACCCACCTCTTCTTCTACCTGTACTTGTTCTGGGCAAGCTACAGGTTACCTGAACATCCTTGTCCCACTTTTTCTGGGAGCCCCCTAAAGCCTTTTAAAACTTGGCAGCAAAATGCTGATTTTTGCAGAGATTGTCAGCATTTTCCTAAATATACTGAAAATAAATACAGTAGTACCTTGGTACTTGTCGTTAATTGGTTCCGGGAGGTACCAAAAACGAGTACCAAACAATTTTTTCTGATAAGAAATAATGTAGTGAGTCACGAGGCAACTGACAGTGACAAGTTCTAGCTTGTGTTCTAGCAAACAAACAATGAGCACCAGGACAAAATTTTCACGTCAAAACGCATTGAGTGCCAAATTCAAGGAGTTTCAAAGCAGTTGAGTACCAAGGTATCACTGTATGTAAAATCTCACAAGACTCTTACCCATTGAATCAGCTGCAGTGACTCAGTCACACCTCTGTAACCCTCAGAACTCCAATCTTTTAAAATAGAATAAATATATATACCCTCACCACAAGAAATTCTTCCTCCCCTTATGTTCTTGCTTCAGTGATGTTTTATCTGTTGATGCTAAAACTGGCTGAGTAGGACAGGACAATGGTTTGAAGTCTACATCGGGATACAGCTGATAAATCACACCTCAAATCAACCATCGTTCTGGTAAGTCTCAGCCTAGTTCTTCAGATGTTGGAACCCTTAGCAAGTCTCCTTCTCCCCTCCCCCTCCCCCTCCTTCCTAGACGGAAATCCCTATTCAAGAGGATCTCAAAGCAAACTTCCGTTCTGCACACCAGCCGCAGTTTTTCCTCTGGGCTCCATCATTCTCTCTCATCCAGCGAGAGCCTTCCTGGATCCCCAACACACAGCTCATCCCCTGGATCTACCGCTTCTTGCCGCAGCCCTGTCCCGGATTTCGTGCCAGGTAGGCTCTTGTGAATCTCTCACGAAGTCCTTTTCCCACCTAGACTTCTTCATCAGCTACGTCTGTTGGGATGAATAAAAGTTGTAAGAGCCGTGGTGGCGCAGTGGTTAGAATGCAGTGTTGCAGGCTAACTCTGCCGACTGCCAGCAGTTCGATTCTCACCGGCTCAAGGTTAACTCAGCCTTCCATCCTTCCGAGGTTGGTAAAATGAGGACCCAGATTGTTGGGGGCAATAAGTTGACATTTGTAAACTGCTTAGAGAGGGCTGTAAAGCACTATGAAGCGGTATATAAGTCTCAAGTGTTATTGCTATTATTTTTTTTCCTAAAATTATAAGTTCTATTATGCAGACCACCTGGTTTATTTTCATTTCCACTCAAACTGAACACATTATCCTTTATGTAAAAAAATCCACACAGGTAATCCTTGATTTACCACTACAGTTGAATCTATTTCTATTGCTAAGTGAGTTTTGCCCTGTTTTATGAACTTTCCTGCCACGGTTGTTAAGTTACTAACCTGGTTGTTACATGACTCTGGCTTCCCCATTGACTTTGCTTGTCAGAAGGTCACAAAAGGTGATCACATGAGCCCAGGACACTGCAACCATCATAAATATGAATCAGTTGCCAGGTGTCTGAATTTTGATCATGTGACCAAGGGGATGCCACAACAGTCGTGTGAAAAACTCATAAGTCACTTTTTTTAAGTGCCATTATAACTTTGAACGGTCACTAAGCAAACTTGTCTTTAAGTAACTGATGGGAAGCTTTTTGGAAGTAATTCCTATTAAGTTTAGCATTTACGTTTATCCATCTATTACACCCCAGTTGCTCCAGATTTTATCAGCACGTCCTGTTGCTTTTAGGACTCTCTTCTCAAGCTGCTGGTTGAGTAATTACTTTCATTAAAGAGTAAAGCTTCAGACTTTGTTTCCTGCTGTAACTGTGAATTAATTACTGAAAAGAAAAGTTAGACTCCTCAGATTACTTCTTTACTTTGACCAAAAGGTTAATCTTAATCTCTATTATTAACAGATTTATCTTCTTTATCAAAGTGGAGAAGTTTTAGCAAGCAAAACCCAGCTGTTTGAAAAGAGAAATCATACAGGCTCCTTGATTTATTAAAAGAGTTCATAAAAACACAGTCCTTTCCCACCCTGTTGTGAAGTAAGAGTATATGCATAATAATAATAAAAAGATTCTGTGCCACTCTACTACAAAGTGGCTTTAAGAAAAGACAATGCATTAAAAACAACGCAAATGCAAAAAACAAATGACAGAAACAAAACAAGAAAAAGGATAAGGGGTGCCACCACTGAGAAGGCCCAATCATGGGGTTTTGTAGATAAAATTCCCTCAGTGATGGAACTCTCAACGAGGTTTCTCTCCATAATCCAACTGAACAGGTACATTCATTTCAGAGTAGTGGACTTGAATATATCTAGGCACTAAGCCGTATAGGATGATAATTATTTTGTGGATCTTTTTAATCAAAATGTTTTTGATTTATTGAAACTTTAACCATGAGGGTTAATAACACATTTATTTGGAAATGGTGTCTCCAGCCATGTATTAACGCATCAAGCTTTTAAAGGCTTCTTAGATTAAACTAATTCTAGGCTAACAGTTTGAAATACGTATTTTGTATGTTTGTACTTTTAATATAAAGGAAGTCAACAGTGGTAGAAGTATCTGCTGCCACCAGATATATACAGTATGTTCCTCCTAATTGCTTCTATTTTTGTCAGATTCTATCTCACCCCAGAGTCCCTCTCCATCCTCCAGCACCCCGACTTCTCCAGCAGGACAGATCCGACCAAGTTCCCTACACGGCTTGGCACCAAAAGTCAACAGTCATCGCTACAAGGTTGGGCGCCGCAAGTCAACCAGCAGCATCCCACCTTCCCCATTGGCCTGCACTCCTTCCTCCGTCCCCCAACCTCCCTCCCCACAAAGATCCCCTTCACCACTTCCATTGTTTACAAAAAACGTCCAGACATTCCAAGGCAAGACCTTGTCTCCACCTACAATGGTCCGTCAGGTGTCCCGGCCTCGCAGTGCAGACAGCTCTCGTTCCCCACTTCTCAAACGAGTCCAGTCAACAGAGAAAATCCCTGCTTCCCTTGCTGAAAAAGTGGTTGGCAGCCGAAAGCTCACACTGGAGACGCCCAACTTGGGAAATGGAGGTGCCAGGGAGAGTGGCATGGTCACCCTGGGAGATGCTGGTATTTCTCGACTTCGGGACTGGTCTGAGGAACGTTATGATCGAGACCACGAAGTAGTGGTGATGCGGCGGCTGAACTTATCTGAACGCCGGGACTCTTTCAAGAAGCAAGAAGCAGTCCAGGAGGTGAGCTTTGATGAGCCAGAACTTACATCTAGTGGTGAGGCCCAAGCAGAGAGTAAACCTGGAGACTGGCAGCATGGATCTCATGCAGCTTCCTGGGTGGAGGACAGGTCTTGCTGCTCATCTGTCCCTGATCCTCAGGTGCCCCTCGTGCCCGACATTGCAGTGCAAGGGGATGAGCCAGCAGGAATCACAGCCACATGGGAATGCCAAGGATCATATCCTGTCCATCTGGAGGCCCGTGTCTACACTGAGCAAGATGATGGGACAATGGCCGTTGAGTACAAGAGTGTCTCCTCCCAGCACTGGGGAAATTGGGAACAGAGGGAGTCTTCGCCCACTGTTGCAGTCACACACAGGACAACCCATGGGGAGAAGGCAGTGAACTCACCTTCACTCTCCCTGAACTGGCAATTACCGGAGAATTTGGAAAAATGACTGGAAGACCTGTTAAAACCACTTGTTCCTAGCGGACTAAAGGGGGTGCTTCAAAGAAAGTAAGCTAATGCCAAGGACTGAGAACTTTGGGGTCCCATTTTCATTCTGCTGATGGGGTCTTTTCCAGCTATTTACCACTTCCTCCTTGGGCAGCACTCTGTGTTCCTCCTCACAGGGCAGGGTTGGTGGTGATTCAGGCTGGAGATAAAGGCAATGCTGCTTTTTTACTAATTAGAAATCATTCCCATTTCATTCAGATTTGGGGCTAACAGATTTGGTTCTATTTGGTGCCCTAAAACCAAGCATTAAACTTTCCCATCCATGCACTGGGTATCTTCTGGAGTGTGAATACACTCCACAATTAATAATTTTTCCCACTGTCCCCTTGGCTACTGCCGAATGTGAGAAAAGGTAATAAATGAAATAGTAAAGCATACGAAATATCTTTTCTGCCTTGTGTAAGTAGCTAGGGCAGGGGTGAAATTCAAAATTTTTCCCTGCCGGTTCTGTGGGCGTGGCTTGGTGGGCGTGGCAGGGGGAGGATATTGCAAAACCTCTATTCCCACCCCACTCTGGGGCCAGCCAGAGGTGGTATTTGCCAGTTCTCCGAACTACTCAAAATTTCCACTACCGGTTCTCCAGAACCTGTCAGAACCTGCTGAATTTCACCCCTGAGCTAGGGGCACAATCTGTTCATTCTAGGGAGCCTCTTCTCTTGCATTGAAACTGGTCAAAGGAGGAATTGTAGCAATGGTTGGAAAACTCCAAATCCCAATCCTGTGACATCTGTAAACGTTGCAGTGCCTATGTATGCCGTTGATACCCTAACCTAATGCCAGCTCTTGTCTTGCAAATATTTGATCGAAAATTGAGGAGAAAAGCCAAGGGGGTAAACAAGAAAAGAAAACCAGCGTGGTCCTGTTCAGTTTATATCCAGAAACTTTCATCGGAGAAATTCAGAAGTCTTCGGTTCCATTGCATTATCTTTTCTATCTATGACCTTGAGATTTTCTTTTGGGGGACAGTTGTGGGGGTTCCCATTTGGTTGTATCATAGTTACTGTGGAAGAATAAGATGGGATTCTTCATCCTGCACCATTTCTAGATCTACTGCAAAATCCCCCGAAAATGGGGGAATGAGGTTTGGAGAGCATCTTCTCCCTCTTTACATCTTCTCTGCAGCAAATGGAAACTTCTTGGGGGGGAACAGGGGTGGGCTGCTGGGGGTTCGCAGGTGTTCGGGAGAACCTCTACCTAAGATTCTGTGCAGTTTGGAGAACCCCCAAATCCCACTCCTGGCTGGCCCCGCCCAACCCGTCCCTCCCCTCCCAGGAGTCCCCACGTGGCCCGTTTTGGATGCAGGTAAGTGCAGGGCACGCGCAGAGGCTCAGGGAGGGTGAAAAACAGGCCTACCAGAAGTTCTGGCCCGTTTCCGGCCTCCAGAGGGCCTCCGGAGCCTGGGGAGGCTGTTTTTACCCTCCCGGAAGCTCAAAGAAAGCTTCCGGAGCCCGGGGAGGGCAAAAACGCCCCCCCCCCCCCCCCTGGGGGAGGGGGGCCACCAGGCCCCGCCCCCCCCGCCACCGGGCAGAGGGGAGGGCAAAAACGCCCCCCCACCATGGTGCAGGAGGCCGACTAGGCCACGCCCACCCCGCAACCGGACAGAGAACCCCTTGCTAAAATTTTTGAAGCCCACCCCCGGGGGGGATGTCCTCAAAAAGGTTTTGAAGGAGTCTCTGTCTTTGAATATGAGTCAGACACATCAACACACCTTCCAAACGATGCACTCATTCTCAAGAGGTCACAGCCGAATGCATAGAGGTTCAAATCCAGTACAACCGGTCGACTGAGGATCGGTTGTTTAACAACAGTTCAAAGTTATGATGGACTCAAAAAAGCTACCAGTTGTCTTCAAAGTTATGACTGCCACCCCACCCCTGCAGTCATGCGAGTGCAATTTGGGTGCTTGGCAACTGGCTCACTTTTACAACCAGTTGCGGCCTCCTGTGGTCATGTGATCACAGTTTATGACATTTTTTTAATGACATCCGGTCACATGGTGACTTGACTTATGACTGAAACAACTTATAACCAAAATCCCAGGCTCAATTGTGGTCATAAATTGAGGGTTAGTCAGTTCTTATTGGCATTTCCAATGAAGGATCTTAAGTATCAGGATAAGAAATATCTTTCTCGCTGCGTGAGACTTAGCCATCACTGACAGTTTCAGCTTAGATGGTTCAAAGGTTTGAGCTAGGATAAGACAACTCTAATTTGCCATTCCATATGTCCTATTTTGTCCTGGTTGCTTCTCTTAAAGTTCCCAATAGTATCTGGGAAGTTGCAGTTGCAGCACACCCACAAAGTGCCAAGTTGGAGCAGGCTGTCCTATTTTCTCAAAGACAGCTATCCAGGATTATTTCTAAAGTTTAATCTGGATGTAAGGATGGGTCCCTGCAGATGAACGTGGCTTGGTGGGCAGTTGGGTGAGAGTCAGAAGCAAGACGTTTCTGAAAGTGTATATCCAGCTCTGCATTCTCTCTTTCTAAGGTTCATTGAATACTTAAAATGAATACAGGTAATCCTTGACTTATGGCCACAACTGGACTGGAATTTCCATAGTAAATCATCGTGGTTGTAAGTAGAGGGAAATCCAGTTTTATGATTGTTTTTCTTGCAGTCATGTAGCAAATCAGACAGTCATTAAACAAATCCAGTTCCCCAGTGGGTGCTTTTTGTCGGAAATCGGTAAAAAAAAAAAAAAGGGGTCACAAATCACAATCGCATGTCCACAGGACATTGCAACCGATTGTAAAAGTGAGTCAGTTCCCAAGCCCTTTAATTGTGATCCTGCGACTGTAGAGATGATGCGACAGTCGTAAGTGTGAGTGCACATCATTAAATTGCTTTTTCCAAGGTCGTCATAACTTTGAACCATTGTTAAATGAACCACTGAAAGTTGAGGTCTGCTTGTAATCGGTTACATCTTTCCCTGATATCCTCTGATAATATTCTTTTCCTCAACTGCTACTCTTGGTTCCTTATCCTTTTACAAAACCATAAAATCAAGGCCTGATGTAGTCACGGTGGTTGAACTGCAGTTATTTCACAATGTTCAGATGTCTTCTAAACACCAGTTTGTGATCCTCTCAATAACTTTTTTACCCAAAGCGCATTTATAACTGCTGGCAGCAGTACACCCTTTACATTTTGTTTCATTGGGGAAAGCTCTGTTTCCTCTCCATTTATTTGAGCAGTTGCCCAGCACATGAAGGAAAACTGGCTTCTTTTTCACAGAAAGGAGGAACTAGGCTTGATGGCTCCGAAGTAAAAATTAATAGAAAACTGTCACTGGCACATGATAAATGCTTTCCCAGAGGGAAGGAGGAGGAGGGGAAGAACTCCAAATCCTTTTTCCTAAACCATTTTCACAAGAATCTCATCATACTTGGAAAACAGAGAATAGTGAATTAGCAATAGCAATAGCAGTTAGACTTATATACCGCTTCACAGTGCTTTACAGCCCTCTCTAAGCGGTTCACAGAGTCAGCATATTGCCCCCAACAATCTGGGTCCTCATTTTACCCACCTCGGAAGGATGGAAGGCTGAGTCAACCCTGAATTCTCAGTTTCATCACTGGTAACCTCTCAATTATACCAGTGCCTACAGGAGTTGGCCCCACAGAGTTCCTCTTTAAAATGATGATTCAAGGAATGAGCAACGTACAGGTAGTCCGCCACTTACAACCACGATTGAGTCCAAAATTACTGTTGCTAAGCAGGACAGTTGTTAAGTGAGTTTTACCCCATCAGAGCCGTGAGTTGTAAAAGTGCAGAATTGCAGGCAAATTCTGCCAACTGCCAGCAGTTCGATTCTCACCAGCTCAAGGATGACTCAGCTTTCCATCCTTCCGAGGTCAATAAAATGAGGACCCAGATTGTTGGGGGCAATATGCCAACTCTGTAAAACCACTTAGAGAGAGCTGTAAAGCACTGTGAAGCGGTATATGCGTCTCAGTGCTATTGCTATTTTACTACTTTTGCCACAGCTGTTAAACAAATCACTGTGGTTGTTAAGTGAATCTGGCTTTCCCCCATTGACTTTGCTTGCCAGAAGCCAGCTGGGAAGGTTACAAATTGTGATCACACGATCCCAGGTTAGTGCAGCTGTCATAGATACATGCCAGTTGCCAAGTGCCTGAATTTTGATCATGTGACCATGGGACTGCTGCAGTGGTTATAAGTGTGAAAACTGGGCATAAGTCACTTTTTTTCAGTGCTGGTGTAACTTCAAACGGTCACTAAATGAATGGTTGTAAGCCAAGGACTACCTGAAACAGGTACCGATAATGACTTAGTTTTGGCCAACGTCAAAGCCAAGAAGGTGGCTTCATTTTGGCAGTTTAAAGTTTGATCTAGACATGGAAGAAGAACAAAAAGCCGAGAACTACCTGTACTCCTTACTCAACTAAGGTGGGGAAGTGCTGACCCACCACCACTGGCTCTCGTGACCTCCTTTTCCTCCTTTTGTTCAAAATACTTCCCTTCAGTGCCAACGACATAAGGTGGCACCAGTTCAGGCTCTCCTTTCCCGCCAAGCTACTGTACTGGTTGGTCTGGTTTTTTTCTCTGAAAATATTTTAGCTGTAGGCCATGGAAATAGTTTGCAGGATTTGATTGGTCCTTTTGCTGGACAGTAGAGAGCAAGTTTTGTCTGGTGCTGGAAATCCTGTGCCTAGAGGCTCACATTCATTGTCGTCCAGCCCAGGAACGCTTAATGGCTCTTCGTGATCTGCCAGGAGGTCAAAGTGTAAAGATTTCCTTGAGTCACGCTCAGTTTCATCTGGCTTTACAAACTTGTCCCTGTAGTTTTCTTGGTGACAATATGATGTGGATCATCATTTTTTGGGGGGGGGATTTTTTAAAATTTCCAGTTGAGCACACAACTAGGGACTTCTCAGTGACCTATCATCCAAGCGGTATTCAAATGGCCCAACGCAGCTTAGCTTCTCAAGATCAGCAATAAACCATGTTTCTTATAGATGCTACTTGGGTTGCAGGAGGCAGGCTGCTTTTCAAATAATTCCCCCAAATTTGCTTTCTGTGGGCCTTCTGCGCTTTTCCAAATGGATTTGGTTTCCTTGGCCTCCTTTCCTTACCTGTAAATGCTGAGGAGGCTTACACTGGGGAAGGAGAGCAGATTTTGATCTCTTCTGATGTCCTTTTTCTCTCAAAACTCACCAAGATACATCCAAAACAGGTTCTTCGAAAGAAACTGCATTGATCAGTTTTAATACCCCACACTTTTGCAATTGCATTATACAAAACAGCTGGGCCAGGGGAAGGCAAATCTCAAAGTATATGCAAGGGTCTCCAAACTTGGCAACTTTTAAGACTTATGGACTTCAACTCCCAGAATTCCTCAACCAACACGAGGAATTCTTCCAACACTGGAAGTTTTTAAGAAGATGTTGGATAACCATTTGTCTGAAGTGGTGTAGGGTTTCCTGCCTAAGCAGGGGGTTGGACTAGAAGACCTCCAAGGTCCCTTCCAACTCTGTTATTCTGTTCTAATTCTGGGAGTTGAAGTCCACAAGTCTTAAGATGGAGACCTCTGGAAGACCCCAGTATCCCTTTCTTCCTCATTGCCACAATAAAGACTGGATTTTGAAAGGAACTCTACATATTAGACCAGCCCTCTGATGCCCTTCAGAGGAACTGGAACTACAGTTCTCAGAATTAGCATACTGGCCTGGGAATTTCAGGTGCCAAAAAACATCTGGAAAGCATTGAGTTGGGAAAGAAGAGTTTAGGCATATTTGGGTCTGCGTGTCACGGCTCCTGGAAATAGTAATATTTCTGTCCTGTAGTTGGGAAAAGAAGTTGTTCATTGGGTGTGGTGGGAAGAAAAGTTTTGACAGAAGTTTCCATACTTTTTATTCACTGCATCTCTGTAATATTTCCACTCTGGGACTTGAGCTGCACCCAGCACAATGAATGGTGCAAGCAGACTGTCAGTTAAGATTAACATCCAAAGAACTCCAAAATAAAAAGCACATGATAAGACTTTAGGATGACATGTGTGCCTGTTATTTCAAGAATTTCTGAGTAACATCCTGATTTAAGTTAATCAAATCAAAAATGAATGGGATAAGTGAGTCATTATGACAAATTTCTTTATAGGTTTCAGTGTGTGTAACTTAAATTTATTTACTATCCCTTCACAAACAGTAAGTCTGAAATGAAGTATTAAAATAAAGGAACTAAATTTCTCAAAATAAGACATGTTGCACATCAAATGTATCTGAAATGCTTTTTTAAAGGAGCAAACTGCATTCCTTTACTTGAAAATTACATTACATTTTATTCCTAAATGAAAATATAAGCCTGCTGCTATCTTTACATATTTGAGGAATCTCAATCCCACTTTAGCTCCAGAATGTCTTTGGAGATTGTCAGTCATCCAGGTCATGGTTGTCCCAAAGGTGCTTTTTCAAGAGGCAACTGGACTTTCTTGGTTTTTCTTTGAAGATGTTTAGCTCCAGGAGTATGGGGTGGCACATGTAGCAGATCCCTCCATTTTTTCTCTCTCAATAACTCCATGAGGTATGTTGAGCAAAGGGCAACCAACAAGCTTCCCTACAAGACACAGTTTATTGAACTTTTCATTTTCTCTTGCTTATTTACTCATTTAGACCTCATAAAAGCTCTAGGCAGATTGGAGATGAGGATATTTGTTCCAATCACAGAGCCTGTTCTGTAATATAATATGCATTACAGAAAAAGTAGAAACAATTATAGGTCTTAAACCTAACCACTGTGTGATGAGAAAAAGTGATTTATGAACATTAACAGACTGTACAGGAAAACATCCCACAGATTACTTGGGCTTCGTGTAGATCAGGTATGTCCAACCTTGGTAACTTTTAAGACATATGGACTTTAACTCCCAGAATTCCACAAGTCTTAAAAGTTGTCAAGGTTGGACACCCTGATTTAGATAAATGAGCTTGAACTGGCTCAGAAAAGACCTACGGTAGTAATCAATACAGATAGTCCACAATTTGCAGCCATTCTTTTAGCGACCTTTCAAAGTTACAATGGCAATGAGAAAAGAGACTTAGAATATATCCTCACACTTACGTTACAGCATCCCTATGGTCACATAATGAAAATTCGGGTGCTTGACAATCCGTACATATTTATAATACCGTAGTTGCAGCATCCCAGGGTGATCATGTGATCACCATTTGTAACCTTCCAAGCCTGCTTCTGACAAGCAATAAGGCAGTCGTGTCAAACCCGATTTCATTGAGGGCCGCATCAGGGTTGTGTTTGACCTTGGGGGGGCCGGGGGGAGGGCATGGCCAGCTCGAGGTCACTCATCAAGGCTCCGTTTTTGGCCGCAACGGCCTCCAGCCCTCTACCAGTGAAAACAGAGCCTGGGAGGGCCACACACTGCAAGAGACCGTCGCGGCCAAAAACAGAGCCCGGGAGGCCCGTGTGTGGCCCTCCCGAGCTCTGTTT
Organism: Thermophis baileyi; assembly: GCA_003457575.1. NCBI lineage: Eukaryota > Metazoa > Chordata > Lepidosauria > Squamata > Dipsadidae > Thermophis > Thermophis baileyi. Next base: position 723,208 of record QLTV01003465.1, on the reverse strand, counting down.
TCGTTGGCAGAGGCACCGCGGGCCGGTCCTTCGCTGTTTCCAGGGCAGGCCCGCGGGCCAGATCTAAGCAGAGCCGTTTGACACCCCTGCAATAAGGGAAGCTGGATTTGCCTAAGGATTGCAACGATGCACCTAACAACTGCAGTGGTTTGCTTAACTGTGACAAGCGAAAAGTTGTAAAATTAGGTGCGACTCATTTAAATGCCTTGCTTTGCAGCAGAAATTCTGATCCTAATGACGGTCATAAGTCAAGGACTATGCGTAAAGCTTATCCTGTACGATTTTTAAAGCAAATACTAATTTTGGCTGAGTTTGGACTATAAGCAGGTGCAGCCACGATTCCCTTCGAAGTTGAAAACTCTCAGAAGGCGGCAGTGTGAACTTCTTCCACGCGGTTGGCAAGAATATTACATGGATATATCTATTTTTAATATACGGTATTCAAATGTAAGTTCAACAGCCCTGGAGATAACCACAAAAATGCAGCTTCAGCTTGCTCAATTTCCCAGTGTAACCCAGGAGGGAACTAATCGTTTTATGACTCAGGCTGAGGTAAAGATATTCAGCACATGTCACGGAGCTTCTCTTAAGTCACAATTAGCAATAGCAATAGCAATAGCAATAGCAATAGCACTTAGACTTATATACCGCTTCATAGTGCTTTACAGCCCTCTCTAAGCGGTTTACAGAGTTAGCATATTGCCCCCAACAATCTGGGTCCTCATTTTACCCACCTCAGAAGGATGGAAGGCTGAGTCAACCTTGAGCCGGTGAGATTTGAACCGCCGAACTGCAGCTAGCAGTCAGCTTGAAGTAGCCTGCAGTGCTGCACTCTAACCACTGCGCCACCTTGGCTCCTAAGATACTGAAAACTGGTTGATGAACTTTGCTTCTCATGTGGAGGA
>QLTV01003465.1:697357-711847 GCA_003457575.1 Thermophis baileyi | reverse complement strand
ATTCGATGGAGGGGGGAGAAAAAAGAAGGGGCGATTCTCTGTGCTGTATTGCAGCCGTCGACTCTGTTCTCTGGATACCCGGGGGTGGAAATAAGTCTCTGCCTCCGCTTTGGAAACAACATTAAAATAAGGTTTATTTTGGGGGAATGGGCGCTAGGAAGAGTGGGGGGGGGGACTCTGCGATAAGGAGTGGAGGGGGGAGAATTTCTGCTCAAAAAAATTTTTTTTTCCCTGTGCTACTTCCTTCCCGCTCCCCATCGGTGGAAAAAAAGGAGGGGGGACTTGTGCATTCCTGTCCCTCTTAATGTACTTGAGCTTTGCGCTGGTACTGTCATGCCCTCGCCAGCCCAGAAGGTACAATAAATTTTAAAACATTTTTGCAAGAGGAAATCGCTTGCGGGAGAGGGAAACCTGACAGTTGAAGTGAAGTTGGGGGGGGGGGAGACCAGGACCTTGCTTTGCGTACCACCCCCCCTCCTCTCGAGTGCTGTGGCTTTTGTGGTGGGGAGAGCAGGAAGCAGCTAAGTGGAGTCTGATGATCTCTAGAATTCGAATCTGGTTCTTGAACCCAAGACTGATGGGGCAGGAACAGCCACCTTCACCCTCTCAGGATTTCCAAGTTAAAAAAAAGAGAGGGGGGGGGATGGTAATATTCCACCATAGTGAATAATGCGTTGCTTTTCTTTCTTTCTTTCTTTTTTTTTAAATCAGAACTTATTTTGCCAAGAGCATCTCTTTGTGAAGTTGTAAGAGGTGTTTTTTGAGTTTCCCTTTCCATGGTTCAAGAAAAAAAAAAGGGAAAGGCAAATATTTCCAGGCTTTGCAGGCACAAGCCAATTATTTTGGGTGATCCTGGTTGCTAAAATGTTTTGGGGCCTAGCAGGCGGCTTTTGCTTTACTGTGTAGAAATTGTGGTGCTGTGTGTTTAGAAATGATGGTGTGGTGTTGCAGGGTCTTTTTCCAATCTGATTTCGTCTCTTTTGGCCATGCTGGTGTTCGCTGTTGCAACCTTTGCCCCCGAGTTGGTTTCCGCCTCATTCGGAACAGCCCTCTTAAACTTGCTGCTAGTGCTGAGATTGCAATTGTCAATCTTTTCATGAAAGATACCAGGGTCGAGAGGGTTATCTGCTGTATTTGTCATTTCTACCTGATTTTCAAAGTCGGTCTAATCTTATTTTCCGCCCTTCCCCCTGGAGCTACAATGAGATTTCCTTATCTAGTGTTCATACAGTGTCCACATCAAGAATCTAGTCCTCAGTTTTAAAAGTTTATTCCTTTCTAATCCCTGATTAGGGCTCCTCCTCTTCCTGCTTCTTCTGCCTCTTCTGCCTCTTCCTGCTCCCTGTGTTTTCATAAGCTCACCTGCCAACAAAGCTCTTCTCAGCTCCTCAGGCAACTCCATTTTCCTCAGGATCCTTCCTTGAAGCTCTTAGGGCCACCTTCCCTGTTTCCACAGCCTGTACCCATCCAAGATTCATCTGACTCTGGTAAAATTAAGCCCTCTGGGCAAGAGACTGTACCCCTTTTGTGTCTTGCATGCACCTGGTGCTTCCTTCAGCACAAATCATGAATGAGCTGCCACATCTGTCGTAAAAAGTTGGGCTGGAGAAGGCTTTGCCTCCCAGAGCAGGTTTATTCTGAACAGCAGCAGCTGCTGCCCACATTCCAGGCTGCATCTGGCACAGCCAAAATGTCGCTCGCTCAAGCGAGCTTTCCCCCCAGGAGTTTCAGTTGCTTCTCTCCTTTTTGCATCCTGCAAAGACGGGCATCTGAACCATGTTCCTTCTCTATGTTTCAGAAGGGGCCTGTTAAAAGAAACAGCACTCTCTTTTCTCCAAAATCAGTGTAGCCCTGAAAGTTATTTGCAGTAGACTTTCAACCTTTCGTTTAGTGACTGTTCGAACTTACAATGGCACTGAAAAAAGTGACTTAGGACCGTTTTTTCGACCCTTTGCAGCATCCCCATAGTCACGTGATGAAAATTCAGATGCCTGGCAACTGGTCCAATGATTGCAGCCTCCCAGGATCACATGATCTCTTTTTGCAGCCTTCTGACAAGCAAAGTCAGTGGGGAAGCCAGATTCACTTAACAACTGTGTTACTAACTTAACAACTGCAGTGATTCATTAACAACTGTATCAAGAAAATGGGGCAAAACTCAGTTAACAACTGTCTCACTTAGCAACAGGAATTTTGGGCTCAGTTGTGGTCGTAAGTTGAGGACTACCAGTATTCCACCCCTGGCAAGTTAAAAATAAGTGGCTCTTAGGACATAGTTGAAGAGGATTGTGAGCAGAAATGAAGCCGTTGGACAGTAGATAAAAAAACCTGGTGCCCTTAGTTGATTTGAGCTTCAGTTGTCTTCAGTGCCAACCAACATGGTCAAGGCAAGAGTGCTTGTGAATCCAGAGGGCTCTCTGGGTTACCCATCTGCATATTAGAATGTCTAATGAGAGCATAAAATTTGGAATGGCCCCAAGTTTATTTTAGGGAGTGAGGGATGTCAAGGTTTCAGTGATTATTCTGCACTAAATTAGAAACTGTGAACAAAGAGCCAATTTCAGATGCAACCCATATGGACTTAATTAAAGTAGAACTATTAAATATGCTGAGGCGAGTGAGGCCCACTTCATGAGCTCTGGAAGGGTCAGAGGAGGATATTGTAAAGCCACAGGAGTTTTTGGATAGTCAAAGATATTGCAGGGAAAAAAAGCCATGTTCATCCATAATATCAACAAATCAGAAGGAATCTGACAGCACCTTTTCAGGCTAACAGACTTGATTGAAAGGCATAAGACGAAGGTGAATCTGATAAAGTGACCTGCAGTTCACTGAAACCTATGAGTTTTAATTAGTTATATTCATCTGAAAAGGTGTCTTTAGACTTTTGATTTTGGAATATTAAAATTTCAAAGAAAAAGTCCCCTGGAGACATTTGAGATCTATAGCAGAGGTGTCCAGCCTTGGCAACTTTAAGACTTGTGGCTGGCTGGAGAATTCTGGGAATTGAAGTCCACAAGTCTTAAAGTTGCCAAGGTGGGACACTCCTGATCTAGAGAAAAGATGTCCTTACTGATGGAGATGGCAAAAGTAAACTCTTTCAAAGGGATGAGCAGAGAAAGGGCTTAGTTCAAGAGGCTGCAAGTTGTCCAAGAATCGTGGATTTCTATCCAGAATCACAAGGATAGAAACAATCAACCAGAGATGATGGATATGAGCAATTGGGATCTTTCCAGGTTTGCTCTCAAGAGAGAGAGACATAAGAAGAAAACTTGCAAGCTTGTGTAAGATGTATTTGCTTGTTTTGGTCTCTCCTTTGCAAAATAAGTCTACCTTTTCTGTTCTGGTACCTGTTGTTACCCCGCCCCCCCCTAGTATTTGTATGTTTGGTGGCTTCTGTATATTAGAATGCACTCCAAACCCTTACAGGTAGTCCTTGACTTACAACCACAATTGAGCCCAAAATATCCATTGCTAAATGAGACATTTGTTGAGTGTTGCACCATTTTACGACCTTCCTTGCCACAGTTGTTAAGTGAATCGCTACACTTGTTAAAGTAGTAGCACAGTTGTTAAGTGAATCTGGCTTCCCCATTGACTTTGCTTGTTAGAAGATTGCAAAAGGTGATCACATGATCCCAGGACACTACGACCGTCAAAAATATGAGTCAGTTGCCAAGCATCTGAATTTTGATCACATGACCATGGGAATGCTGTAATGGTTGTAAATGTGAAAAACGGTCATAAGTCACTTTTTTGAGTGATGATGTAACTTCAAATGGTCACTAAACAAACTGTTGTAAGTCGAGGACTACCTGTAGTATTGTTAAATAGCAATAAAGAAGATAACAAAGGAAATATGAAGGCCTAGATATTGCTGGTTCACTCTCAGCTCAGCAGATAAGAAAGGAGCTGTAAGTAACTAGCCACCATTTTCATGAAGGTTGGTGACAGAGAAGAGGGGCATAGAGCAGTGATGGTTAACCTTTTTTTCCTCGGGTGCCAAAAAAGCACGCATGCACGCAACAGCATGTGTGTGCGTGCCGTCCCCCTAATGCAATGCTGCCCCGCAGCCCCCCCACGCATGCGCGGGCGACCTCCGTGCTCCCCCCGCCCCTTACGCATGCACGGGCGACACCCCCCTGCAGCCCGTTTTGATGCTAGCAGGCCTCCATGAAGCTTCCTGGGACCAAAAACGGGCAGGGGGGGTGCTGCACCAAAACGGGGGGGGGGGATCCCCGATCTCCCCAATTTATTTCCCCAGCACGCGCTAGTTTCCTCCTGGATTTCTCCCTCCCGTGCCTTCTCCGATCTATCCCAATTTCTTTCCCCAGCACAGCGTGTGCTAGTTTCCTCCTGGATTTCTCCCTCCCGTGCCTTCTCTGATCTCCCCAATTTCTTTCCCCAGCGCAGCGCGTGGAAATGCCCCGCCCCTGCGCATGCACGGCAGAGACCCGAAGACCAGCTGGCCAGCAGGAGGCGCGCGCATGTGCAGTGGAGCTGGGCTGGGCAATGGCTGGCGTGCCTGCAGAGAGGGCTCTGCGTGCCACCTGTGGCACGCGTGCCATAGGTTCGCCATCACGGGCGTAGAGAGTATCAATCTTTGGTGTTCTGGATTATAAAATGGACCCTGAAGGCAAGGTTAAAATAGCTCCTGAACGGGATTCTCACATTCCTACAGTTGCTCCTTCCAAGTGGGTGAACTGGGTTACTTAATGGATGTCTTTGGGAGGACATTTTGCCATTTTAAGATCCTCTTGAGAGTAGCCATGGTTTTATATTAAATTCTTTGAAACCAAAGATGTGAATCGTCCAGATATTTGGTATTTAACTTTGATTTACATAATTCTCATAATTCTCATGTTGGAGTTCGAAATCAGTAGGGGAGATATCCAGGTGGGCAAAGGCTGAATTAGGGAAGGAGGGAAATATATTGACTGTAACTAAGTAAATCACCAAGGTGCTGCATTTTTAGTCAGATTTGGAGGCTCTCCGGTTAACCAAAGCCAATCAATTCAAAGCCACATATATTAAGAACATGGGAAGGATCTTGCCAGATCAGATTAAAAGGCCTGTTGGTAGTTTGTTTTCTTGACGATGGTATGGCATTAGTTTGCCATGGTTTTCTCTGTGGTTTTTTTTTTTTTTAACCTTCTATGTTAGCATATACCTGGAATCATCTACCATCCAAGAACTAATCTGCTCAACCATGATAGATAATGCTTTAGACAGTGGCCAAACGGAATAGTCCCTGGAAAGCTCAAACAGTCACAAGGAAGCAACATTGTCTACTTTTTTTTAATGTAAGAGAGATTCTAAGGTACACTGACACAAGAGCTGGAAGTTTAACCATCCTGATTATTATTGCCATTGTTGTTTCCTGATCTATCTCAATTTCTTTCCCAGCCCATTCTCTATCCACGGAGCATTTTTCTAGGGAGAATGCTAGATTGTTGTACTTGGACAGGAGTTAACAACACACACACACACACACACACACACACACACACACACACACACACACACACACTCAGCCTGTTTAACTTAGGCAGTAGCAGAGATTGTATGTGTTGGCGTGGGGGAAGGGCTGATGGGAGATAGCGTTCCCTGGGATAGAGATTTCCGAGGCACAATAGGGCAGAAGTTCCTCCTGCCGCCTTCTTCAATCTCTTCCCTGGACTTGGTTCAAATTTTACAAATGTGCATGTTTGTGTGTGTGTGTGAGAGAGAGAGAGACACAGACAGAGAGAAAGAGAGCGTGCGAGAGAGAGCTATTGGTTGAAAGAGGGGAGAGTGAAAGAGATGAATTCCAGGCTTCTGTTCCCAGTACAGTGTGAACTTCTAATGCCCTTCTCTGCGGCTTGCTCCAAGTCTCTCCAACCATTTTTTTTTTATTAAATGTCCTAAATAAATCCATTGTCATATATTTTCTAGCCTGCAAGAAATACTGAGAACTGGGAGCAAGAAAACTTGAGATATCCAGCTTAAAAGGGAGAAGGGAGGTAAAACTTGCCTTGTTCATAAATGTCGGGCTGGGAATTGAGATGGATTTGCGTTGCAATTGAGAAATTCTATCCTTGTTTTCAGAGATTCACTTGTGAACAAAACTGGTCAGGTCTCTGGCCACTAACATGCACATCTGGCTGCTTTTATTTCCAATCTTCTGGACTCTTGTTAGTGTGCTTTGTGAAGCGAATTGCTGCTCACCCCCTGGCCTAACAACAGGGATTGCTTGTTTTGAGAAACATGACTTGGGATCAAAGTATCTCGTGGTTACCTCAGAGCAGTGTTTCTTATCTAGGTTTTCCTGGCTGTTTAATATACCTGGGGAGAGGTTTCTGGCACCTAAGATGGCTATACAGGTATTCCTTGACTTACTACCACAATTAAGCCCAACATTTCAATCAGAACAGAGCTGGAAGGGACCTTGGAGGTCTTCTAGTTGCTGAATTTCTATTGCTGAATGAGACAGTTAAGTGAGTTTTGCCGACCTTCCTTGCCACAGTTGTTAAGTGAATCACTACAGTTAAGTTACTAACACGGTTGTTAAGTGAATCTGGCTTCCCCATTGATTTTGTTCGTCAGAAGGTTGCAAAAGGAGGTCACATGACCCAGGGACACTGCAACTGCCACAAATGTGAACCCAGTTGCCAGACGTCTGAATTTTGATCACATGATCATGGGGATACGGCAACGTTTGTGTGAAAAATGGTCGTAAGTCACCTTTTTCACTTCTGTTGTAACTTTGAACCGTCATTAAAAGTACAGAGTACCTGTACTTGGACTTCTCTGTCCTTCCATGTTTGCCCAACTGTATTTCTAAGACCTTTCTGTGTTTTTATTGAGACCTCCCCCCTCCCATTGCTTCCTTTCTGCTGTCTTTTTAGTATCAAATTTTTTGTTAGTTTATCAGAATATAAAATATAAAAGGAAAATGAAAATAATGGGAAACTAGGGAAAAAGAGAGGGAAAAAGAGAAAGTGGGGTAGAAAGGGAAAAAGAAAAAGGCATTGACTTCTGACTCTCTTTAGCACAGTAGAAAACAACATTACAACTTCTAGTTTTACTTTTATACAATAATATATACTAGCCATTTCTATAACAACGAACCTATTTAATCAGCAAAACCAAAATCAGAGTTTCATTTTTTCATCACGAGCACAAAATCCAGGAGCAGTTTCCAAATAAAGACAAAATTAGATATATTCTTTTCTTTGAATAAAACAATTTAACCGTCCCTACTTTTTTTTTTCTTGGTGTAGAAAATAATATATATTTCTATTTGCACTATTCTATGAGGATAAGCTGGAAGGAGTGACTTAAATTTAATGAGTTAATTGGAGTTAGGGTAGATTTTTACTAGTCTGATATGTGTAATTGAAATAAAGTTCTAATGTAGCTTTGTATTTGTAAAGTGGGTTTGAAAATATGTTTTTTATTGTATATAATGCTTGAGTAATTCCTAAAGCTTGTAAAATATTATTGAAAGTGTATTTGAAAGTATCTTGTTAAGAGGAAGTTAAAAAAGGTGTATTAGAATTTAAAGATTTTACAAATATGATTCAAGAAAAGTTTTTAAATGGAAGTTTTTTTCCCCTTTAAGGTTAAAGAATCTGAAAGACACTAGTGAATTTTGCTAATATAAAGAAACGATAGTCCTTTCTGCTGTCTCAGTCGTATTTTTGTCTGCTGTTTCCTTGTTCTTGGTATTTCTCTCTTTTAGTCTTTGCTGTGGTGCTGAGCTCCACTTCTGCTAGCTGCTTGGGACACCTCCTAAAATCAAATATAAGTATTGGCCCTCTTACTAAGGAAGCATGCTGTTGAAGTTTTTCTGAGTGACGGTCTCCCTTCCTCTACCTTTTCCAGAGTCCTGCACATCACAACTTCTTCCCAAACAGCTTTGAGATCCCGAGCTGTGGTTTGCCTCTCCTCCCCAGACAACCTGCAAGTGCTGGATTATGCTCGTCACGTTCTCCCTTTGCTTCATCATCTGGTTGAATCGTGGCTTCAAGTTACGGGAACGACGGGGCTGTACTTAGGGCCCGGCCATTCATGCCAACGGACCCAGGATACTTTCACCTTCATGCGCAGCTCTTGAGAGGGAAGTGGGACAGCCACCCTCAGCCCACCCCTCTCTTCCACTTTTTCCCTCGCCGGCGCATTTGCTTGGCCTTTTCCAGGGGACTATGGGGAGCACAGAAGGCTTCCAGTATCGGGCCCTCTACCCCTACCGTAAGGAACGCAACGAAGACATTGATCTGTTACCTGGGGACACCTTGGTGGTGAGCAAGGGGGCCTTGCAGGCACTGGGCTTTAAGGATGGAGATGAGCAGATGCCAAACCAGATTGGCTGGATTCTGGGGGTCAACGAGCGCACCAAACAAAAGGGGGATTTCCCAGGCACCTATGTGGAATATGTGGGGCCAGTGAAAATCTCAGTCCCGTCCCATCGTCCCAGGGTCACCAGGCCCTTGCCTGCCACTCCTGGAACAGGGACACCCCACGCTCCGGAGGAACAGGGTGAGTACCTGCGTCAGGGTGCAAAGTGAGAGGGAGGGCTTGCAAGAGGGAGGAAGAAAGTGAACCGGTGTGGCTTCAGGTCAGGCTTTTGAAAAATGCTGTTCCAGAAACGTCCAGTCCAGGGAAGGCTACCAACAACAAGGACACACCATTCATTGTTCTGCTCCAACCAGTTTCCTGGTTCCTGTTGGCTGGACTTGCCATCTGCCCCTGCAGAGCGAGTAGGTAGGCCCAGCTGCTCCTGAGCGGGAACAGCCTGGAGGCTTGAGATGCCCTGCCCAGAATAAGGGGCATCTGCAGAGAGGTGGTGATGCCTGGGTGCACACTTGAAGCCAGCAAGCAGTGTGGCCTCAAATTATGGGCTTCGGGGTCATGTGCAGTAACTACCACATCAAAGTGCAGAGAGGTTGTCTAAAAAGAAATCATAAGCTAGCCAAGGAAGACCATTTTTCTCATTAGGCTTCCCAGCATTTAGCCAGTGCAGAAGAGGAAGTCCTGCCAGGATGTGTTGTTGTTCCGTTAAATCGTAAAATCTATTTATATGTGGGTTTTTTTTTTAATGGACTAACCAGGTACTCCAACAGGGAGCTGCGAATGTTAAAAAGACGGATGGATTTATTTTTGCAAAAACGCTTATAAATAATGCCAGGCAGAGGTGGGTTCCTCCCGGTTCGGACCGGTTCGCCCGAACCGGTAGCGACCCGCTGGTGATGTCACGATGATGTCACGGATCCGGTTCGGTCGGTGCTGGTCCGTGGATGCCGCCATCTTTTTTTTGAATTTTTTTTTCTTTTGTGCATGCGCAGAAGCCGAGTTTCCGGCACTGGGCATGCGTCGCCATCTTGTTTTGGGCTTTTTTTGGGGGGGGGATTTTTTTTTATTTTTTGCACTGTTTTTGTCGCTTTTTTGTTTTGGGTGTGGTTTGGGGGGGGGATTTTTTTTTATTTTTTTTTGCACTGCGCATGCACGCGCGGGAGGAAGCAAACCGGCAGCGAGGTAAGTTAGAACCCACCCCTGATGCCAGGAGCAAGGATCTTTGGCACATGAAATTAAATGGTTGATGGATAGAGACATCCCAATTTGGCACTTTCCAAAAATAGGAAGGTTGGAGTTCCCAGCTGGCTAAGCTGGGATGTGGTCAAACACACATTAAAAAACAGGTAGAGTTTGATTGTAGCCACTGTCTTGAGTGTTTTGACCATATAGTGTGGATACCCTCCTGTGGCTAAGAATTTTGGGAGTTATAGTCCACACCAGAATGGAGGATGTCTGGTTAGACAAGGTTGGTCTAAAGCCTAACTAAAGAGAAGTTTTCTGTAAACAGCTATCAGTTTTTCTCTTTCAATGCAGGTAGTCTTCAACTTACAACCACAATTGAGCCCAAAATTTATGTTTCTAAGTGAGAAATTTGTTAAATTTGAGTTTTGCCCCATTTTACGACTTTTCTTGCCACATTTGCCACATTCTTGCCACTAATGGGAAGAATTGCGGCGATTAAGATGAACATTTTACCAAAATTACTCTTCTTGTTTCAAAATATTCTGATAAAATTAGACAAAAGGTATTTTGGAAACCTGAATAAAATGATAATGAAATATATTTGGCAAGGGAAGAAACCGAGGATCAAACTTAAACTCCTGCAAGAAGTAAAAGAAAGAGGAGGATTTGGCATGCCAGAGTGGGAGCTATATCATCAAGCAGCAACACTCACCTGGGTAAAAGACTGGATAGAATTAAAAAACAAAAGACTGTTAATGTTAGAGGGCCACGATTTACATCTAGGATGGCACGCATGTTTGTGGTACGGGAAACAAGCAGCACACCAATACTTTCAAAGACATTTTATATGACAGACCCTATTGGAGATATGGAATAAATTTAAACAGCAAAACTACATGGAAGTTCCGATTTGGTTATCTACATTACAAGCGTTGGTACACCCAAATCTTATTAATCAAGAAAAACAGGTTATCTATAAGGATTTAATAAATGAAGAAGGAGGATTAAAATCAAGGCAAGAAGTCAAAGAACAGGGGGTAGAATTGGAGTGGTGGTCCTATTTACAAATCCAATCACGATATATGAAAGACATGGAAGAGTGGGGGATCAATGGGGAGTTAATGACAATAGATAAGATTCTTCTGGGGACAAATGACAAATTAGTAAAGAAAATTTATAGATTCTTATTGGATTACAAGATGGAGGAAGAACAGGTTAAGGAAACAATGGTGGCATGGGCAATAAACTTTGGATAAAATATACAATTGGAAAAATGGCAAGAATTATGGGAAAGAAATAGGAAAATAACATTGGCTATACCGTATAAAGAGAACTTATATAAAATGTTCTATAGGTGACATCTCCCACCAGCGAGATTGGCAAAAATGTTCAGAAATTTATCACCCAAATGTTGGAAATTTACCATGAATCAGGCACATATTATCATATGTGGTGGTCATGTAGAAAAGCGAAAGAATCAGGCAAATATTATCATATGTGGTGGTCGTGTAAAAAAGCAAAGGAATATTGGCAAAAAATTCAAGTATAGCTGGTAGAGTTAATTGGACAGAAAACAGAATTCAAACCACAATTATTTTTATTGGGAATTTTAGATGAGAAATATAGTAAAGGGGTAACCTACTTAATACTACATATTATAACAGCAGGAAGAATGGTTTTTGCCCAAAACTGGAAAAATAGAGAGATCCCCTTAGATGATGAAGTGATTAAGAAAATTCTGAGTTGCGCTGAAATGGATAGATTGACTCTGGAATTGAAAAACAAGGGAGAGACAGAATATTACGAGATATGGAACAAATTTTATCAATGGTTGGGACGGAAAAGAGGGACCTAAAATACGAAACGACTAGGAGTTATAAAATGGAGAATCAAAGAGATGTATGCATGTAACTATAAGAAAACAAGAGTGGATAAGATAAACTTAAAAGAAATACAGAGAGAAGTATGATGTTTGTATATATGTAAATATTGAATAGACTAAATGTACATAAATAATAGGATATATATTAAGTTACATGATATTTTAGTATGTATGGCAAAGATAACGCCAGGACGCTACACTGTTCAATGTTTTTAATGTGTGTTTAATAAACTTAAAAAAAAAATTAAAAAAAAAACTGCGACAAGAAAGGTCATAAAATGGGGCAAAACTCAATTAACTGTCTCGCTTAGCAACAGAAATTTTGGGCTCAATTGTGGTCGTATGTCAAGGACTATCTGTACCTGAATAGCCACATCTTTGGGAGATAATGACTCCTTCCTGATACTGTAAAACCTTTGTGGCTCCTGCTGATTTGATTCAGCATGATTCAGCTTTCTTTTTTTCACATGTGACTTACTACTAATATAATCCTTGGTGGGTTATGAGCTGAGCTCTCTCTGAACCCCAATCCCTGCCTTGCTGTGATGACTCTTGTTACTTCTTGACTGGCCCCAAAAAGTCTTGTGAGAAAACACAATAATCTGGGTGCAGTGCTGCCTGTTTAGGCAAATATTTCTAGGAAGAATAGCAATAGCAATAGCACTTAGACTTATATACCGCTTTACAGTGCCGGCCACATGACCACGGAGACATCTTCGGACAGCGCTGGCTCTTCGGCTTTGAAATGGAGATGAGCACCGCCCCCTAGAGTCAGGAACGACTAGCACATATGTGCGAGGGGAACCTTTACCTTTACCTTTACAGCCCTCTCTAAGCAGTTTACAGAGGCAGCATTGCCTCCAACAATTTGGGTCCTCATTTTACCCACCTTGGAAGGATGGAAGGCTGAGTCAACCTTGAGCCGGTGAGATTTGAACTGCCAAATTGCAGTCAGCCGGCAGTCAGCAGAAGTAGCCTACAGTACTGCACTCTAACCACTGCGCCACCGTGGCTCAGAAGTTTTGTTTCTTCTCCTTAGCAGGGCAGGTGTAGCTTTTTTGGTTTAAAATCCCCACATTGGAGACATTGAAAATAATTTGAAAAACTTTCTGCATCCATCTGTGAGCAACGGTGGGTGGGTGGGTGGAGGAATAGTTTAAGTGCTTGCTGAAAGAAAGAAAGAAAGAAAGAAAGAAAGAAAGAAAGAAAGAAAGAAAGAAAGAAAGAAAGAAAGAAAGAAAGAAAGAAAGAGAAAGAAAGAAAAAAGAAAGAAAGAAAGAAAGAAAGAAAGAAAGAAAGAAAGAAAGAAAGAAAGAAAGAAAGAAAGAAAGAAAGAAGAATACACCAGAAGCAAAAAAGTTCTCTTGGCCCGTTTTTCTCCCATTTTCCCTTAAAAAAAAATTCTTATCAAGGTAGCTGAGAACAGAAACAGAATTCTTTACAGACAGCCAAAATCAGCTTTCCTTCCCGTTTCCTTTTTCATCAGCTAATTTTCATTGAAGAAGAGAGGCCCAATGCTAAACCATTGGAGGGGGGAAATGGCCTGCTTGGTGTATGCGTTTTACACACACACACACACACACACACACACACACACACATGAGTGTGCGTGCATGCACACACTATTTCACAATCAGGAATGTGCTGACTTGACATTCTCCGGCTGAGCCAGAGGATTTGACGCCGTCGGCTGTGGGGCTTGGGGGCCAGAGTTGGCCTAAGGCCAGCTTGCAAGGAAACAGTCCGGGAGCATTTCTGGCTTTTTTTGAGTGGGGTGACTGAGAGTGCTTTAAAAGAGGTAGGAATAGGTTTAAATTTTCTTTTTTTCTTACAGAGTGCAAAGTAGAGCCTAGGGCAGCTGCAAAGGACACTCCTGGCCAGGGGGAATTGGCACCTGTTTTACAAGTGAAGTCAACTGATTGCCAGATGCCCAGTTGAGTCTGGAAAAACCAGACCTTATTTAAATAAAATCAGGAGAATTGGCAGGTCATAGTGGAAGCTCCCTGCCACTTTTATGGTTCTCGGAGATTATGAATGTATAAATATAAAGATTAAAATTCTGACCCTTAGCATCTGAACAGGTTCCACCTTTATGATCATCCAGCGTTTTTATTTTATTTTTTATGTTGAGTGCATTAACAATGTGTGTAGCCTTTTGACTCCTTAGAGCCCTTCAGTTATGCCATCGATAATCTTTGCAACAATCGTTCAAAAACATGCCAGTGTTATTATCCCAAATTGCAGTTGGAAGGATCCTAATCCCAGAGTCACTGATTGGCTATGTTTACACAACATACTTCACCCTAAATTTGAGATAGCAATGTCCCATACTTGCTTGGGTCACATACTGCCCTGTTTTGCTTACTGTGATGACCTTGTCACACAACTCATTAAGACAATCAGTGGATCATGTCCCATATCACAATGAATCACAAACTTCGCACGTCACTTGAACCTACCGTGTTTCCCCGAAAATAAGACAGGGGCTTATATTTTTTTGACCCCCCAAATATGGCCTCGGCCTTATTATCGGGGGGGGCCTTATTATTTTGGGGGTGCAGTAGGCGGCGAGCGTGGGTCTGCATGTCCCATCGCCGCTGCCTCGCCTCCCCTCCCTGCCGCCACCGCCTCGTGGAGCAGGACTCAGTAAGGCTTGTTGTGCCGTTGCATGCACGAACTGCAGGACTGCCGCAAACTTCATCATAATGGCACAGCTGGGGTCCTTCTGCCGTTGGTGCATGAAACGGCACAACAGGCCTTGGAGAGGCCTGCTCCACGAGGCAGCGGCGGTGGCGGGACGAGTCTCACAGAGACTCATTTCTGGCAGGTGGAACATGTTGGGCCGTGAGACGCACGTCCTACCTGGGACTTGTAGCTCCGTCACGTTCCTTGGCATTGTGTCCAGCGAAGCCCATGGTAAAAGAAAACTTCTCGTGAGTTCAATCAAACTTCTCGAACTCGCGAGAAGTTTTCTTTTACAATGAGCTTCTCTGGACACAATGCCAAGAACGTGACGGAGCTACAAGTGTCAGGTAGGACGTGCGTCTCGCGGTGGGGCGCAATTTGGGAGTGGCGGGGCGGGCCGCGGG
>QLTV01003465.1:678817-695110 GCA_003457575.1 Thermophis baileyi | reverse complement strand
GACTTTGGAAGAGAGAAAGATTTCTTGCGTGCAGAGTGCAGCCAAAAGGTTCCTTGTCCCTGGTGCTGTGTCTTACGTGCACTCTTCCCCCCCCTGCCGAGAGAGAGAGGGGCGCGTTTGGAGGAGACAAGGAAGGGTGTGCCCGGCTGCTTCTGCTGCTAAGCCCGGCTAGAAGTTTGGCTGTCAGCTCAGGCAGCCTGCCTCTCGCTTGCTCTCTCTCTCTCTCTCTCTCTCTCTCCCAGCTGGGACCTGCTCTTTTTGCAGCGGGCACTCTTTTGGCTGGAAGAGAGAGAAAGAGAGCAAGCGAGAGACGAGGGCACGCACACCCCACGGGACTGCCTCAGCTCCTCTGGGCTCTGCCTCTGCCAGCGCGCTCCTGCCCTCCTGCCTGCGATGGGGCGGCGAGGCAGGCATCAAGGCTCCCCTTCTCTTCCTCGGAGGCAGGAGCGCGTTTGAAAACGCTGGCAGAGGCAGAGCCCAGAGGAGCCGAGCAGTCTCGTGGTGCCCTCGANCTCTGCCTCTGCCAGCGTTGTGACGCGCTCCTGCCTGAGATGGGGCGGCGAGGCAGCCATCAAGGCTCCCCTTCTCTTCCTCGGAGGCAGGAGCGCGTTTGAAAACGCTGGCAGAGGCAGAGCCCAGAGGAGCCGAGCAGTCTCGTGGGGTGTGCGTGCCCTCGACTCTCACTTGCTCTCGCTCTCCCGGCCAAAAAAGTGCCCGCAGCAAAAAGAGCGCCTCCCGGCATGCCCCCCCTTTCCCCCCGGAAAGTAATGGGGGGGCTTATTTTCGGGGGGTGGCTTATTTCAACGCATGTCCCGAAAAGCCCTGTTGGGCTTATTATCGGGACATGTCTTATTTTCGGGGAAACACGGTAATGTCATGAGTTGTAGGAACTCAGCCTTGTTTCTGTTCACTCCTTTCATTGTGATTCTGTATTAATAATAATAGGTCACAGTAGCTGTATTAATGATAGGTTATCACTGGAGATATTTGTCAAATTTTTCTTACAACTGTAATTAAACCTGCAATTTTGGCTGTAAGTCGTGACAGTCGTAAAGCGAGTTTCCATGTGACCGCACCTGATTGTACAGCCTTTTTTTTTTTTGCAGTAGTTGTAAAGAAAATGCTATGGACATTAAATGAATGCCACAGTTGTTAAGCAAATCCATTGTCCATGATGTGGCTTTTCTTTTGCCAGAAACATTGCTACCTCAAATTTAGGGTAAAGTATGTTGTGTAAACATAGCCCAAATGCTGGATTTTGACAAAAATATTATAAATGGCAATCACATGACCATGGGACAGAGCCATAAATGCGGTCCAATTGTCAAGCATGCCAAAAACAGACATGTAACTCAGGGGTATGGATGTTGGAATTTCGAATTCAGATTAGATTCTTAAATAGCTTTTTTGGGGTGTGCTATAACTTAAAAGTTCACTAAGCAACTAGTCGTAGGTGCACTCTTGTCACAAATGTGACTCTGAGCAACATACAATAAAACATTTAATAAGTATAAACCATTAGAAACAATTAAACATATCCATTTTTCTCATTTAAAAATATTTGATGCTGCTCACATAATTTATAAGATATAACTGGTGAGATAGTCAAAATGTACCAAAACTGTACTTTAATAGACAATTATCAAATACAATTTCTTATCAGGTACAGATCATTCTCCCCAAAATGATTCTCATAAATACCTTGCTTACTAAAAATCAAGGAAAAACGGGTGGGGGGGATGGAAGAGATTTCCATGTTGTTTTCAAAGTATTTTTTTTAATTTAATTAGATTTTGGTACTGCCCAAGATGAGAATACCTCTGACCCCTCAATGTCACTACTGTAATAGCTTCTCCATTTTTATCAAAATTCTGGATTTAGGAATTTTGGTAAGCCAAGCAACTCAAGGCAACCAGTCTAGAAATTGTCACTTAATGACAAGGATTGTGGCTTCCTGTTATTGCACCCTAATTTTGAGCCCAGAGCAATTGCTTTGGGCATTATAGAGCCCACAATTTTTCCTCTGTACTTATGGAAAAAAAATACATAATTTTTTCTTTTATTTCCAGAGTTGCCTTGGAAAGAGAGATGGACAGCATATAAATTTAATAAATACATTTTTAAAAGTCTTCACTTTTGAAATCTGCTTTTCTCTTTCCCCAACTATCTCAGGCCTTTTGCTGACCTGTCTTTCTGTCCATGTTTCAGGGGTGACACTTCCAGAACTTTCTGAGCAGTTTGCCCCACCCGAGGTCGCCCCACCTCTGCTGTGTAGGCTGGTGGATGTGATTGAGAAGAAAGGTGAGCCAAAGGAGACAGCAGGGTGGTGTGAGATTTTGGCCCAGAGGCAGCACCTGCAAGCTACACAGGGGATACTGGTATGGAGGGTACCTCTTGAAGCTTCCCTGCTGATGTTAAGACAGTCTGGATGGAAGACCACCTGGTGCTTTTTATGGGGACTCAGTTACATGATGGAGAATAAAGAATCAGTGTGACCTAGTGATTAATGGGTTGGGTTACCTAGATTTTTTTCCATTTTCAACCACAGGAGCTCATTGGGTAGCTTTAAGCCATTCTCTCAATCCAATTTACCTCACGGTTGTTGTAGAAAAAATGAAGGAGGGAGCAGAGCCTTATTAATGCTTACTTGAATTCCTGAGCAAAAAAGCAAGATATAAATGTAATAAGTAAAATCAAGCAAAATAAATGGCTTGTCCATACCAAATGGAGTATAAATAGTTCTAGTTTGTATTATTAATCCCTTGTTTTCTAGGTAGCAAGGGAGGGAGGAATCATACTCGAAAGCTGGTGGCTCAGGGTTTGCTGGTTCAAAAGAGGCTTGTGGCCAGAGTTCAATGCGCAGCCCATCTTCTCAAAACCCTGGTTAAGATTTAGCATGTGGGGTAGTGCACAGACGAATCAGCGGACTTGGAGTTGAACAGAGGAATATATTGGCAGGGTACTTCCTGTGGTTAATTCTCTTAAGTGGGAGGGTGCATGGAAAAGCTGTCTTCCCTCCCTTTTTGGAAGGGTTGATTCCCCCAGGATGCTGGTGCTACCAAGATTTCCGCTCTGCGGCCAAAGTAGATAGACCTCCATGAGTCAATCTGGTGTAATGATTGAAGTAACAGGTGAGGATTGGAGAGGCCAGATTCATAACTTGAGGTGTGGAAGCTCATCGGGTGACATTGTCCCAATCAGTCTCCTTCTGCCTAGCCTAACAGGATTCTTGGTGTAGGAATGAAACCAGTGTCCTGAGCATTTTAAGGAAAGAATGGGATACCAAAGTATAAATACGAAGATGTGCAGGTGGGCAAACGGGAAAAGAAAACAGTTCCTTTTCCTAAGCGTTGGCCTTACTCCTTCCGTTTTTATTTCCCTGCCCCCAAAGTGCAGCGTCCCCAGCTCCCTGCCCCCCACCAGGAAGAAGAAGGGGGAAAAAAACTCCTTTGTGAAGCTAATCCAATTTGCTGTGTGTTGCTTTTGCAGGGTTAGACAGCAAGATGCTCTACAGAACATCTGGCTCCGAACTAAGGCAAGCACTGAGAACCGGTAAGAACCAGTTCTGCGGGGAGCAAGCAAGGCTGATCAGATGGAAGAGATTAAGAGGCTGCAGCAGCAGCAGCAGCGGTGCCTGTATTCAGAGCTTCTCAGTAGGCAGGGAGGGCAGAAGCAAAGGGGTGAGGGTGGTTGAGAGGGGCAGAGCCCCTCTTTCTGGTTTAAAAAGCACCCCATGAATCGTGAGCCCATTTAGTTAACTTGCTCTAAATTCAAAAGCGGAGGGAGGCCGGGTGGTTATACCACCCATCTGCAGTGCTCTGAATATTTTTCTGTGGGTTTGGGTGGCCTTGTGTTCTGCAGGCAGAAGATCTTAGGACATTGCCAAGTTGGCCATCTCACCCTAAATGGACTGTTTTGACTGACAGGAGGCCACTCTTGTTCAAGATCTATTTGGATTTTCTCTAGGCGTAGGAAGAGAAAATAAATTGGGAAACACTGAACACATTTACATTTGGGAAGCATATTTTGGGCCCGCTTCTTGCAAAATGGATGCCACGGGGGGAGGGGGTGTCGTGCATTCACAACATGGCTGCCGCAGTAGGGATAATTAGTCACCAAACAACCACTTACCAGAAGAAAAACAGATAAGCTTGCTTTTTTGTCACCATCCCTAAAATCCCCCCAAGTTCCTGGCTATCTCAGTTTATCTTTGTCAGGAAATGGTGATCCTAGATACATTCCCATCCCCATTTTTATTTTCTAAACTCACATTGAGTTAATTTTTTTAAAAAGCAGCTGATACTTGATGCTGCTTTGTTCCTGGATTTCTTCTGAAAGTCAACTTTTGCTTAGATGGGCTGCCACGTGCGTGGATGCCAAAACCACCAGCAGCCACACTGGTGCCTCTCTGAACTTTCAGCTGCCATGTTTTGAACTCCTTCCGTTGACTTTAGCCCATGCAAGTTAGTTTACGTCATCTGGGAAGTGCTTGTATTAAAAGGAACTTTAAGGCAACTGGAGAGTCAGAAGGCCTAGTAGATGTCGTAAGAAGGTCTACAAGCGGTGTCTGCTGT
This sequence comes from Thermophis baileyi, assembly GCA_003457575.1. Classification (NCBI taxonomy): domain Eukaryota; kingdom Metazoa; phylum Chordata; class Lepidosauria; order Squamata; family Dipsadidae; genus Thermophis; species Thermophis baileyi. The sequence continues at coordinate 690,536 of QLTV01003465.1, read as the reverse complement.
TCAGTGGTTGGATTCAGCCGGTTCGCATCAGTTCAGGCGAACCGGTTGTTAAATGACCCCCTCTCCCGCTATCAAAGTGGATCCTGGGCGCTGTGCTGCAATGGAGCAATGGGCAACGGAGCAGCCGGCGCGAGGGAAGGAGAAGGCCGCTTTCCCTCTTCCTTCTCCCTGCTCCTCCTTCCCTCCTGCCGGCCGCTCCGTTGCCCGTTTCTCCATTGCAGCGCAGCGCCCAGGATCCACTTTGATAGCGGGAGAGGGGGTCATTTAACAACCGGTTCGCCCAGGGTCAGATTGGCTGTCACTGGAGGATCGTCCCGCATGTGCGGTGGAGCTGGAGGACGGGGATGGGCCACGCCTCCTACGACAGCCAACCTGACCCTGGGCAAACCGGTTGTTAAATTATTTGAATCCCGCCACTGCTCCTGTTGGTAGAGGCTGGATGAAATAATGAGCCAACAGTAGTCCAACATGCCATATTTAAGACCTGTAGAGCAGTGGTGGTATTCACTTACCTTCCCTACCGGTTCGCAAATGTGAACCTTCTGTGCATGCACACAGGGTCAAAAATGCGACGTGCTTATGTCCGGGCAGGTGGGCGGGGCCACCCGCAGTCAGCGCTACCGGTTCGCCCGATCTGGATAGAACCGGCTGAATACCACCACTGCTGTAGAGTCAAGGTGCCAGAAAGTGATGGTGGAGCCCTTGCTTGAGTCCTGCTTGCATTTCCCATTGTCCGAGTCATCGGGAGAGTCAAAGCTGTAAGCTGGGAGATGGAAACCTGGCCAGAATGAACCAGGGTCAGCTTCTGAGTCGCTTCCTGGAACAAATCCTCTCTCGTTGTTTCTGTCCCCTGCAGACTGGGCTGTGGCTGGCGATTTGGAAGTGTTAGATGTGCATTCCCTGGGCGAGGCTCTCAAGGGGTACCTGCAAGACCTGCCAACCCCCGTGGTACCCCCTTGCGTGCAGGGTGAAATCTTACGAGTGCTCCAAGGTGAGACGAGCTTTTTAGGGAAAGGAAAGCTTCAGAGGTTAGGGAGGAGAGAAGCACAAACAGCTGCAAGCCGGGACAAAGACCAGGAAGCATGGGGCTGGCAGAAGAGGGAGAGCCTTTTAAAAAAAATAAACACTGACTTAAATCCTTTTTGCCCGCCTTGTACCAGGAAAGGCTCTAGCACAGCTTATGTAAAAACAGTAAGAGAGATATTCGTCCCAGCATGTAAGCTTACAGTGTAAAATACACAGCATAAAAGAGAAATGGCTGAGAAGGAAAGAAAGAAGCGATCGATCGATCAATCAATCCGGGCATCAGCTCTTAAAGTTCCATAATAAAAACACCTCAGAGACGGGAGAAGCCACAAAGAGTTGGTCGGTCAGCAGGACTGACGACATACCCCCGATTCTCTACCTTTGCTGCGGCCTCTGTTTTCTCAAACACCCCACAGTCATTTGCCTTGTAACTTCTGGATTCCCTCCATGGTTTCTTCTTCTCCCAGGATTTCATTTGAACGCTTGGTGGGATTCTAGGTATGTAAGGAGTGCCAGTTTTCTGAGTCTTCCTAGCAGACATAGACATGTTTCAGTATGCCCAACCTTTTGGTGCAAAGATGCGCAGATTCTCGCTCTCTTTTCCTTTTGGAAACCAACTCCTGCTCCTCTCTAGATGTTACCCAGCCGGAGCTTTGTCAAAAGCAGTTGCTTTCGGTGTTGGAGTCTCCAGCCATGCCTCTGCCACACCTCCTCACCTTCCAGTTCCTGCTCCGGCACTTTTCCAAAGTGGCTGAACAAACCGAAAGCAATGGATTGTCGCCTCAGACCCTGAGTGAGATCTTTGGGGTTCTGCTTCTTCGGCTCCCTGCAGCTGCCAGGTGGGTGGCCCCAAATCCCCCTCTGCCCAGTGGTGAAATCCAATTTTTTTTACTACCGGTTCTGTGGGCGTGGCTTGGTGGGTGTGGTAGGCGTGGCTTGGTGGGCATGGCAAGGGAAGGATACTGCAAAATCCCCATTCCCTCCCCACTCCAGGGGGAAGGATACTGCAAAATCCCCATTCCCTCCCCACTCCAGGGGGAAGGATATGGCAAAATCCCCATTCCCTCCCCACTCCAGGGGGAAGGATATGACAAAATCCCCATTCCCTCCCCACTCCAGGGGGAAGGATATGGCAAAATCTCCATTCCCACCCACCCTGGGGCCAGCCAGAGGTGGTATTTGCCGGTTCTCCGAACTGCTCAAAATTTCTGCTACCGGTTCTCCAGAACCTGTCAGAACCTGCTGGATTTCACCCCTGCCTCTGCCTTGGGGCAAGGATGCTCCCTTTTATCGGCACTCCTGAAAATACAACAGGGGGCTGGAAATAATGTCTGGAAGGTTGCTGGGCCAGAGGTGGCCAATCCTTCTTTAAATTGGAGCTGAAGTCTGTCTGATTTTTGTCATTTTAATGCTTCCTATATTTATAATTGTTTTTATAGTTCTACTTCTTTGCATTGTAAGAGTCACTTTGGATAGAAAGGTGAATGGCGTACAAATTTAATAAAAATAAATGAATGGGGGGAGGTCTTTTTTAGATGAGAGAAGACCAAAAAAAAAAAAGACCTCTACAACAGTGGAACAGGCTACCTATGGAGGTTGTGGGTTCTCCATCTCTGGAAGCTTGTAAGAAGATGCTGGGCTGCCATGGTTATGAACATGGTTTAGTTGGTTTGGGGCACATTGCCAAGGGTAAGATTAGATGGTCCTTGTTGTCGCTTCCAATTCTATGATGAGACTGGCATGTTTATCTGTGTATTTGGATTCTGAAGGGTCTTTGGTGCTCTCTGAGCTTGGGGTGGTTTTTTTTTTTTTTTTTTGCAGACATTTCATTATTCAATAAGCACTGATGATGTCGCCTAGTTTGGGTAATGAAACATCTGCAAGAAAACAACCAAGCTCAAGAGAACACCAAGGACCCCTCATTTCAATCCTGAGCTACTTATATTCTCCTTTATTTAATGGAGATTCTGTTTGGCTTTCCAGTCAGAAATTAGGATTTGCATGGGGTCGGGGCGGACCAGACATTTGGCAGCTTCTGGCATGAAAGGCACTGATGATGTTACCTAGTTTGGGTAATGAAACGACTGTAGGAAAACAACCAAGCTTAGAGAGCACCAAGGACCCCCCCCCCCATGTCAACCCTGAGCTACAAAAATATTCTCTGTCAATGAAAGAGGAAAACCTGTATGTTCAGAAACAATTTTCCCAGAGTGAGGAGCTCAGGCTGTGAATTTCTTTCATTAGCTGAGGCGCTAAGCTGCTGCCCCCATACCCTCCGATGCATAACCTTGTCTTGTTCCTCCCACAGCTCTGAGACAACACCTGATTTTCCAAACCTCTTCCTGGAGACCCTTCTGCAGGCAAAGGACACTGAGCCAGACCTTCCCCCTCCAGGTAGGGTGTCTTTGTGTATCGTGCAGGAGAAGGGATTGTGAGGATGGGATGCGTGGCCAAGGAGACAAGTGAATGTAGTTGGAACATGGCAGCAGCTTTCCCCAGCGATTCCTCCAGATGTACTGGCCAGCCTCATTGGCTAGGAAGTTGGAGGCCAACACATCTGGAGAGCAACAGGTGGAGGAAGGCTAGAAAGGGTGTATGTGTATGCAAAAGCTGAATGCCAAGGTCCCTAGTTTGTTAAACCCCTCCAGGGTGGGTTGACTCTTCTGCATATAATTGAGAGGAATGGGAGGACTTCCTTGGAGTGGTGCAGTGGCCTAGAGGTTGAGCTCTCGCCTCACAATCAGGAGGCTGTGAGTTTGATCCTAGGTAGAGGCAGATATTTCTCTCTTTGGGCACAATTGAGAATATATCTGCTGAACAAAACTCCGCGTTGGCGACAGGAAGGGCATCCGGCCATTAAACACTCTGCTAGCTCCATTCAGTTGCCCAGACTCCACCCCGCAAGGGATTATGGGGTCGTTAAAAGAAGATGATGAATGGGAGTACTTCCTTGATGAGATACCATTGGGTGTCCATGCTCCTTACAATTTATATTGACAATCCTTACAATTTAATTTACAATTGAAAATCCTTACAATCCTTACAATTTATATTGACTGGTTCCTACTATGATTTGATTGCTTATTTGTACCAGGACTATCATTAAGTGTTGTACCTTATGATTCTTGACTAACATATCTTTTCTTTTATGTACACTGACAGCATATGCACCAAGACAAATTCCTCGTGTGTCCAATCACACTTGGCCAATAAAAAATTCTATTCTATTCTATTCTATTCCTTTTCAAATAGCATGGTGGTCTTCCAGGATAGAGTTGATAGGGTTCCTTTCAGCCATCCTGGTCTTCTCTTTTCCAGCTCTGCCTCCGAAGCCACCCAAAGCTAAACCTGCAGCAGTCTCTCTGACTAACGGGAATGGCACAACCCTGCAGGATGCAGAGTGGTACTGGGGAGACATCTCCAGGTAAAGCGGGGGGGACCCAAGTGAGCTAGACCAGGGGTCTCCAACCTTGGCAACTTTAAGACTTGTGAACGTCAACTCCCAGAATTCCTCAACCAGCAAAGCTGGGAGTTGAAGTCCACAAATCTTAAGGTTGCCAAGGTTGGAGATCCCTGAGCTAGACTGTAGTCATGGAGGGGTGGGGGTATGTGGGAGGAACAATTGGGTCAGAATGGGACTTTTGGGAAGTGGGACGGAAGAGTTTGTTGAGACTTTCCTTGCTTTCTTCATAAACTTTTCAGTAGTTAATTCAATTGTAAATGAGTTTGCCAGTCTTTCTTCTGTCAAAAATGGTACCTCCAGGTTATTTTTAGGAAACTCTTTAAAAGAAGAGATTTAGAACATAGAACAATAGAGTTGGAAGGGACTTTGGAGGCCTTCTAATCCAACCCCCTGCTCAAGCAGGAGACGCTATACCATTTCAGACAAATGGTTGTCTGAATCATTTGGACCCTGGCAGAAACTGACTCCTCCTTGTGGATTTTGAGAGTCAGGCGCTCCTTGGCAGTTAAGGTGCCTGGTATTCTCTGTCCCACTTGCCATTTCCTTGGGGCTGCAGAAGAATTGGGTAGAGAGAATGTCACTCTTGGAGAAAGCCAGGGCTGGCCCTAGCATTCGAAGAACAATATTGGAAAACCTGGGTCAAGTTCTCAGTGTGCTACAAAGCTTGTAGCTTGCGCCAATCCCTCTCTCTCCACCCAACTTACCTTGTGGGATTGTTGTGAGGATAAAATAAAATCATAGGGGATTAGCTCTTAGGAGAATATTAGGGAGATGAGTATCAAACAGCAACTAAATGGCGGTTCCAGGTGGGTTGGAGGTGCGTATGTGCAGTGCAAACAGACACAAACACACACAGTCTTTTGAGGCTTGTTCTGTGAATTCCTCCTGAGACATGATACCACCATTTTCTTTTCTTGTGTAAAGAGGGAATTTGAACTTTCCTTCCCTTTCTCCCAAGACCTACCGGTACCTACAATTCTTGGTGCCTTCAAAAGACAGCCATGTTATTTTCCATTTCTCTTGGCCCATGGCTAGCCAATAGCACCTATTTCCTTCCCTTCCCTTCTCACATAGAGAGTATCAGGGAACTAAATAGAGCAGACTGACAGGGTAGAAAGGATACAAGAGGACTGGTGTTCTTTCTTTCTTATTTTCTTTTCTTCTTCTTCTTCTTCCTCTTTTCTTCCTCTCCTCTGGCGTTGGACTAGAGGACCTACAAGTTCCCTTCCAACTATGTTAATTCTCCTCTCCTCTCCTCCCCTCCAGGGGTGGGTTCTGGTTTTCCTTGCTGCCGGTTCGCTCAGTGTTGTGCCGTGTGGGCGCGCTTCGCGCATGCGCAGTGCTTAAAAAAAAGCTGCGCATGTGCAGAAGCAAAAAACAAAATGGCGGTGCCTATGGAAAGAACCGGTTCGGGGGCATGGCAAGCCTGGGTCGCTGCCGGTTCTAGCGACCCAGGCTGCCAAGTTACTACCGGTTGGCTTGCTGATGTTGTTGGGAAAGTCAGTCCCATATTCCAGAGCTGTAGCTGTAGTCCCTTCCCTCCCCCCCCTCCCCCCTTTTCCTTTCCCTCTTTCCTTTCCTCTTCTTCCTTTCCTTTCCTTCTTTCCTTTCCTTTCCTTCTTTCCTTTCCTTCTCTTCTCTCCTCTCTTCTCCTCTCCTCTCCTCTCCTCTCCTTTCCTTTCTTTCAGTTGGGCTGCCTTTAAATTGTATAAACAAACACACTTTACAAATAGATATGGCCACCCGTGTTAAGCGAATTACTCCAGTTGAGAGATTAGCTTTCTAGAGGAGGCCTGGACAGGGGCTCCTCGAAACAGCATTGCCAACATGTTCATATAAGTTTGTGTGTATGGAGATCGTAAGTATTGAAACCATCCAAATCTTCCTGCCTCTTTTTCAGAGAGGAAGTGAATGAAAAACTCCGAGACACTCCTGATGGTACCTTCCTGGTGAGGGATGCTTCCAGCAAGATCCAGGGTGAATATACATTGACCCTCCGGTGAGCCCCAATTTAACTTTGTTGGAGGGCTGATGTGATGGAATATGCACCTGGAAGAGCAGGGGGGTGGGGGGGGACGACACACAGAGCTTACCCAAATAAAGGCCTGGGTTAAGAGATTGCATAGTTCCAAACTAAAAGGGGGAACGGGAAGAGGCTTAGGGTTAGCCACACCCTAGAATCTCTCAGGCTATATCTAATAGGTTGGAAAATTATAGCTTTAGTTTGGCAAGATTCTGTCCATTAGGTGTAAGTAATAAAGGATTGGGCTTGACTGCATCTCACTGTCTCTTCTCTGGGTTTGGGCTTTAGAGAGGATGAGAGGCCCAGGCATGCACTGGGGAAGGAGACAAGATGGAGGAGTGGTGTGTTGCTGCCAAGCCTGGATGGGCTGAATGTCGGGTCCTCTCTCTCTCTCTCTCTCTCGACAGGAAAGGGGGAAACAACAAACTGATCAAGATTTTCCACCGGGAAGGCAAATATGGCTTCTCAGAGCCGCTGACCTTTGGCTCTGTGGTGGAACTCATCAATCACTACCGGCACGAGTCCCTGGCCCAGTACAACGCCAAGCTGGACACTCGGTTACTGTACCCGGTCTCCAAGTACCAGCAGGTGAGAGGTGGTTGTTACTCACTGTGCACCAACGGAACGGGCCTCCGTCAGAAACAGGATGCCAAATAACCTGAGCATTTCCTGAGTGGAAGGAAGTCGTCTGATCTGAAGTGGGTAGAGATGTTGGTTATGGTTGCTAAGTGAAACGTCTTCCTCAAGAAGCAGTCTGATGCTGGATTTTAAGAACTCAAGCGGAAGATAACTATCTCCATCTTCGGTTTGGTTGCAGATTATAACAGGGGTCAGCAACCTTGGCAACTTTATGACTTGTGGACTTTAACTCCCAGAATTCCCAGAATTCTGGGAGTTGAAGTCCACAAGTCGTAAAGTTGCCTAGGTTGCAGACCCCTGGACTATAGGAATCAGGAGCACTACTCTGGTGACCCTGAGGACACAGATAAACCTCCAAGTGCTTCAATGACCCCAAAGGATGCAAATTATCAGCTGTCTGCAAGGAATATAAATCCTTCCATTGCCCACCATCCAGTCAGAGCTGAAGAAGCTTCTTGGATGAGAAGCGAAATGTCTTCAAAGAAAAACCAGAAAGTCCAGTTGCCTCTTGAAAAAAGCACCTTTGGGACAACCATGACCTGGATGACTGAGAATCTCCATAGACACTCCTACCAGTATCAACAAGTTGAGGTAGCTGAGCAAAGCCTCCCTATCTAGCAGCAGTCTGTCTTGTAAACTAATTGTGCAGAAGCAGCAACATGAAGGGAAAAGAATAGTTTCCTAGATTTATGTGCTGCCCTATGCTGTTTCTTTACTGCCCTCGCTGCCTTCTCTTTGGAAAGAGAATGCTGAGCTAGTTACCTCAGCTGCTAGAGCTGCTAAATTTAAAAAATGGATTTAGATTAAAACGGCAGCAATTAACCGCTGCAGTCTTAGATGCTCGCTGTCCCGGCAACCTGGAGGTATAATCTGCAACTATTTCCATTATTCCTACCATTAATCTTCAATTAATCAATGGAAGAATTGGTCTGCTGGCCTCACTAATGTACCGAAAAGAACATGGGAAGGGAGGAATATGCAAGCAATTCACTGTGGGAACAAAGAAGGGGAAAGTGGCTTTCTCCGAACTGAAGGGGAGCCAAGAATCTTAAAACCCAGGAAGGTTAAATTACAGAAAGTTGCCAACTCTTCCCCCCCCCCCCCCCCGAGCAGTTAAGCTAACTGTCTTAAGGAGGCTTTCTTTCTTTAAAGAGAAACTTGGCAAAGTATTTTGGAGTGTCTTGCTTTGGGGGAGGATGTTCCCTATGAATGTCTCCTGTATCATTTCCAGGGATGGTAACGGCCATTCTCTTAATCAGGGGTCCCCAAACTTGGCAACTTTAAGACTTATGGACTTCAACTCCCAGAATTCTCCAGCCAGCATAGCTGGCTGGAGAATTCTGGGAGTTGAACTCCATAAGTCGTAAAGTTGCCAAGTTTGAAGACCTCTGTCTTAATCCTTTGCTCTGTTTTGGCAGGACCAGGTGGTGAAGGAGGACAGCGTGGAGGCGGTTGGGGAGCAGCTGAAAGTCTATCACCAGCAGTACCAGGACAAGAGCCGCGAGTACGACCTTCTGTACGAAGAATACACACGCACCTCGCAGGTACTTAAAGCCTGCCCACTTTAAAATCTTCTTTAAAGACTACAGATAGTCCTTGACTTACAACCTAGTCAAGCATCTAGAACAGCGGTCCAACCTTTCCGGCATTGCAGACGGGGGGGGGGGAGAGGGGGGGGATGGTTTCACACGAGCGGCGGCTGAGCGCATGCACATGCGCAGCTCCACTTGCGCAAGTGGCCAGCACGTGCACCTACCACTCACAGAAATGGAGCTGTACACGCTCGCCCGCCTGCTGCATGCGCAAGTGGAACTACGCGCTCGCCCGCCACTTTTGGGGCCCGGTTCCGGACAGGCCCCACGACCCATGGGGTTGGGGACTCCGTGGTCTAGAACTTGGAATGCTTATGACAGACCTACTAGGGAGTTCTTACAACCCGGATTCACATTTACAACAGTGCCCCACCGCTACCTGCAGTCACGGCGACTGAACTTCAGGCGCTCAGCAGCCAGGCAGCATTTGATGATGATTTGCGGCAACCCCCAGTCACATGAATACGTTTTGCCGAAAACTTGCACTTACTTCTGGTTTTGGGCAAAATTGCACCCATAGCAAGCCATGGGTTGGCTTAACAACCACAGCGTTTGCTTAACAGCCCCTGAAAAAAAATCAATCGTACCACCGTCACAGTTTACTTTTTTTTTTGCTATGTCAATCCTTTTTATTAGTTTATAATATAAAATACAAAAGCAAATAGGGAAAAAAGGGAAGAGGGAAAAAAGTGTAGAGAAGAAGGGAAAAAGAAAGAAAAGGCGCTGATTTCCGACTCGCTTTGGTGCAGTAGAATAAGAAGTAACATCCAACCTCAACTTGTTACTTTTACATAGTAGTATCAACTAGCCATTTCTGTAACAACTGGTCTATCTAATCAGTAAAACCCAAAATCAAAGTTTCATCCCCCCCCCCCCGCCTCAAGCACAAAGTCCAGAAGCGGTTTCCAAGTAGAAACAAAAGTACTTGTGGGTTTTTTTCTTTTCTTTTATCAAAGCAGTCAATTTAGCCGTCATGATTTACAACCATGATGGGTGGGCTCCGTTACAGTCGTTCAGGACTACCTGTACCTGCTACATATTTATGGTGGGTTTCCATAGTACTTCCTCTTGACTTCATCATTCCTCTTTCTCCCTCCTACTCAGGAATTGCAAATGAAACGGACGGCCATTGAGGCCTTCAATGAAACCATCAAGATCTTTGAAGAGCAGTGCCAGACGCAGGAGAAATGCAGCCGGGACTACGTGGAGCGTTTCCGGAGGGAAGGGAATGAGAAGGAGGTGCAGCGGTGAGTCCCTTTCAGAATATAGCTACATCTTTTCCTCTTCCCTCACTGGGCTGAATTTCACAAACAGAACAGAGAAGAGGGTGGGGCCCAGAAAAACACCAATTTCCAGTTAATTGAAATGAATGAAGTACAGTTAATAGGGTTAATCCCTGTGTGTTTAATTTTCCCCAGCTGTCAAGTTACAAGCTAGAATTTGCAGGCAATTCTTGGTGCTGTTCTGTGGCCTTTCCAAATGCTTTTATTGTGGGCCACCATTATTGATTTGAAAAATCTCAGCAGGACTAGACCTGGTATTTGGAGGGGAAAGCACCAGGAAACTCAGAATTGTAGGTTAGACTGGAATTTTTTAAAAAAAATATATGCTGAAAAATGCTGAGACAAACCACTTCTGTAGTGTTGTCAAGAAGGCAATGTGGTTGTGTCTGAACTTAGGGGGAGAATTTCTCGTTTTTACTGTGTTCTCATCTTGTCAAACCTCAAACCAAAAAAGACACGTAATTCTTCCAAGCTGTGCTCTTTATTGTTTCACACCTATAGGCAAAATCTTGCCAGACTAAAGACTCTACTATCTGCTTCTACAAGACTGTATATTCTGTGAACCATTAAGCAGGGGCCATTTTCACCCTCTCACACATAATAATATCTGGGCTAAATTGTCTCTTACTCCTCTGGAATGCAGCTGCTGGGGATCTCCTGCTACTCCTCCCTGCTGGGGATCCACCTCCTCATTACAGTCCCTCCTCACACATCCTAACAGAGCTGTTATTTATTAGATTGTTATCCCCACCTTCATTACTTTATAAGTAACCCAAGGTGGCAAACATATCTAAATACTCCTCCCTCCTCCTATCTTCCCCACAACTCCTCTATGACATGGGTTTGGGCTGAGAGAGGGTGACTCGCTGATAGTCACTCAGCCAGTTTTCGTGCCTAAGGTAGGACTAGAATTCACAGTCTCCTGGCGACTGGCCCAAAGTCACCCAGCTGGCTTTCATTTCTAAAGCGAAACTAGAACTCACTGTCTCCAGGTGATTGGCTCAAGTCATCCAGTCAGCTTTCTAGTCCCTAAGATGGGACTAGAATTCAGTCTCCTGGTGATTGGGCCCACAGTCACCCAGTCAACTTTCATGCCTAAGGCAGGACTAGAACTCACACTCTCCTAGTTTCTAAGCTATCACTTCACCAAACTGGCTCTGCTAAGGCAACTTCTGAGCTTTTCTTGCTTCTCTAACAGCCTGTCCCTGTCTTTTTTCCCCTAGGATCATGATGAATTCAGAAAAGCTGAAGTCTCGCATTACCGAAATTCATGACAGCAAGATGAAGCTGGAGCAGGACCTCAAGCAGCAGGCCTCCGAAAACCGGGAGATCGACAAGCGTATGAATAGTCTTAAACCTGACTTGTTGCAGCTGCGCAAACTCCGTGACCAGTACTTAGTGTATGTGCTCTTCATAACCATCCTGAGAAATACAAGCATAAATGCGGTTTAAAATCTGCCTTCCCTAACCAAATGGGTTGGATGTCTGTACAGGTAGTCCTCATCTTACAACTGGTCTCTTAGCGACCAGTTGAAGTTGCAATAGAACGTAGACTAGACTAGACTAGACTAGACTAGACTAGCATAGCATAGCATAGCATAGCATAGCATAGCATAGCATAGAATAGAAATAACAAATAGCATGGCATAGCATAGAACAGGAAGATAGAATAGAATAGAATATAGAATACAAT
>QLTV01003465.1:662076-678760 GCA_003457575.1 Thermophis baileyi | reverse complement strand
GTACCCTCAGGTGCTTTGGAGAATAGTTTGACTCCCTCTTCTTTGTGGCAACCCCTGAGATATCGGAACACTGCTATCATGTCACCCCTAGTCCTTCTTTTCATAAGACTAGACATACCCACCTCCAGCAACCGTTCTTTATAAGTTTTAGCCTCCAGTCCCCTAATCATCTTTGTTGACCTAGATTCAAAGTTATAATGGACACACACACACACACACACACAGAGTCATGTGGTCACCTTTTGGGCACTTAACAACTGGCCCTCATTTGCAGCCGTTTGATGTGTATTGAGATCACATGACTGCAATTTACAACTTTTTTTGCCAGAAACCAGCATTTTCTTCCAGTTTCGTGCAAAAAAAAAAAAAAGCCTATTGCAGGCAGTGGGTTTGCTTAACAATGGCCACATTTGCTTAACGACTGCTGCAGAAAATGTCATAAAATTGGGTCGGTCATGTGGGTGCCTTGACGTATGATCATCCTGATCTATGATGGAAAATTCTGGGTTCCATTAGGGTCAAAATCAAGAGCTACCTTGATTTCCAGTTGCCTTTCTGATAGCGTAATCCTGCCCCCCAGTGGCCTGTCCTCAAAATGCAAGTGCTCTCATAATTCGGTGCTAAGCAAGTACAGATTTGCAAGGCTTTCAACTTGATTGCTACTGTGTGTAAAATAGTTAAAAGCCTAAGAAAGGTGCTGACGAAAGCTATCCAATGAGCGGCTTTGCTTATCTGAAGGGGGCGTGACCTGCTTCTAAAATGTTATTTTTCTGGTTAGCTAACAGAACATTATATTAACAATGTCTTGGGACAGCTAAGTTTAAAATAGCTATTTAATGATAATTTGTTTTAAAAAAAAACCTTTTAACATTAGAATTTTTCCAACCCATTGGGGCAAGGCGAATAATTACCATTTTATAATTATGCACCAATGCCTTCTTAATGTGGTCACAATTGTCATTTTAATTTACGAGGCTTGGCTGCAGCCTGGAAGAACAGCGTTGTGCATGTCCCTTAAATGCTGTTGAAAAATGAGCAGTTTTTGTTCCTTTTTTTAATGCCTCCAGATGGTTGACCCAGAAGGGGACTCGTCAGAAGAAGATCAATGAATGGCTTGGTATCAAGAGTGAAACTGAGGAGTAAGTGGCTCCATTCTTATTTTGCTCCGAGAGGGCTTATCATCTCAAAGTCTATGTCTACAGGAGACTGTTTTGCGTTCAGAAGGTTCCAGATTGAAACTCTGATATGTCCAGTTACAAATGGACAGCTAGTAGCGGATTGGAAAGGCATCTTTGTGGCAGAGACTTCAGTGAGTTTCTTATATTCTTCCGCAACCTGATCTGTCCTGTAGGAGGTCTAGCTTTAATTCCTATATCGTGAAGCCAACCCAGTTGGATAAGTGCTTACGATTTATAAGAGACGTGGTGGCCCAGTGGTTAGAATGCAGTATGGCAAGCTAACTCTGCCCACTGCCAGCAGTTCGATCCTCACCGGTTCAAGGTTGACTCAGCCTTCCATCCTTCCGAGGTGGGTAAAATGAGGACCCAGATTGTTGGGGGCAATATGCTGACTCCGTAAACCGCTAAGAGAGGGCTGTAAAGTACTGTGAAGCGGTATGTAAGTCTAAATGCTATTGCCGTTTTGTTTGCAGCAGTTCAAATCCTGATATCCCCAGTTAAAAGAAATGTTACCAAGACCTAGCTGGGTGGGTTGGTAGGGACCCCCTCTTGGAGTTCTACTATCCCAGCATCTGGGTCCAGCATCAACCACAACATCAAGGAATGGGATGAGGTGTGACAGTCCTAAGGGGAAATCGAATGGTGCCCAAAGAGTTGGGCTGTTAGCACTTACTTGCATTGTAGGTGCACAGGTGGCACAGTGGTTAGAGTGCAGTACTGCAGGCTACTTCAGCTGACAGCTAGCTGCAGTTCGGCAGTTCAAATCTCACCGGCTCAAGGTTGACTCAGCCTTCCATCCTTCCGAGGTGGGTAAAATGAGGACCCAGATTGTTGGGGGCAATATGCTGACTCTGTGAACCGCTTAGAGAGGGCTGTAAAGCACTGTGAAGCGGTATATAAGTCTAAGTGCTATTGCTATTGCTATTACTTCTGCTGACCGCCGGCTGACTGCAGCTCGGCAGTTCGATTCTCACCAGGCTCAAGGTTGACTCAGCCTTCCATCCTTCCCGAGCACCCAGATTGTTGGGGGCAATATGCTGACTCTGTGAACCGCTTAGAGAGGGCTGTAAAAGCACTATGAAGCGGTATATAAGTCTAAGTGCTATTGCTATTGCTATTGTACTGCAGGGACAAGCTTGCATTGTTGCTTGAGTATCGTTTCCCATGGGCATGGCAGAATCCCTTCCATAAGACCTCATTGTTTGAGCTGGAGACTGCCGCAGGGTCTATACCCAGTTCAGTGGGCTCCCATACCCCAGAGGGCCCACTCTAGCCTTCCTGGACTTTAGCCAACCCACACACCAAGCAGATCCTTGGCTAGTAATCTCAGTTTGTTATCACGTTCTCCCCAGGTCTACTGTTGCTCCTTGCTAGCAGAAGTAAATTGCAGTTCTCCTTAACTTCAGGTTGCTCTCAGTTTCCTATACAGAATAGCAAAACCCACAACCCGTCGCCACCAATTGCTCCCACTACAATGACCACAACCGCCATTGTACCACACCCAGCTGCTTTGCTGCAGGGCTGTTATAGTTGCTCTTCGCTAAGCAGCAGGGCTGGCTGGGGAGAGGTCTTAAAGGGACAGGGCACCATCAGCCCAGATGCTAGAGAGGCAGCTTGCCCTCTCACAGAGTCTCCCTGGGGGACTCCATGCCTTGGGATGAGACTTGGAGTTGCTTGATGATCTGGCAGAAGAAGTGGCTCTTAACCTTTAGGCGTGCTTCCTCTGATTTTGTACCTGCTTCAAGCAGCCTGTAGGGGGGCAGGGAAAGCCTCTAGATTGGTCTTTCTCAAGTGCCTTGAATACAAACAGATGCTAGACTAAGTTTCCCAGCAATCTGGCTTGAGACCTGGATATCTGCAAGACTCTCTCCTTCAACTGGATCCTGGATCCCATTCCTTTGAATTGGAAAGGAATTGCTGGTTCCTCTCCTGTGAGAGATTGCGGGGGTGGGGGTGGAACAAGACATTTCTGTTTTGCTGTGCTGGATTTAGAACCAGAAATCTGAATGGCCCCATTACCTCTGATGTTCAGAAAAGCCATTAAAACAAAGCTGTTCAAGAGAGCCTTTATTTATGATCTAGCTGTCAGACCATCTAACACCTCAATGCAAAAATGAATAGTTAAATGAGGTGTTGGTTTTAATGAATTTATTATTTGGGTACTGCTTTTTCCTTTCATTTTGGTTATTGCTGGGCATCATTCGGAGTTATTTTGGAACATGGGACTATAAAATTCATTGTCATGAATTAATAATAAAAGGATCAGATAGCACAAATTGGGCAAGGGCTGTACTATCAGTCATGGCCTTTTGTCTCTGTCCTACATCAAGTCAGTGCATTGGTCCACCAGGATAAATATCAGCTTTCCAAGATTTTAAATAAGCTTACCATAAAATCCAAAGGGATCAACATATGATCTTGGACCGACTTCTGAGTTCTAGATCTTTTGTTTTACGTAGGCCTGGAATTCCACCACATCTATTGTCCTCTTAAGGAAGGAAATTGCTACTTTGTAATAGGATGTTCTTTAGTAATATCTCATCATCTCAAAAGTGGAGAATAGAGGGTAGTCTTTGGTATTTTGGAGGCAATTCTCAGGGTTCCAAATAACATACCCACAGCAATAACAATAGCACTTAGACTTACATATCACTTCACAAGAGTTTTACAGCTCTCTCTAAGCAGTTTACAAAATTAGCAATTGCCCAAACAATCTGGGTCCTCATTTTACTGACCTCGGAAGGATAGAAGGCCGAGTCAACCTTGAGCCCCATCAGGATCAAACTCCAGGCTGTGGGCAAAGTTTGCCTGCAGTACTGCATTCTAACCACTGCGCCACCACGGCTCTCTACAGGAAGTATAGGATACTTAAGATACTTAGGATTCGCAATAGGAAGTATCTTAAGACAAATCAAGGTGTAGGATTATGCCAATGGTTCAGGACTGTGGCAAGAAGGCGGTGGGATTCTGTGTTGGTAGCGGCAGCGCCCTTGAAGGGCAATCTTCTGCGGAGCTGCTTTTGGAGGAACTGGCCAGGCTTCCCCGTTGTGTTCTCACCATTAGTTCTGCCTTGCAGCCAGTACTCCATGATGGAGGATGAAGAAGAGCTGCCCCATCACGATGATCGGACATGGTATGTAGGCAAGATCAACCGCACCCAGGCAGAGGAAATGCTGGCGGGCAAGCGTGATGGAACCTTTCTTATTCGGGAGAGCAGCCAGCGAGGGTGCTACGCCTGCTCTGTGGTGTGAGTCGTCTTAAAGTATTATTATTTTTTTCATTCATTTAAAAAAAATCAAGCTTCGTTAATTTTAGTTGACTTGCTTGATCGGCTGACTTGAATCAGTTGCTGCCTGTGTTGTGGTGAAACTTGGTATGATGTACCGTATTTTTCGCTCCATAAGACGCATTTTTTTTCCTCCCAAAAGTGGGTGGAAATGTCTGTGCGTTTTACGGAGCGAATATGGGTGACAGGCAGCAGTGGCGAATGGCGGCAGCAATCCCCGCCGCCTGGAACAGCTGATGGGCGGTATTCCGGGAGGCCGATTCAATCGTCGATCAGCTGCTTGGAGCGGAAGGCTCCAGCATTCCCCTGTGGAGGCAGCAGTCACGGAGGAGGCAGGCTGTTTGCTCTTTGCTGCAAGGACGCTAGCCAGACAAATACCGGATGGCTGCTGGGAGGCAGAGGCAGATTTTTTTTTTCTTGTTTTCCTCCTCTAAACCTAGGTGCGTCTTATGGTCAGGAGTGTCTTATGGAGCGAAAAATACAGTAGTCAATATTCTTTAAAGTTGTTTTATCTCACACGGCACAGGTTGCCTCTTCCAAGGTGCTCTTCTTTGTAACATCTAGAAATATTCGTTATTTTTCACGGGAAACGCTTTCAGAAATTGCTAGGAGCATACACCGTCTATGATGGATTTATTTACATATTTCTTTTGCAAAAGCATATGGCCGCCTTACCTTAATCAAATAATTCCAATGCTTGAACAAGGCTAAAAACAAAACATGCATATAAAAAACATTTTTAAAAAACCTGCACCCGTTAGAATGTGCCTTAGAAAAGACATTGTACCTGTTCTCTATCACCTAGTACAGGGATCCCCAACCCGCAGGGTGTGGCCCTGTATCGGGCTGCGGCCCGTTTGGAGCCGGGCTGCACAAGTGGTGGGAGAGCATGTTTGCGCATGCAGCTCTACTTGCATGAGCAGTGGGCAAGCACGCTTGAGCATGAAGCTGCATTTGTGCGAGCGGCGGCATGTGCGCAACCATCCCCTCTCCCCCCCCTCCCCCGAAAGGTTGGGGACCTGGTACAAAATGCTTCTTCAAAAATGGCAATTGTGACAGCAGCAAGACTATTGTATGCAGAAAAATGGAAGGACTCTTCGATTCCTAACACGGACGAATGGCTGCAGAAGCTGATGGAGTTGGCTGAAATGACAAAACTGACCATTTTGATTAAAGAAAAGAATATAAGTACTTTTGTTTCCACATGGAGACCGCTTCTGAACTTCGTGCTTGAAGTGGAAAAGAATGAAACTTTGATTTTGGGTTTTACCAATTAGACCAGTGGTTCTCAACCTTCCTAATGCCGTGACCCCTCCCCCTCCCCGCGCACGATAAGGTGACAAAGGGGGCGTGGCACCAGGGGTGAAATGCTCCCAGTTCGGGCGTGCCTGCGGGTTGCCGGACAGCTGGTAGCAACGGAAGTGGGAGACTTTGCCCACCCGCCCGGACGCCGCCATTTGGGTTCTTTTACCCTCTGCGCATGCGCAAAGCGTTCTGCGCATGCGCAAAGCGTTCTGCGCATGCGCAGAGGGTAAAAGAACCCAAATGGCGGTGTCAGGGCGGGTGGACGAAGTCTCCCGCTTCCGTCGCTACCGGCTGTCCGGCGACCCGCAGGCATGGCCGAACCGGGAGCATTTCACCCCTGCTGACGGTGGCACCAAGATGGCGGGCTAGCGTGCACGGCGACCCCTGTGAAAAGGTCGTTCGACCCCCAAAGGAGTCGCGACCCACAGGTTGAGAACCGCTGGATTAGACTGATAGATCTTTATAGAAATGGCTTGTTCATATCATGAAAAAACAAAAAGTTTTTTAAGTTAATAAGTCAATGCCTTATTTTACTGCAACAGTCGGAAGTCAATGTTTCTTTTTTTCTCTTATCATCCCTCACTTCTCTTCCCCCTCTTCCTCCCCACCGCTTTCCTATTTACTTTCGTATTTTGTATCTTATTTTATCTTATAACCCAATAAAAAATGTTAAATCGTTAAAAATGGCAATTATGACCTGCATTTTCTTTAGATGCAATATTTGCCTTTTTTTTCCCTGACTTTAATAAATGCAGGTGGTCCTTGCTTAGCAACCGCTTCTTCAGCGACCATTTGAAGTTATGATGGTGCTGAATGAGGAGGCTTATCCTCATTGGTCCTCGAGGTACCAGCCATCACAGCGTCCCAGCGGTCACATGACTGAATTTCAGAGGCTTGGCCACCAGCATGCAATTCCACACAGCAACCCATAATCATGTGGTTGCCATTTGCCACCTTCACTGCTGACTTTCAACGAGCAGAGCCACTAGGGAAGCAGGCCGCAAGTGGCAGTCACATGACTTCACACTTAACAACCACGATTCCTTAATGACCAGAATTGCTATCATAAATCAGTGCGGTTACATGATTTTTGATTTTATGTCCACATTGCTTAGCTACAAGAGTTCCCAGACCTGATTATGATAGTTAACTGAGGATTACCTGTTCTTCCAAGGAATTTTCAATATNTTCCCGGTTGTGTTCCCCCCCCCCCCCATTGCCTTTGGGTGGTTCTTTGTCTTTCTTGAACAGTGTTTAATGACACAAAGTGTTAATTGTTAATTCAGTTCTTAATTTCTTGTTCTTGCAGGGTGGATGGAGACACGAAACACTGCGTGATTTACAAGACGGCAACAGGCTACGGCTTTGCAGAACCTTACAACCTCTACGCCTCGCTTAAGGAGTTGGTTTTGCACTACAAGCACACCTCCCTCGTGCAGCACAATGACTCACTCAATGTCACGCTGGCACACCCAATTCTCTCCCAGCCTCCTCCAAGATGAGCACTTGTCTTCCCTTCCCTACCACTTCCCACTTCCTACCCTTCCAGAACCTCCGATTAATGGCCTGCCTTTCCTGGACTGCCCCATGAGATCAAAAGCCCCTCAGATTTCCTTCTTGTGTTCACCGTTAACTCTGCCTATTGTTCTTGGTGGCTCCCCTCTTCTACTTCCTTTTGCTGCCTACCCTCCTTTCTCGAAGCTGGAATTTTTTTTCAACCTTGACAATGTTAAGATACTTGGACTTCGGCTCAGCACGCTGGCTGGAGAATTCTGGGAACTGAAGTCCATGCATCTTAAAGTGGTCAAGGTTGAAAATCACTATTCTAGGCTAACTTCTTTTTACATTCGCTGGTGCATTTTGAATTCCTTCTTCATTTTCTCCTAGTGGCTTTTTTTGGTGCTAGGGATCCTACCTTATACCGCTGGGCACGATCTCAGCAGAGAAGCTATTCTTGGGGGGGGGGGCGCGGGGGGGGGGAAGGTGCTTCTGCAGGCTGGCAGTCCCTAGGAATTTGGGAAGAGACCATTATTTCCTTTCCTCATTTTCTCCCTCCTGGATTTGCCTGGGAAGGGCCGGATGAGATGGTTTAAGAAATCCTCAGGCCTTGCATCCATCTATGTTGGCATTCACCTGGCAAAACTCAGCCTGCTTTGCAGTGACTCTCGCCCCCTCTGTGACGGCTTTCTTTTCCTTCCCCCGGTGTAGAGTGATATGACAGTAATCCGTTTTTAGCTTCCTATGCAGCTGCTTCTGTTCTTAAATATGCAAAAAATGGAGAGCGGAAAAGAAAACTCCATTGTCGTGGTCTTTGGAAGCTTCTCCCCACTCTTTCAATCTGCCTTGCTTTCCAAGCACTTTACCTGCTGCTGAATGGGTGGTGGGGGAGGGAGGGAATGATGCCGATTCAAATGCCCTCACACTTCAGCCTTCCCCCCATGGCTCCATTTAACCAGGATGCAGAGCCTGCCTCTTCTTTGAACCCTGATGCTGAGGCTAGCAAGCCGTGCTGGAGATCCTCAGCCTTCCTGTGAGACCAGGTGTGACATCCCTTCTGATAGGGCTCCGCTTCAGCATCCCAGCCAGTCCTGCTTCTCAGGGCTGTACCTGTCCATATTTCTGGATGAACCTGGAGATTGGCGGCTTGACTGCATGCTCTTTGGCATAAAGCCATAAACTCATTTCCAAACTTGTGCCCAAAAGGAAGGGGAGGGAGGAAGTTCTCGGTAATTCTCACTCGTAGGCTTTCGTCCACCTGTATTACCTGGCCTGCTTTATGTAGTGCTGGCTTCCATTTCCAAAGGGCTGGTCTAAAGCCATTTGATCCGTACAACCCGTATCGCACACAAACCCTTGTGATTTTTGTCTCTTGCGGGCACATGCAACAAATGCTGTCTGGTCTGAGCCTGCTTTTTTTCCTCTCTCTCTTGTCTTCCTATCAAAGCCCCTGTTTGATGCCATTGCTGACCTCCAGTAAAGGATGGAATTATTACTTTTTAATTTTCATCGTTCTTTTCTAGTTAGCAAGGAGGAGGGCTCTTTCTTGGTTCACGTCCATATGCCCCTCTGGATCTGCGTGCTCCTCCTGTGCAGAACAGAGCAAGCTCGAATGAATGGATTCCAGCAGCAAAAGTTTTCCTTTTTTTGTGTGTGTGTTCTCATCCTAGATATATGCAATAATACCAACCACCTCTCTTATTTCCCTTCCTCACATCATTCCAGCCATACTTTCCAGGCTCCTTCACTTTAAAAAAAGGAAAGAAATGTTTATTACATCATTGTAAGCTCCAGTATTTGCGTCAGAATTTGTTACTGTAAGATAAAAAGAAAATGAAAAGTTTTGTACGGTACTTCAACATAAAAAAAAATAATAAAATGAAATGTGTTAATGCAAAAGTGCACATACTTATGTTTCTCTCTTTGCTCCTCACATGTTTGATTCTTAAAATGGAAAAAAATAATTCAAGTTTTTTTAAAACTTTGCAGAGTGTTGGAGGGTTGAAGGCCTGTCAAGCAAGACCAAGACAGAGCAGTAATAACCTTTAAAGAACGTTTTTCCCTGAGAAGGAAGTGGGTAGCCTGATGCTTTTTGTAGAAAGAAGAAGTGAAAAATGATGTGTCTGCACATAAATCAGGCTCCTCAAACCATAACGAGTACCAACCCCTGAAAACTGCAACACTGCTGTCTTTTCATAACTTGATACAAAAGTTAAAAACAAAGCTATCAAATTATAGCAGTAAATACAATTTTATTCCTTGAATTTGAAATGTTTCATTGTGGCCTCTTGGCGGGCAACTTTTTCAGTAACTAGCATACCAATATTTAGTTTTCTTTCTGGGTTGGTACATACTGTATTATTTTGTCATGACAATTTATAAAGTGGCCAACTATAGTCCACAGGTCATAAAAGTTCTCATAGTTGCCCACCCTTGATTTATAGGATAATTTAGGAAGCCTACTCCCAAAACCTACCCCAATTTTGCTTCTCTTCCCCCCCCCCATGCCTGGTGCAGTCCTTTCTCCCACTTCCTGAGCTGGCAGAGCGACCCCTACAGCTGAACAGCCAGGCTCGGCCTTCCTCGGCCATCTTGTCCCCCGTTTGCTCAGGCAGTGCCAGCTACTGTTTCCCTGGCCAAATCTTGCCTTGCCTCAGCTCCCCATTGTCACTGCCTGAAGATCCCAATGTGGCCTGAGAAGCAGTGCCCTCCGTTCTCAAGAGACAAGGCTTCCTGGAAGTTGGTGGCATGCGTCAGTCAATCAATTTCTGCTATCGTCAGCAGACCCATTGGGTCGGGCTGAAGCAAGCTGTTAGGCTGCAATCTGTTCCTCTCGCTGGGGTGCTTCTATGGCTCCAACTGGGCGTCTTAGTGGTGCGCAGCCCGACGTTGCTTAATTTATTTGCCGTTTCATTCAACTGTCCCCCTATCTGCGGAAAATTACATGGAAGGAGGCTCCGTTAAGTCATTCATGCCCTAGTCACTTCCAGATTGGACTACTGTGGTATGTTCTACGTGGGGCTGCCCTTGAAGAGTATCTGGAAGCTTCAACTAGTGCAGAATGCAGTGGTGCAAGCAGTTACTGTATGTTCTGCTTTATGAGCTGCTGTGGCTGCTTCTGGGTCCAGTTCAAAGTGCTATTTCTGGCCCTTTAAAGCCCTTCAAGGCAAGGGGACAATTATCGCCTATCCCCGATTACATCAGCCTGTCCCATTAGAAATGGCAGGGAAGGCATGTTATGGGTTCCATCTGGTAGGGACTTTGCTGGGTCCCAGGAGTTGGGCCTTCTCTGCTGTGGCACCCTCCTTATGGAGCTAGGCTCTCTCTTTCCCTGCCATCATTTAGGGCAGGGGTGTCAAACTCAAGGCCCAGGGGCCAGATCTGGCACACGGGGTACTTAGATCTGGCCCGCGGGGCCGCCCTGGAAACAGCGAAGGACCGGCCTGCGGTGCTTCTGCCAGCAAAAACGGTGCAGCCCTCCCGAGCTCTGTTTTCACTGGCAGAAGGTTGCAGGCGGCCATCGCAGCCGAAAACTGAGCTCGGGAGCCTGTTTTCACAGGCAGAGCGCTCGGGCCGCCACAGGCGCCCTCCACACAAGTGATGTCAAGCTGGCCACGCCCACCCCGGCACCTGGAGGTCAAACACAACCCTGGTGCGGGCCTCAATGAAATCGAGTTTGACACCCATGGTTTAGGAAGTCCCTCAAGACCCGGTTATATCATCAGGCCTGAACCTTATGAACATTCTTAGAGCACCATGATTTATGTTCTTGCTCTTTCTATGGAATCTGTATATTTCATTTTTTTTATAATATTCTTATTTTAATTTTTATCCTTTTAAAATGACTTTTCTTGATGTATTTGCTGTTTTATTCAACTGTTGTACGCCGTTAAGAATTGCTTTGTGTGAGGGGACAGTCACAGAAATGTGATATTAGATAGATAGAATAAATAAATACAGGAAGTCCTCCACTTATGACCATAATTGAGCCCAACATTTATGTTGCTAAGTGAGATGTTTGTTAAGTGAGTTTTGTCCCATTTTAAGACGTTTCTTGCCATAGTTAAGTGAATTACTGCAGTTGTTAAGTTACTAACACGGTTGTTAAGTGAATCGGGCTGCCCTGTTGACTTTGCGTGTCAGAAGTTCACAAAAGGTGATCACATGACCCCGGGACACAGCAACCATCATAAAATTTGAGTCAATCAATCAGAATAGAGTTGGAAGTGACCTTTGAGGTCATCTAGTCCAACCTCCTTTTCAAGCAGGTGACCATATAGCATTTCAGACTGTCCAGTCTCTTCTTAAAGACCTCCAGTGTTGAAGCACCCACCACATCTGAAGGCAAGCTGTTCCACTGGTTAATTGTTCTCACTTGATTAATTGTTCTCACTTGATTAATTCTTCTCAATTGTTAGGAAGTTTCTCCTTAATTCCAGGTTGCTTCTCTCCTTGATTAGTTTCTATCCATTGTTTCTCATCCTGCCTTTTGGTGCCAATCTGAATTTGATTACATGACCATGGGGATGGTTGTTAAGTGTGAAAAACAACCATAAGTCACTTTTTCAGTGCCATTGTAACTTCAAACAGTCACTAGATGAACTTGTAAGTTGAAAATTCAGAGTAACAGAGTTGGAAGGGACCTTGTAGGCATACAAATTTAATAAATAATAATAATAATAATAATCTAGTCCAACCCCCTGCTCAAGCAGGAGTCCCTACATCATTTCCGACAAATGGCAGTCCAATTTCCTCTTGAAGGTCTCAAGTGTTGGAGCTCTCACAACCTCCGAAGGCAAGCTGTTCCACTGGTTGATCGCTCTCACTGTCAGAAAGTTTCTCCTTATTTCCAGGTTGAATCTCTCCTTGGTCAGTTTCCATCCATTATTCCTTGTCTGGCCTTCAGGTGCCTTGGAAAATAGCCTAACCCACTCCTCTCTGTGGCAGCCCCTCAAGTATTGGAACACTGCTATCATGTCTCCCCTGGTCCTTCTCTTCGCTAGACTAGCCATGCCCAGTTCTTGAACACTACCTATAAAAAACATGATGAGGGTTAAGAGCTTGAGGCAAATGGTCAGTTGTGTAACTTTTCAGCAGAGGTGGTTATGATCTGGACTTCTTTAACTTCCATCAATGTACCTTGAACAGTCCTGAGGGGAGGGGAGAGGAGAGACCGTTCATGTGTATGTGGCAATTTTGCTTTGCTCTCAATCCGCCCATTTGTGGAATTTGCCCCTTAGCCTGTTCTTTGGCCAATGGTCTCATAGCAGTCTTTGGCTCAGATTATTTGCTTCAGGAAGCCTCCTTTCAAAATAATTCCTCCGGCTGCCACCTTGTCATAAGATTACATACTGATTTACTTTTTGCTTTTGTGTTTTTCGGCCATTTCCCAGGTTGCTCTTGCTGCAATTTTTTCAGTGTTCTTGCTAGGCTCTCTTTCGTCCTTCTTCTGCTATTTGGTGACAATCATGCCGGTATCTAAACACCAGGTTTTTGTGGCCTCCAGAACATTCTCTAGTCAGTGTTTCTCATTCTTGGCAACATTCTCTAGTCAGTGTTTCTCATTCTTGGCAACTTTAAGTCATGTGGACTTCGACTCCTGGAATTTCCCCAGCCAGTACGCCTTAAAGTTGCCATGCTCTTCAACTTGGTAGCAACAACACTGATTTGTGGTGGCACAATATTCATTGCTTCCTTTCTTCTAAACCTCCAACTCTTCTTTTTTTTTTCTCCAGATGCAAAAAAAAGCCACCTCTTCACAAAACAAATAGTTGGCATGTCTCCTGTGGCATACAAAACCAGAATATTTTTTTAAAATGAACTTGGTCCTAGTCACAAAAACGCTTACTTGCCCCAACACATACTGTAAACAAAATATATCACCTGTCTCTTGTAAGTGTGGGAAGCCAGATTCACTTAACAACCGTGCTACTAACTTAACAACTGCAGCGATTCACTTAACAACTGTGGCAAGAAAGGTCGTAAAATGGAGCAAAACTAACAACAAATGTCTCATAGCAACATAAATTTTGGGCTCAATTGTGGTCGTAAGTCGAGGATTATCTGAATTGACTTTGCTTGTTGGAAATCGTCTGGAAAGGTTACAAATGGCGATCACATGACCCCGGGACGGTGCAACTGTCATAAATACATGCCAGTTGCCAAGCGCCCGAATTTTATCACGTGACCATGGGGATGCTTCCACAGTTGGGTGAAAACTGGTCATAAGTCACTGTTGTAACTTCAAATGGCAACTGAGCAAATGGATGTAAGTCAAGGACTACCTGTACAGGGGTGGGTTCTGGATCCTTTTGCTGCCGGTTCGCTCAGGGTTGTGCCGGGGGCGCGCGCGCACCCGCAGCAATCAAAAATTAGCTTCTGCGCATGCGCAGAAGCAAAATCCAAGATGGCGGCGCCCACGGAAACACTG
Organism: Thermophis baileyi; assembly: GCA_003457575.1. Lineage (NCBI taxonomy): Eukaryota > Metazoa > Chordata > Lepidosauria > Squamata > Dipsadidae > Thermophis > Thermophis baileyi. The sequence continues at coordinate 665,064 of QLTV01003465.1, read as the reverse complement.
ACAGAACCGGCTCCGTGACATCATCGCCGATTTACTAACGGTTCTAAAGAACCGGATAGAACCGGTAGGAACCCATCTCTGTACCTGTACTTTTGTGCCAAAGCCAAGATGTTGGATGTGACCATGTGATCAAAGCCCCATCTTTATTTCTATTCATTTATAATAGTTGTATAGTTGTCCCTCTCTTATAAAAGTGACACTGATTCACACTTAATTTAAAAAACATAAAATAGTCACAATTAAAAAATGATTATAAACAAATAGCAAAGGATGATATTAACTGCAGTAAGAGAACCGCTGCAAGCATCACATGCAACATACATAAAAAAAGTTTAAATTTTGCAGTTTCTATCTTAACTTTTTGGGGGTGGATAACTTCTCCCTTTTTAAAAAAGTGTTAGAATTTTTCAATTCAATAAAGCTAGAAACAGTTAAAGAAAAAAAAGGAAATAGAAAATAAGAAAAAAGAAGTAGAGAAAGAAAAAATAGAATTATGATTTTTACCCTTCTTTTTATCTGGTAACTGCCATCTTATTCTTTCTCCTTCCTCTTTAAACCTTTTTAATCCCCAAATCTATAGGTATGAATTCAATCCTTTCTTCTGTCCATAAAAAGTCCAGATAAATATTTTATCAGCTTTGCCATTTCTGCAAGCTCTGTTAATTTTATAATCCAACCCTCTACTCTGGGTACCCCATTATTTCTTCCATCACCATCTTCACTTTTTATAAACACCCCAGCAAGTGCTCCCATATGGTTAATTCTAGACTTACAACCATTCATTTAGTGACTATTTGAAGTTACAACGGCACTAAAAAAAGTGACTTATAACTCAGCGGTCCACAACTTTTCTGGCTTGGTGGCCCGGAGGGGGGGGTGATTCTGTTTGAGTGGCAGGCGCGAACGTGCCCAGCTCCATTTGTGTGAGCAGAGCTTTGGCCACGAGTGCAAGTGTCCACCGCTCACGCGAGTGGAGCTTTGTGTGTGAGTGCAAGCGCCCGCCGCTCAAACGAGTGGACCGGTGGTGGGTTTCAAATTTTTTTTGGGTGCGTGGCATGTATTTACAATGGCTGCAACGTCCCAGTGTCCTATGATACCCATTTGTGAGTTTTCCAGCCAGCTTCTGACAAGCAAAGTCAAAGGGGGAAGCCGTATTCACTTAATGGCCATATGATTCACTTTACAGCTGCGGTGATTCACTTAAAAGTAGCAAAAAAAGGTTTGCAAACACGGGCATGACTCAATTAACAACTGCCTTACTTAGCAGCAGAAATTCGGGTCTCAGCCTTTCACAACTCTAGAAAAGAGTATTGCAAGAGTTTGTTTCTCATTCACAGATAGATCTCAAGAAACCCAGACAGGATTATATCTGGTTAGTGTAGACCAGACTGGGAACAAATCAGTGACAAACCACGTCGGTGGTATGTTTCCATGAAAACAATATGAACATATCCATAGAGGAAACCTCCCTCTCTTACTTGATCTTACACAACTAGATTTTTCCCATCATTTGCTAATCTAATTTCCATAAGCTGGGGGTAGGTAACAATTTATGGATGAATTTATTGTGGAATTAGTTTTAAAAAGTGTATTGCTGTTGCCTTGGTTATATGTTGAAGAATACATTTTTTCTTATTTTCAAATGCCCATCTTGGTGACAGAATTGTTGGCAGAAGTGTGCCTTTAAAAAAACTGTGGGTTGGGTGATTCAAAACAATCTACATTCAGTTCCAGATTTTAGAGTTGTGAAAAGTGATGTGATATTTTCACTTCAGCAAACATCAGAGGTTTGGTTAGCCAATCAATAAACCTACGTTTATGAAATCACCCTGCAGGAGAATGTAGCTTGTCCTATTACTTTGGTTTTAGATTCTCTTCTGGAGTCCAAACATAACTGTCTTGGAATCAGCAAAAATGTCCCAAAGGTGCTTTTTCAAAAGGCAACTGGACTCTGTTTTTCCTTGAAGATATTTCGCTTTTCATCGAAGAAGCTTCTTCAGTTCTGAAGTTAGACCTTTGGGATAACCATGAACTGGATGACTGAGAATCTCCATAGACAATCAGCAAAAATAAATCAAATTTTGCCCTACATCCTGTGAGTTCAATATCTAACATCCCTCCTTTGGTTTCCACAGACAAGTATCAACTGTTAACTGTGTGAATGTGGAGAAGAACAATTCATTTCACATATGTTATGGTGGATACCATATCCTTCAACGTGTAAAGAGGAAGACCTCCTGCTGGTGAGAAAAAATGCTTTTGGTGTGACCCAATACTGGGGAAATGTCATTTCGTTTTAATCCTACTTATTTTACATACTTTTTATGTGCTATATTTTTATGACCTATTTTATACCTGTTTACTTGCTCAGTGTTGAATGTTATATGTCTATAACTTGAAGATGCTTCTGACATGAATAAACAAAGATCAACTATCAAACATCCATATACCATCATCAATAAACAGTAAATACTACAGGGATAAAACAAGGATACACAGACCTAGAGAACTCTGCATTTGCACTCTGAATCTCAGTAGTTAGTAGATGTATTGGTCACATAGTATCATTTGGCCTTGGGCACAAAAAGTTGAGTTGATGGCACTGCTCCAGAATAGGACGAAGGGATGGAGAGAAGAACTGTGAATACCAGCCCAAACTTTGTGATTAGTCTAAATATGAAACATCAAACCATCTACCAATAAAGCTGCAGTTTCTCTGAAAATGCACTAGATCATGCAGATGAATTAAAATATACAATTTTTGCTGTGAGATCAGTGAATGGGTGCAATGTCATTTGATCATCAATTATTGTAGAGAATGGAAATTGGGACATGCTAGGAGCTCTGGAGACACAGGGATAGGGGAAGCACAACACAACATGGGAAGGAGCTGAAACACAACAATCTTCACCTTATTCACATTCAGCGTATTTGTGCTGACTTGTGAAACACAGTGTTGGAAGAAATGTCCATCTGGGTTCAGTTCCA
>QLTV01003465.1:626515-661952 GCA_003457575.1 Thermophis baileyi | reverse complement strand
ACGTGCTTCCTGTTCCTGTGTAAGAAATGTACTCTGATTGGTTGTCAGACTCCCATGGGGCCATGGACTTTGTAGGTTGTCTTGAGTCCCAGGCCTGGTTGAATCTTGCTGGGTGATGATGTAATGAAGGGGCTTTGGCCAATTCCTATTATGGCTTAATGGCTTTGTCCTGGTTTGGATCTTTAGTGAGGGCTAATCCTATCATGTCCTGAGGGCCATGTTTTTTGTGTTGTAGATAAGCTGGCCCAGCCTTTGTCTTGTAGATAGGTTGGCACCAAAATACCTGCTGGGGGAGGGGGGCAGGGAGCTGAGCCTCTGAGTTTGTCTTTAGAAACATGTTTCTCCTTTAGGGAAAATAAAATATTCTGCCTTTTTAATATTTCCTAGAATATTTCATTTTCCTAGGAGATGCTAACTTCCCACAACAGTGTCATATGTTTGTTGAGTCATAATAGTTATAATCCCATGTCAATCATACCACATGATACTTGGGGCTTCTGACATGGCTAAATATTGCATAGAACATAGTATGAAAGCATAGATGTCATCACCACCACTCACAAACTCACAATTTTTCTGGGGTTTGATGATGTAGGTGTCTATATAGTCTAATCCAGGAAGATGACTGGAGATTTCAGGGAACTTAAGTCCACTCATCTTAAAATGGCTAAGGTTGAGAAACACTAGTCTAAACCTAGAGGAATGGCCTACTCTCTGAAGATGTCTCTCCTAATGGCAAACATTCTTGCATTTACATGAGGAAAAGGTGGAGGAACCTGAATAGCGATCCTTTGGTTTCTCACCTGAGCTTGCATATCTGCCACATCCACTACATCTATTCTTGCAACGTCTTGGATCATAGTTAAATCACATTCTTCAAAATGTATTTTCTTAATTTGACAAATAGGCAACCTTGAATGATCTTTCTCCTAATTTCCTGCTCTGTGTTAGCAAACTTGCACAAGGACACCAATTGGTATTGGGCCACCAGAAATAAAATGAATTAGAATCAAGCTGGAAGAGACCTTGGAGGTCTTCTAGTCCAGCCCCCCTGCTCAAGCAGGAGATCCTATACCATTCATGTTCTCTTGGCTCTTCTGCGTTGCTCAAACTCCATGTCCTGAAACCACCAGTAATAGTGGTCAGAGGTGGTGGTGTTTGCTTGTCACCCAGGCTGCCTTCTGAGTTGGCAAAGTTGATAATATAACACACCTTCTCTTTTGCAAAATGACAACTTAGGATCTGTTTCTTTGAAGGCTTATTTTCTCCCCTCACTCTATTTTCCAACTTTCCACCCATCCATTCCTCACCATGCTTCTGGCAGCAGAAAACAAGTTTTGAATTGCAAATTCAGGAAAAATAGATGTTTGGTACATAATACCTGTACACTGCAGTCAAGCTAAGGTGTGCTGCAGACGTTTCTCCTCAGGGTCCATATAGACAGACACATAAAAATGCAGTTTAGCCCCTGCAGAAAACTCAGTTCATCAGCCTCTCTGTTGCCAGTGTTGTTTTGAGTCCAATAACAATTAGAGGATTAATTATTGAATGAATTAAACAAAATTATGTTTACTAAACCACTCAGAGAATTCAGCCTGCAGGCAAATAAGATGCATCCATTACATGATTGCTCAATACTTCAGCTCTTTTCTAACCCTCCCCCATTCAATTTGGAGTCCAAAGACAATTGCCTTGAATTTGGAAACAGCAAGGAATGGACTAAACCCTGGCCTGGATCCTAGTGACCAATGGCTGTTGTTAAGGTCCAGAAAATGAGAATCAGAATAGAGCTGGAAGGGACCTTGGAGATCTTCTAGTCCAGCCCACTGCTCAAGCAGGAGACCCATTTCAGACAAGTGGCTTTCCTGTCTCTTCTTAAAAACCTCCAACCTCTGAAGGCAAGCTGTTCCACTGGTTAATTGTCCTCATTGTTAGGAAGTTTCTCCTCAATTCCAGGTTGCTTCTCTCCAGTGCATAAACTACTATCATTTTTAACATTTCAGAAGGATGGGGCCAGAGAGAAATTAAACTAAGCTTCCTACTCCTTATACAAAGATGCAGCTTTTTGTTTGTAAAATCTGGAAACTCCATTTACTAAAAAAAGACAAAAGAAACTTCCAAAAATGCATTTATTCAAGTGTGCCAGCGTGGTTAGAAAACTAGAGCCATCTTTCAGCTTTCGGTGCCAGCTGGGAAGCAGAAGTACTACTAGGTCTCTTCCCTTGGTAGTCCAGAACTGGATTTTGTGCAGGCACATTCAAGGCGCATTGGAGGGTTTACGGAAAGGAGCAACGGTCATCCCAGAAACCTATTTTGAGAATGAAAAGAATCAGATACGGGTTATATTTCAACCCCTTTGCAAATTATCTTGCTCGTCTGTAATCAACTGCTGGTCGTAGCTGCATTTTCCCCTCAGATAGCAGAAATGCAATCATGCGCCTGGGTGACGGCATCAGCAGCTACCAACCTTCCCAGAAAACGGGAGGATTTCAAACCATAGGAAAGGCGCACAAGACCAAGGGCCGGCCGAGGCCGCCTGAGTCACGAAGAGCAGCCGAAGAGGAAAAACAGGTTGTCCCGAGCAGGAAAGGGGCGGGCCGAGGCGGAGAGAGTTTAAAGGCCCGCCAAACTGGTCTTGGCGCCCAAGATTTGGGAGCGCTTCGCCATGGGTGGTTGGCTTCTCCTCCTCATCGCGGGCAGCCTCTGGGTGAACTGCGGGGCAAGTAACAAGGCGACGTGCGGTTATCCGCCGCAACTTTGGTGCAGTTCCAAAGAGATCGCCCAAGCCTGCCAGGTAAGCGAGAGGATGGCCGGACTGCACGCCGATAACCCGTTTGCATGAGGCATGCCGGGGCGACTTCGAACTGGGTGCTTTGCAAATCTCCCGCTGCAGAAGGCTGCTTGTTCCCCCCCCCCTCTCTCTCTGCTAGCCTCCCCTGAACGATCCCCGAAAAGTTGCAGCGCACGCATCTCGAGAAACACTGGGGCAAGGCTTTGATTTTCAGCAGGCTTGGCTCTGATTTGGGGGATGAGAGGAAGCGCATAATCCAGGGTCGTCCAGTTGGCATTTGGGTGCCCGAGAGAGGACTAGAACCCAGATCTCAGTCAGAACCTTTACCCTTTTCACCCGTGCTGGCTCTCCGCGTTGTCAAAAAGAACAAGTCCATTCTAAAAACCCGTTCAAGGAAAGGAAGAAGGCAAGCAGCTCAAACGGTCAAGATGGTAGAAAAGGATCCCCATCGAAAAGATGGGACGTTTTATTATTGGGGGGAGGGGGTGTCGTTGATGCTCTCTGAGCTTGGTTATTTTCTTGCAGACGTTTCATTACCCAAAGTAGGTAACATCATCAGTGCACCCCTCATTTCAACCCTGAGCTACAAATATTCTCCTTTATTGGTACGGTTTATTTTCCAGCAGAAAAGTAATAGGGAGACCTATGTGTGGTAAAGGTTGGTCTGTTTGCTTGGTGTGTGTGCAGTATTGATCTTATTATGAATGCCAGAAAAGAAGGGAGGGAGGAAGGAAGGCTGTGAAACCAAGCAAAGGACTTTTGAGTCAGGGCCTTCTAAAGAACTCATGCTGTCAATGAAGAATCACCAGACGGTTACTATGTTTTTCCTTCATGAGTTTCTTGCAGAGCAGGGGTCCCCAAACTTGGCAAGTTTAAGACTTGTGGACTTCAACTCCCAGAATTCTCTGGCTGGAGAATTCTGGGAATTGAAGTCCACAAGTCTTAAACTTGCCAAGTTTGAAGACCTCTGTTGCAGAGGATGATCAGATGGAAGAAATTCGTCACAGAAGGTCCGAAGTCCAGACTCATGACATTCCCTGAAAGAGGGAAGATCTTCATAACTCTCTTACCCCAATCATAGGAGTTGGCCAGACATTTCTTTTAAAATGCTTCCTGTAGAGTCCAACAAGGTGAAATTTTGACTAAGTTTCCTAAGCCCTTGCTGGTGTTAAGTATCGCTCATTATCCAAGGAGAAGGGTGGATCCATAGCTCAATACTAACCTGCAAATCATTGGGTTCCCCCCCCCTTGCTGCTCCTCCTTTAATGCCAGAGGACTTGGGTTTTTAATTTCTCCCAGCTAAGCAATGGGGCGGGCAGGGAGTAGGCAGAAATTCCTGGAACCTGTGCATAAGGAATAGGGGGTGGAAACAGCAGGCTTGATCAGGAAATAAAAGGCAGTATATACCGGTAGTACATATTAAAAAATGGTCTCACAGAACTCAGCCTGAATTGTGTAGAAACCAGCATCCTCTCCAAGTTTTAAAGCAAGGGTGTCTAGACTTGGCAACTTTAAAACTTGTGGGCTTTAACTCCCAGAATTCCCCAGCCACCTCTGTTTCAAAACATCCCCTTTTGCTTACCTTACTCTCTAGATGTGTGGGCCCCATTGACTGGCCTGTAATGAAAATTGTATCGTGATGCATCTGAATTATATTCTGGTGCAAAGTGTAGAAAACGGGTGAGCAATAGTCAGTCAGAGACATTTTTAAAAGAAGCGAACAAAATACTGCAAAATCATACCAATTATGTACTGTTCCACCCTTATAAATTATCCTTCCTTTCACCATGTTCATACACTAATACATATTTATCTATCATCTCTCTCTCTCCCTACCTATCTCTCTCTCTCTCTTATAGTTTACTTCCATCATAAACTGCTGTTACTGCATTTAGTAACTAACTAATTCAGCTCCGTATCTGCCATGCAGAATGTTGTGTGTGTGTGTGTGTGTGTGCCATTTGAGTCAACATTGACTCCTGGCAACTGCCTGGACTAGTCCCTGCAATTTTCTTGGCAAGAGTTCAGAAGTGGTTTAATTCAAGCTTATTCACATTTTGATACCTTTTCCCTAAATCCACAACCACATATACTAAGTTTTCTGTCAGCTGGCATACATTTGTGCTATCTTTCTGTTTGAATAGGGAACAGTAATGGTGTTTCGCTAATTGCCAGGCATAGATGAAGTCCTAATGCTTATTAAAATAAGTTCTGCAGCTATTCCATAAGCAAATCACATCCTTATCTTAATATTCTCCAGGCTTACGGTCTGTTCCTGCAGTGTTTTTGAATGACTTTCTCATGCCAAAAAGTGGTTCCTCAATGTACTTTTAAAAAAAAGGAAGATAAGGGCAAATTATGGCTTCTTGGGTTGTGAAAATACTTCCATTTGATTTGTAAATCATGATTTAAGGTTTATGTGTATTGGGCATACTCGGCTAATGGCTAAGCAGACAATGGCTGAGCACAATTTAGCTAACCGCACAAGGATCTCCCCCATTCCTCCAACTTTATTTTTGAATTCGAACTAATGGCATTTTTGTAATGGAGCAGCCTTTCAAATAAACATTGAAAGGAATTTTATTTCAAAACTCAGCTAGAGTTCTTACCAATTCTGGACCTAAGGAATTTAGCAGGGGTAGTTCTTGACTTAAGACCATTTGTTTAACAACATGCAAAATTACAGGATTTGCCATTCAAAAAAGTGATTCATTGATTACATTTCGGAACCACCCATCTCCTTCAAAGAGGGATTCTGGGCAGGGTGCAATACAGCATCAAAATATGAACCAGTGTATAAAAATGTTCTAAAATGTTAGAATTTTAGAATTAAAGTGTTTAAAATTATTTTAAAAAATTTAAGGAGTGAAGCAAGAAAATTTTCAAGGAGGCAGTTAACTCCACTGAAATTGGTTAACTAAATTAGCGACTAATGACCAGTCCTTGCACTTAATGTCCATCGCAGCATGTATTTAAGAGAGTTGCTGGGTCCTGGGGTCACATGATCACCATCTGCAGCCTTCCCAGGGGGTCTTCCAGCAAGCAAAGTCAATGGGGGAAATTGGATTTGCTTAACAACTTCGTGATTCACTCAATGATGGCAGTGATTTGCAGAACAAATGCAACAGAAAAGGTTGTGACATCTGGCGTGATTCACTTAATGACCACATTGCTTAGTGAGGAGAGTTCCGATCCCAATTGTGGTCATAAGTTGAGGACTACCTGCACTGTTGGCCTACTTTCCCCTGCAGTTAGAAAGTTGGGAGTCTGTGCTCCCAATTCAAAAGCCCCCTTGCAAACAAAACCTTTGCGGCTAGATTGCAATAAAAGAGACTTGGCCCAGCCTCTCTTGGCCCAGCCCATTTTATTAGGGAAAATTCCAGACAGAAAACCCCACGGTTGGGTAAAATGAATCATGAATCGGCTCCGTTTTTTGGTAAAGCCCCACACTTTCACTTCTCTTTACAAAGAAAAGAAATGGCTGAATTCTTGGGAGCGATGTGAATCAAAGCATTTGAGCTTTTTTGTTTTTATTGTCACCTTCCTTGGTACAATCTTTCACAATTAGATCTGTTTATTGTATAACAATCAGGCTGTGTTTATAACAGTTCATACTGGTTGTGGAAGGAATTTTTTTTCCTGAAAGAAACATCCTAAGGTTTAAAATAGGGAAGTATCCTGGGGATACATCGTTATTTATTTAGCGTCTACGGAGATCATGCAATCACTGATACACATCTTCCCTCTTGTTTGTTAATTTCACATGGTTCCACACTTGAGGGCTGGCCCAAAAGTGTGGGAAAGGAGGAGCAGAGACACCAACTCAGACAAGGGAAAATTTGTAGCTCAGGGATGAATTTTGGAATCCTTGGTGCTTTCTGAGCTTGGTGGTTTTCTTGCAGACATTTCATTACCCAATTAGGTAGCATTACTCTTCCAGCACTGAAGATCTTACCTAGTTGGATAATGAAACACCTGCAAAGGAAACAACCAGCTGAGAGAATACCAAAAGCCCCACAAGACAGACAAGGTCCTGAAGTCAGACCTTCCCCATTGGGGCTGCAGGGGTCTTAGTGATGGATGAGGTCCATGCTGACTGGGGACAGGCTGAAAGGGAAGAACAACAAAGACAGAGGAGAAGTCCAATCTCAGAATAGAATAGAATAGAATAGAATAGAATAGAATAGAATAGAATAGAATAGAATAGAATAGAATAGAATAGAATAGAATTCTTTATTGGCCAAGTGTGATTGGACACACAAGGAATTTGTCTTGGTGCATATGCTCTCAGTGTACATAAAAGAAAAGATACATTCATCAGGAATCATAAAGTACAACACTTAATGATAGTCATAGGGTATAAATAAGCAATCAAATCACATTAGGAAACAGTCAATATAAATCGTAAGGATACAAACAACAAAGTTACAGTCATGCAGTCATAAGTGGGTGGAGATGGGTGATGGGAATGATGAGAAGATTAATAGTGCAGACTTAGTAAATAGTTTGACAGTGTTGAGGGAATTTGTTTAGCAGAGTGATGGCGTTCGGGGGAAAACTTGTGTCTAGTTGTTCTGGTGTGCAGTGCTCTATAGCATTTTGAGGGTAGGAATTGAAACACTTTATGTTCAGGATGTGAGGGGTCTGTAAATATTTTCACAGCCCTCTTTTTGACTCGTGCAGTATACAGGTCCTCAATGGAAGGCAGGTTGGTAGCAATTGTTTTTTTCTGCAGTTCTAATTATCCTCTGAAGTCTGTGTCTGTCTTGTTGGGTTGCAGAACCAAACCAGACAGTTATAGAGGTGCAGATGACAGACTCAATAATTCCTCTGTAGAACTGTATCAGCAGCTCCTTGGGCAGTTTGAGCTTTCTGAGTTGGCGCAGAAAGAACATTCTTTGTTGTGCTTTTTTGATGACGTTTTTGATGTTAGGTGTCCATTTTAGATCTTGCGATATGGTAGAACCTAGAAATTTGAAGGACTCTACTGTTGATACTCTGTTGTCTAGTATTGTAAGAGGTGGTAGTATGGGAGGGTTTTTTCCTAAAGTCTACCAGCATTTCTGCGGTTTTGAGTGTGTTCAGTTCCAGGTTGTTCCGGTTGCACCCCGAGGCTAGTTGTTCAACCTCCCGTCTGTATGCGGATTCATCATTGTCTCGAATGAGACCAATCACTGTTGTGTCATCTGCGAACTTCAGTAGTTTAACAGATGGATCGTTTGAGATGCAGTCATTGGTATATAGAGAGAAGTGGAGAGAGCACACAGCCTTGGGGGGCCCCTGTGCTAATTGTACAGGTATCTGATGTGATTTTGCCTAGCTTCACCTGCTGCTTCCTGTCCGTTGGGAAGCTTATGATCCACTTACAAGTGTGTTCAGGTACCGCTAGCTGGTTTAGCTTAGTTAGAAGAATGTCTGGAATGATGGTATTGAATGCTGAACTAAAGTCTACAAAGAGGACCCTTGTGTAGGTCTTTGGAGATTCAAGATGTTGTAGGATGTAGTGCAGAGCCATATTAACAGCATCATCTGTTGAGCTGTTTGCTTGGTATGCAAATTGCAGGGGGTCTAACAGTGGATCGGTGATGGTTTTCAAGTGGGACAGCACTAGCCTTTCAAAGGTTTTCATAACTACAAATGTTAGAGCAACTGGTCTGTAGTCATTGAGTTCCTTGATGGTGGGCTTCTTCGGCACTGGGATGATTGTAGAGTGTTTGAAGCAAGAAGGAACATAGCACATCTCTAGCGATTTTTTGAAGATTCGGGTGAAGATGGGGGCCAATTGGTCAGCACAGACTTTTAAGCAAGAAGGAGTTATCTTTTCTGGGCCTGGAGCTTTTCCTGGCTTTTGTCTGTGAAATAGGTCTTGGCCAACTCTATTACACTTCCAGACCCCACCATCCCAACTTTTAAAACCTTGCAGGTGTTGGGCCCCATTTGACTTTCAGGGGGATGATATTGTATAGGTAGAACCTCTTCATGACGACAACATCTATAGCCAAATTGCAACTCTCAGTGAAATGCTTGCCTATTCTTCTAGCAAAGTGATTACCCACAAGTACTTGAATTTCCCTCTCCCTTACAAACCTCTTTGCATTTTTAAAGATAGGTCATGTAATGGATTCCCATGGTTACAGAGGATAAGTAGGTGGCAGCACCTGGCGAACCATCCATTTCGCTCTCTGGTAACACTGTATTGATGGATGCCACAGCAGGGAGTTCTTCTCTAGCATGACAGACTTGCCTGTTCTGACCCAGCTGCCGGCCCAAGGAACACAGCACAAACAGCGTCCAAACAAACCTTGTTTTATTATTAACAACTACTAATTCTCTTTCTTAGCAGTCGTTCTAAAGTCCATGAAAGTATAAATCAATCTTTTCGGTGCAACAGCTGTTAATTAACCTTCTTAACAGCCGGCAATAGTCCAAGCCAAAAGAACAAAAGTCTGAGTCTTTCTGATAACAGTAGATAATCCACACAATCTTACTGTTGTTGGCAAAATGCCTGGAAGCAATTTGCAGGAAACTTGATGCTTTTCAAACAAGAGCCGAACAGGAGTTTTGAAGTCAAGACAAGACGTGGAATGAATGAAGTTGTTTCCTGCAAATTGGTCAGTCGGTTTCCTCACTTAAATAGGCTATGGGAGTAGCCAATTATCCACAAGCCTTATTCCAGAGTAGTCCTTCTCCTCAGGAGCCATTCCTGCCTTTTGGCAGCTCTGCGTGCGCGCGCATTGAGAACAGGCTCCTCCTCTTCTTCTTCTGCACTCATGGCAGCTTCTGGAGGGTCTGATGGCCCTGGCTGAATCCCTGCCTCTGACACCGAGCCCTCTCCAGCCTCCTCGCTGTCCGATTCTGGTGCCAGCTGCACAGGCCGTTGGCGAATCACCACACCAGCTTCCTCGCTGTCTGAATCAGCTACCAGCTGCACAGGCCGCTGTCGGGCCACAACATTGCCATAGTGGCAAATACCTATAGCTTGGGTGTAGGATGAGGGTGAAGATTCGTTCTCCAAGCTTGTGGGTTGGTTTCTTAAGGTTTTGTTACCAGCCTTGGTAACATCTTCAGCAGAATTTATGGGGATATCAATGTTGGTGTTCTGCTTATAAGGGCTTTGTGTGGTCAGTAGGTTTTGTGATGGGGAGGTCACGTCAGGTGAGGGTCACGTCAGGTGAGGTCTTATGATGGATCAGGTGTGGTTCATGTCAGGTGAGGGTCTTGTGATGGGACCCACACCAATCCCATCACAAGACCCATCACAAGACCCTCATCTGACGTGACCCTCACCTGATGTGACCTCCTCATCACAAGACCTACTGACCACATGAAGCCCTTAGAAGAATACTGACACTGACATTCCCCTAAATTCCATTGAGGATGTTGCCCAGCCTGGTAACGAAATGTACAGAAACCAACCCACAAGCTCGGAGAAAGAACTGCCACCCTCATGGCAGAATTATCCAGATGCTGATTTTTTTCCCCTTTCCAACCATTTAAAGTTCTTTTGAATGAGCCAGCAGAACATATACAGTATAAGCCAGTGATGGCGAACCTTTTAGACACCGAGTGCCCAAAGTGCACGCGTGCGCGTGCCCAGACTGAAAGATGCACGCATGCGCAGACATGCGTGTGGCAGGGGTGGGTTCTGGATCCTTTTGTTGCCAGTTCGCTCAGAGTTGTGCCGTGCGCATGCACGCGCGCGCAGCAATCAAAAAATAGCTTCTTCACAGAAGCAAAAATCCAAGATGGTGGCGCCCATGGAGACACCGACGGAACCGGCCCCGTGATGTCATCGCCGAGCTACTAACGGTTCTAAAGAACCGGTTAGAACTGGTAGGAACCCACCTCTGGCGTGCAGACATGCGCGTGAACATGCACAGCAGAGACCCGAAGACCAGCTGGCCGGTGGGAGCCGGGGCATCCCAACACCGGCAGCGCGGTAAGAGGTAAGATCTTTTTCTTTCGTGAGCTTGTTTCGTCGTTTGCAGGGAAACAGAAGCTCACAAAAGAAACGCCGCGGAGATTTGACCTGGGGCGATGGCGCGCGTGCCAGCAGAGAGGGCTGTGCGTGCCACCTCTGACACGCGTGCCATAAGTTCACCATCACAGGTATAAGCTATGAAAAAGAAGTATTTTCTTCGTCCCTATCCAAGGAAGACAACTGCCCTTTTAATTTGCTGACATACCAGGCAGTCAAACCACGAACACCCCGTCTTGATGCAGACTTTCCTTTCTTGCAGGTGGAGAAGCATTGCACCAGGTTGATCTCCAACACCCCGAAAGCCAACCCTGTCACTGTCAGCCTCTACTATGAATCCCTCTGTTCTGGTTGCCGCGAGTTTCTTGTGCTGATGCTCTTTCCCACTTGGGTGATGCTACAAGATATCATGAACGTCACTTTAGTCCCTTACGGGAATGCAGAGGTAGGAGAATATCCCTGGGTGCAGCAGAATGACTGAAGATGTGATGGAGACGATTCCTTGTCCAGATTTCTCATCCACTCCATTTATCATCTTACAGGAGACGAAAGAGGCCACAAAATGGCACTTTGAATGCCAGCATGGCGAAGAGGAATGCTTGGGGAACATGATAGAGGTTTGTGCTTATAGAGTAACAGTGAGAATAGTTGGGGGTGGGGTGGGATGTGGGAATGACCTATTGGAGCAGATCAACCTTGCCCAGGTTGCAACTTGGAAATGGCTTCCTACATCTACACCAGGGGTGTCAAACTCAAGGATGTGGTCGGATACGGCCTGTGGGGCTGTCTTGGTCTACCCAATGTGAAGAGGAAAGATTGGGTCAGCGTGACTTCGGCCTGGTCTACCCAATGCGAAGAAAGATCAGGCCAGCATAGCTTCGGCCCGGTCTACCCAGTGCGAAGAGGAAACATGCCAGCAATTTGGGGAGTGATGTCAAGATGGCCACGCCCACCCAGTTGGCCACGCCCGGCCAGCCCCCCTGAGGTCAACCACAGCCCTGATGCAGCCCTCAATGAAATTGAGTTTGACACCCCTGATCTACACAGCAGCATGCTTTAGAGCACAAACTTGCAAGCCGAAGCTGTGTGTGATGTGTCAAGGCCCCACCCTCCCTCAGTAAGGGAGGACAAAAGCCCATTTCAGGAGTGAATTTCAGGGTGAAATGGATGCCTTAATTATCTGCCAAGCTTCAGCAGCCATTTTGCATGTTAAACCTCTACTTGTAGAAACTCACAAAAGATAGGAAAAGGACCCATATTCCACCCCCCCCCAAGACCATACAGGTACTCCTCGACTTACGACCATGATTGAACCCAAAGTTTCTACTGCTAAGCGAGAAATTTGTTACGTGAATTTTGCCCCGTTTTATGATCTTTCCTGCCACAGCTGTTAAGTGAGTCACTGCAGTTGTTGAGTAACACAGTTGTTAAGTCAATCTAGCTCCCCATTGACTTTGTTTGTCAGAAGGTCGCAAAAGGGGATCATGCCCCGAGACACTCCAACCGTCATAAATATGAGTCAGTTGCCAAGCCTCTGAATTTTGAACACATGACCATGGGGATGCTGCAATGGTCATAAGTGTGGAAAACGGTCAGAAGTCACTTTTTCAGTCCCGTTGTTAACTTCAAACGGTCACTTTTAAGTCAAGGATTTACCTGTACTTTATTTGCTCTAAGGGTGTTTCCCAACCTTAGCAACTTCCAAATGTTGGAATCCAACTTCCAGAATTCCCCAGCCACATAGTTTTGGGAGTTGAAGTTCACACATCCTAAAGTTGTCCAGGTTGAGAAGCACAGCATGGGGAAAGGCAATAAATGATTGGGGGGGGGGGGGTGAAAGAAAGGAAGATTCTTATGTCTTACTTTTTTTCAGAATTATTAGCATGTTTAAATGTTGGTTCCACCCGTTAACATTACCGTATTTTTCAGAGTCTAAGACGCCCTTTTTTCCCCCTTACAAGAGGCTGAAAATTTGGGTGCGTCTTATACTCCGAATGTAGCTTTTTCGAAGCTTTTCTTCAGCCCTAACGAGCTGCTAAGAGTGAAGCGATCTGCTTTGCCTGCTTTTTTCATTGCTTCTCTCTATCAGCTGTGCTTTAGAAGCTGTTTTTTATCCCGCTCAAAACCAGCAAACTAATGTGCTGAAGCTGACCAGACTAAGGACGCTAGCCAGATGAATACCTGGTAGGCAGATTTTTTTCCCCCCCTATTTTCCTCCCCAAATACTAAGGTGCGTCTTATACTCCGGTGCGTCCTATACTCCGAAAAATACGGTAATTAAAGTTTTGACAATAGGATTTAGAACAGCCTAAACCCGTGGCTCAGGCATTCTCCTCTGGATGGTTTTTCTCCTTTCTGCACCCTCCTCCCCATCTCTGCTTGTGCCCCCACTGCAGGGGTGTTTGAAGGTGTGGTCAAAAAAAGTCAAGATGGCAGCCATGGTGGTGCCTTTTTATGCCCGTTGCACAGACTACCTTGATGTAGATGTGTGTTGTAGCTGTAAGCAATAGCAATAGCACTTAGACTTATATGCCGCTTTACAATGCTTTACAGCCCTCTCTAAGCGGTTCACAGAGTCAGCCTCTTGCCCCCAACAATCTGGGTCCTCATTTTACCCACCTCGGAAGGATGGAAGGCTGAGAGTCAACCTTGAGCCGGTGCGATTTGAACCGCCGAACTGCAGCTAAGCAGTCAGCTTGAAGTAGCCTGCAGTGCTGCACTCTAACCACTGCGCCACCTCGGCTCATAAGCTTGACCTTCTGACCTTATTCTGTGGACAGCCCTGCCCTAACCCTTGTTCTCTGTCTTCACCCAGGCTTGTATCAGCCACCTGTACCCGAAGATCGATTTTGTGCTGATCTTCTGCATGGAGTCAAGTTCAGATGTCATCACCAGCTTGCCACTGGTATGCCACGGGTCTTCCTGCAATGCTGATCTGATGAGGGATAACAGGGAGACCTCGGAGGGAGGGATGGTAGAACTAAGGCTGTACACTCGTTTTTTAACTTGGCCGAGGGACTGTGCCATGCCAGGGCATTTGTTTTGCCCATAAAGGGTAGCCATCGCCTGTTTAAAAGCACCGAAGCCAGGAATGCTGGATTCTTTAAAGAGAATAAATTAATAATAAAATTAAAGAGAATAAGTAATAGCTGAATACGACCGAGAAAGCTGAAAAAAATCCTAGCAAGCAGGGTGTCAGCACTGTATGTGTGAACTCCACTAGGTAGACCAGTCCAGAAAACCAATTCCGCTGGAAGACCAATACCAGTTTTATTGAGATTGTCTATCATAATACCATCTTGCAAACCTTCCACCTCCCCCTTCTTATACTCTTATACTGGGTATGTCTAGTTTAATGAAAAGAAGGACCAGGGGAGACATGACAGCAGTGTTCCAATATCTCAGGGGCTGCCACAAAGAAGAGGGAGTCAAGCTATTCTCCAAAGCACCTGAGGGCAGGACAAGAAGCAATGGGTGGAAACTAATCAAGGAGAGAAGCAATTTAGAACTAAGGAGAAATTTCCTGACAGTTAGAACAATTAATCAGCGGAACAGCTTGCCTCCAGAAGTTGTGAAAGCTCCAACATTGGAAGTTTTTAAGAAGATATTGGATAACCATTTGTCTGAAGTGGTGTGGGGTTTCCTGCCTAAGCAGGGGGTTGGACTAGAAGGCCTCCAAGGCCCCTTCCAACTCTGTTATTTCTATTCGATTCTATTCTACTCCGGTGAATCAAGGAGGTTGCCAGCATTCCAAGTAATGCACCCATAGAAAGCAGAACTCTGAGGCAGGTAGATTCCTCAAAGCTTTCGTGGTGTGGAAACAATAACTTGGTCCTTAACATCAATAAGACCAAGGAGCTTATAGTGGACTATAGAAGGAATAGATCAGACATCCAGCCCTTGCTTATCAATGGAGACCGAGTGGAGCAAGTGGCCAGTTTTAAGTTTCTGGGTGTTATCATAAAAGAGGACCTGACCTGGGGCACTCACATTGCAGCACTGGTCAAAAGGGCCCAGCAGAGATTATACTACCTGAGACTTCTCAGGAAACAACAACAGAATGAAAAACTGCTGGTGGCCTTCTACCGCTGCACCATAGAGAGTATTTTAACTTACTGCATCTGTGTATGGTTTGCCAATTGCACAGTGGCAGAACAAATAAGCTGAAAAACAGCTTCTATCCCAGGGCAGTAACTAGATTGAATTCTACGGTATAGTGCAATATTAATGAAATATCGGTTTTCAATTCAATTGTATAGAATGTGAAGGATGTGTGTGTGTGTTTTATTTTTATAATTATAATGTATACTGAAAATGGCATTTAATTTCATTGTACGAGATGCAATGACAATGAAGTAAACTAAACTAAACTAAAGAACAATTTATTGGCTACATCATATTGGCACAACTGGTGAAAACCGACTCTGAAAGTTCCCACGGTTTTCACCTAATTAAAAAGTGAAAGTTTCCCCCTTCCCCCAATATTGGGGGATTCACATTGTCCAATAGAGGTGGACAATGGTGGGTTGCTTGGTTACTCCACTCCTCTCCCAGCCACCTCTTGGAATGACCTTGGTTCCCACAGGAAAACTTTCTGTTTTGACGGCATAACCCCAGCTAACTATTCCCCCTTCCCTGTCCCCTGTCTTTTGCCTTGTGGCAACTCTGAAGCCACAAAGATGGCCTCAACCAGGTTCACTTCAGGGTTGACAGTGGCAACTGCCTGAGCCTCTTCCAAATATCATCTCATTGCTCAGGACTTAAAAATATTTCATCTGCTTTAGCCCTGGAAATACACAAATTGTTTTGCATATTTCTGTCGAGATCATCTTCCTTACTTTCTACAGTATGGTCAAAGAAGTTTAGATGATAGTCCCCGATAGTAAAATTGAAGCTCCCAGGTTACAAAATTAACTTATTTCGGAGCTATGTTTTGTCCCATTTCCACTGTCAAGAAAGCTTTTCCTCTTCTGTCCCACTTTTTGAGTTCTACTAATTAACATTTAAATTTTACTTTAATTTGCTTAATGATGGTAATTGGGAACGGGATTTCTGTTACTAAGGGATGGAGTCATAAAGCATGATGTCATGTGACCATGCACTTAGCAATGGCAGTCCCAACAGACCCTGGTTACATTTGTTAAGTGAATCACTGTGAGGTGTTAAGCGAGCACCTCCCCTGATTCTGACTTCCGATTTCCTGCCGGCTTCCCCATTGATTTTGCTTGGGGGAAGCCGTCAAGAAAGGTTGCGGATTGCAATCACATGGCCATGGGAAGTTGTGATAACTGGAACTTTGAGGACTGGTTGTAAGTATCCCTCACTCGGCACCTTTATAAGTTCAAATGGTTGCTGAAGAAAGGGTCATTAACCAAGGACTACCTGAAATATATTAGATGCCATAAGTCAGCGGTCCCAACCTTTCTGGCTCCGTGAACCGGCAGCAGCGGGGTTGTGGGGGGGGGAATGGTTTGGCGTGTGCCACCTAATTCCGTGCATGCGCAAATGGAGTTTTGCGTGCTCGCCTGCGGCTTACGCGGCCTGGTTCCTAACAGGCCGTGGAAAGTAGTGGACTGGGGATTGGGGACCCCTGCCATAAGTGACCAGTGGATTGAAAGCAAAATGTACTAATAATATATAATTTATTGTTAAATTTTTATCCCACATTTTTTTCCCCCAGGAACTCATATAGCACTTGTATTCCCTTTTTTTTTTTTTTTTTTTTTTTTTTTTTTTTGTTTGTTTTTTTTTTTTTTTTTTTGCTCATTTCTATAAGCTGGATGGGTCTGAGAGAAAGCCCAAATAATACATCGGCTTCTACTATAGCAGCAAGATTTACAAAGGTAGTAAATCTACCTTCATCTTTTAGTGGTTGTGATTAGAGGCTCCAGGGATCAATGAAACGGGTTTAATAAAACTGCTCATTCTTGTTTCAAAGCAATAAAGATTGTCCGTTCTGTTTTTGCAGTGCCTGAAATTGTATGCTCCTAACGCCTCTCTAGCAGATATCAATGCATGTGTGAATGGAGACCTAGGTAACAAGCTTATGCATAGGAATGCTGAACTCACCAGGGCTCTGAAACCACATCATGAGTATGTGCCATGGATTCTCATCAATGGGGTAAGTGTTAATGGAGGCAGGAGATAATGTTTTCCCCCCCCTCATGTCTTCTTGTATTCATCTTAGAAGAGAATAATTGTAGCCCAGGATCCTGGGTTCTCTCTGAGCTGGGTGCTGCAATGGTGATGTTACCTAGCATGGTAATGAAACGTCTGCAAGAAAGCTCAGAGAGCACCAAGGACCCCACCGTGTTAAATCTTCTAGAAACCACAGATATATCAAGCTTTGCAAAGAAGTTGCCGCTAAACCACGATGTAAAAGGAGACATCTACATCTTCTTCCAACCTTTTTTTTTTCTTTTTACGACCTTGTAATCCCTTGATTCGGGTTGGAGTGGGGGCGACTGAATGGTGTTTACTGGACGGATGCAAATCAATAGTGCATTTTTTAATTACATGGTATACAGAAAGTCCTCAACTTACGACTACAATTGAGACCGGAACTTTCATCGCTAAGCAATGTGGTTGTATAAGTAAGTTGTCATAGGACTGTGCCCCATTGTACAACCTTTTTTTTTTGCCATGGTTGTTAAGTGAATCACCCGCTCATTAAGCAAATCTGGTTTCCTCCATTGACTTTGATTTTTGGAAGTCCTCAGGGAAAGTCACAAATGGTGATTGTGTGATATCACGATGCGGCAACTGTCATAAACACATGCTGGTTGCCAACTGTCCAGCTCACGGTCATGGGTCCACGAGGACAGTGTAACGGTTGTAAGTGCAGGACTTGTCCTAAGTCACTTTTTTCTCAGTAGTTGTAACTTTGAACAGTTGCAAGTTGCTAAATGAATGGTTATAAAAAGAGGACTATCTACATTCAGCATTACAGAGTCAGCATATTGCCCCTAACAATCTGGGTCCTCGTTTTGCCAACCTTGGAAGGCTGAGTCAGCCTTGAGCCTGTCAGGATCGAACTCATGGCAATGAGCAGAGTCAGCCTGCAATACTGCATTTTAACCACTGCACCACCATGGCTACTTTTAGACCAGGGGTGTCAAACTAGATTTCTTTGAGGGCCGGATTAGCATTGCAGTTCTCCTCTCAGCCAGCCCGGGGGCGGGAGAGGGACGACGGGACGGACACCTCCTGCCTCCTCGTCCCGCACGTGACCCCCCCCCATGCCCCGTTTTGGCTGCCAGAGGCACTGCTTTGCTATTTCCAGGCCGGCCCCTCGGCCAGATTTAAGCACCCCGCAGGCCACATCCAGCCCGTGGGCCTTGAGTTTGACACCCCTGTTTTAGACCTTTGAGGCCGATACTTAGATTTTTCTGTTTCCTTAACTTTCCCCTTTGAGATGGAAGGTTGGGCCTTCGGTTTGCTCCTGACTGAACGTTCAGCTGATTATGATAAGAGGGCCCTGATTCACGCTGCCCCTTCTTAAGAGATTTTCTCTTCTATCTTCTTCTTACTTTTTTGCTTCGGTGTCAATTGTGTTGAGTTGTAGTGTCAGAAAGCATTCAGCATTCCTTGCTTGTTATTTGGTTAAAAGGGTGAAATACTACATTAATATAAAAACAGAAAGGATTACTTTTTTTTCCTTTACTTTGTGCTAAGAGAATAATGTTCAAAGTTCTAAACTTCCCACTCAAATTCAAAGTGTCTCAAGATCGAAACAGGTTGATGTGACAATATTGGGTCTGTCTTGGTGCTACTTTGATCATTTCCAAATTATTGTGAGGTTGAAAATACCCTTTATGCTCAAAATTGGACTCCTTTGAGCTTGGAATGTGCTATGAATGATTGTTTTGAGCATTTGAGCTCAATCCTTAAACCTTTTGCACAGTGCTAATCAGGGGTGGGTTCTACCTACCTTCTCCACCGGTTCGCATCGCGACGGAAGTGCACGTTTTGCGCGTTTTGTCCTGGACTTGCACATAGTGACCGTTCAAAATTGCAATGGCGATGAAAAAAGTGACTTATGAATGTTTTTCACACTTGCAACCATTGCCGCATCTCTACGGTCCTGTGATCAAAATTTGGACACTTAGCAATAGCAATAGCACTTAGACTTATATACTGCTTTACAGTGCTTTACAGCCCTCTCTAAGCGGTTTACAGAGTCAGCATATTGCCCCCAACAATCTGGGTCCTCATTTTACCCACCTCGGAAGGATGGAAGGCTGAGTCAACCTTGAGCCTGGTGAGAATCGAACTACCAAACTGCTGGCAGCCGGCAGAAGTAGCCTGCAGTACTGCACTCTAACCACTGCGCCACCTCGGCTCTTGGCAACTGGTTCGTATTTATGACGGTTGCAGTGTCCTGGGGTCATGTGATCAACTTTTGCGATCTTGTGACAAGCAACTCAGGTCACTTAATAACTATGGCAAGAAAGGTCGTAAAATGGGGCAAAACTCACTTAACAAATGGTTCGCTTAGCAACATACATTTTGGGCTCAGTTGTGGTCGTAAGTCAAGGACTACCTGTATTCACATCTCTTGATGAAATCTACTTGCAGAGTAACCAGACTCACTGGTCTACTGCCATGGTGAAAATGTCTCCCTCTGCTTTGTTTATTTTTCTCAGGAGCACTCTGAAAAACTTCAAACTCAGGCACAAGAGTCTCTCTTCAATTTGGTTTGCAGCTTGTATAAGGCAAGTATCGCTTTTCTTCCGAGAACTATTCCTGGTTGTTTTCCCCACTCATCTTGAATGGATAAAAAGAGGTTGGGGAGACGTTAATCGATGAGTTATTCTGGCTTTGCTTATATTGCACCGAGTTAGCATCATATTATTATTTTTTAAATGAAAAAAATGAATGTATTTATTTAAATTTATTGGCTGCCCAACTCCAGTAGGCTCTGGGTGGCGTAGTAAACTAGGGAAAATATAAAACGATCAAAAACATTAAATCAAACAGAGAGCCCATACTAAAATTCAGCCACTTGTCTGAAATGGGATAGATTCTCCTGCTTGAGCAGAGAGTAGGACTAGATCAGTGTTCCCCAATCTTTCCAGCTTTGCGGAGAGGGGAGAGGGAGGGAATGGTTACTCGTGAGCAGTGGGCGAGTGTACGCACAAGCGCAGGCCTTATTTGCGTGAGCGGCGGGCTTGCACAATGGAGCTGCGTGCGTCCACGTGCTCACCCACCACTTCCGTGGCCCGGTTCCGAACGGGCCAAGGCCCGGTAGCAATGTCCTCTCTAATTTTTTTTCAGTGTGCACGGACATTAAAAATCACTGCGCGGCAGTTGGAAACTGCTGCGCGGCGTTTTCTTGTCACGCGCTGTGACATTAAAAATCACTGCGCGGCAGTTGGAAACTGCTGCGTGGAGTTTTCTTGTCACGTGCGCGGCCACGCAGCCGCGTAGCTTAGAGGGAACATTGCCCAGTAGTGGGCTGCGGCCCGGGGGTTGGGGACCCCTAGACTACATGACCTCCAAGTCATCATGACCTTCCAACTCTCTTATTCTATTCTAAAATAATCTAGAAAGCAAAAACTACAACACAAAACAGGGGCCATTGAACGAATACTAAATGAATGAAACCTGTTTTCTTCTTTTGTCTGTTTCTTCTTTACCAGAAGAAGAAATGCCATAATTTCAAACGATAAAGAATCGGTCCAACCCTTGGTGTATTTTATGTGATATGGCCAAAAGTCACTCTTCTCCTGGGTGATATAGAAATCTACAGATCTACTAGATCTAAGCCCAGAATGTATTTGTCTATTTATTCAATACTAGTATTAAATAGAGAAACAAATACATTCAGGGTTTAGATCTAACACTGTCTTTTAACTTGGGAGATATGGTTTTTTAATCTGCACAAATAAAATTTGTAAGAAGTATTCCAATATGTAGGGTTTTGTCCTTTCCTTCTGTTTACGGTGTTATTAAGTCTTTTGGAGGGGAAAAAAAAATTAATACAGCGTGCAGTGAGAAGAAAATGGGAGATCCCCAATCTCATAGGCTAGATTTGCGTAACACGTTAAATTAGGTTAAAATGAAGTTGGGCAGCTGGTGGTTGAGCCTATTGCGAAACTTAAAGAGGTTTCTAAACACGCTGTGTAAAAAACATGATTTACGAGCTCATGGATCTAAAATAAGTCTTTTATAATGGAAAATGGGTAGCAAATGGAGCAGCAAGAAATACTTTAAAAAGCTTGTTGCTACTCTTTTGAAGTCCTTCATGACTTGCTGAGATCCTGAGCTGAAGTGCTGCAACCTTTTTGTGATAGATCCCTCTTGTGACATCTAACTTCTTTGCACTTTCTGAAGTTAAAATACAGCAGAAATTTGTCCAGAGTAGTAAATCAAGTGACATAAAAAATCTTAGTTAAAAAAAGAACATGCACATTACACAGAGCCAATAACTAAGAGCTGTGATAACTAAGAGTCAGTATTATTTCATTGAGATAATCCTTCTTCCTCCTTATAGCTCTGATTTTTGCCTACTTTTGTGTTTGCAGGGAGATTTGCCAGCTGCCTGCAAAAGGCCAAAGGAACTTTCTTCCTTTCTCCCCAATCACACTTTCTTGAGGAAGTCCGCACCCAACTTGTCCGACGGTTTATCAGTCTGCCCAAGGAAAAGCAAAGGAAAACTTTTAAGATTTTAATCCTACATGTCATTATCTGTCGAATTTTCCTGCTACAAGGTGGAGCCTGGAATGTAGTAAAGTCAAGGAACTCTTTCAAGGAGGCAGAAGAAGAAAAATCAGGGCCAGATGTTTTGGGAAGAAGAGTGGAGTCTTGGTTTTCTTGGTGCTATAAGAATAAACCTTTGGAAAGGTAGCTTCTTTAGCAGGAATTACATATTTTAACCTCATAAAAGTTGCTGATTTTACCCTCATTCCTACTTCCTATTGATTGTACCCCCAAAATGGAAATGTTTAGAAAAAATAATAATCATGTCTTCAGAAGGACAAAGTTGGTCTCTTCTTGCCAACATCCAATCCTGTTGGTGATCTGAGGTATGGGAAGCTGCATTATAACCTGGGGAGGTGGGAGCGACGTCTTCCTAAGGATCAACCTTGACATCAGCTCTGTTAATATTCCCGAAGAGTCTGTTTGCTAAATAAAGGTGCATCAAGACAGCCAATATAATGTGGTTTTCCTTCCGCGTGGGAGCACAACAACATAATTTGGTAGCTGGTCTCTATTCCTGTCTTTGTAATGTGGCTGGCGAGTGGTGCTCTTCAGGGGTGGGTTCCACTTACCTTCCCTACCGGTTCGCATCGCGACGGAAGTGCGCATTTTGCACACGCGTGCTCACTTTGCTCGCCTACATCACGTCGGGGAAATGAGCCTCTGCGCATGCATACGCAGAGGGTTCTTTGCCAGCTGCGGCGACCGAAGAACCGGTTCAGGGGCGTGGACAGCCGGCCATCGCTGCCGGTTTGGCGAGCGGGTGCAAATTTCCGCCACCAGTACGGGAGAACCGGTCCGAACCGGCAGCAACCCACCACTGGTGCTCTTATGACAGAGCGAGTTAAGGGGCAGTGGTTGAGAGATCTCCTGGTCGTGGGAAAAACATCCTTCAGGTGCTGTCCCTGAAGCAGGCTAGGGATGGGGGGGAGAGAGAAGGTGAGGGGGTGAATTTCAACAAAAGGCTGGAATGACAGGTTTAGCCATCTATTTGAAACCCGATCTGCAAAGTGGGTGGAAGGTTTCCTGCTTTGCTCAGGAGCTCCCATTCCTTCTGTGGATAAAACTTCAGATGATGGCTCTTGTGTGGTCTCTTGTTCCATTGCTGTCTTCTGCTTGCCTCTTCCAGTGGTGGTCACCTTCTCTCTTGCGTGGATACATGCAATTGCAATGCATGGGCTATTCTATTTAATACGGCATTACAGATGGTCCTAAAACGTACGACAACAGTTGAGCCCAACATTTATGCGAGACGTTTGTGAAGTGAATTTTGCCCCATTTTGCCACCTTTCTTGCCGCCGCTGTTAAGTGAATCACTGCAGTTGTTAAGTTTAGTAACATGGTCGTTAAGTGAATCTGGAATCCAATGGCCTCCCCATTGACTTTGCTTGTCAGAAGGTCGCAAAAGCTGATCACATGATCCCAGGGCACTGCAGCCGTCATAAATATGAACCAATGGCCAAGCATCCAAATTTGGATCACGTGACCATGGGGAATGCGGCAACGGTCATAAGTGTGAAAATGGTCATCAGTCACTTTTTTCAGTGCTGCTGTAACTTTGGATGGTCACTAAAGGAACTGTTGTAAATCGAGGATTACCTGTACTGTATTAATTGTTAAAAACAGCTCCAGTCTAAATCTTCCAGCCAAAGAGGCAGCCTTGTTTTTATGTCTATATAATGAATAATGAATTCTATATTATTCTCTCAGATGCCCCTGCCTCTCTCACACTAATGTGCATGCTACCACTCTTGGACTCAATGGTCTTTTTTGCTTGATTGTCTTTCACACTTGTCAGTCATTCACATTTACCCATCTGTCTCTTGTTCTTCCTCTTTCTCTTTTTTTTTATATAAAATAATTTTTATTAGTTTTCCAACATTAAAAAAAACATAAATACAGAATACAAATAAAAAAAATAAAAAAGTAAAAGTAAAAAATAATAAGACAAACATCAAATAGCACAAATACAAGTTACATACAATTTTAAACATTAAGAACTCTATACAGTAAATTTTACAGTTTTTTGTGTCAAAACATATATGCTACTTTCATGCTTTACCATTTGGCTTGGTACGTATGCCATTAACAACTTAACCTATAATTTTATATATACATAAATATATTATCATTCTGATTTTAATTTTTTCTGTTTCTTACTTTGATTCTTAATTTCTAGTCAAATCTATTCCAAATTCTATAATAGCCCGATTCCTCTTTTTCTTTTAGTTCCATCGTCATCCTATTCATTTCAGCACATTCTAAAATCTTACTGATCACCATTTCATCCGGGGGAACCTTTTTTTGCTTCCAGTATTGTGCAAAGGTAATTCTGGCAGCAGTTAGTATGTGAAATGTTAAATATTGTTTGTCTTTTTCCATTTTTGAATCCAATATTCCCAATAAATACAGTTCTGGTTTCATTTGAATTTTATAATCCATCATTCCTTCCAACCATTCCCTAATTTTTTGCCAGTATTTCTTTGCATGTGGACAAGTCCACCACATGTGGTAATATGTTCCAGATTCTTCCTCTCTCATTCACTCACTTTCGCTTATTTTGCCCAAAAACCGCTGATGGGAGGCAGGTGACAGATTGAGATGGGAAAATAGTATGCATGAGTCACTTCATGAGACACCAATCTAATGTTTTGCATGAAATCCCTAGGCTCGTATAAATAAAACCGCTACCTATGTTTTGCTGCACAGTCAAATTCCTGATGCCTAATCAAGCCTGCTGCCCAGATCAGAATGTCCATAGAAGGAAATCACGAACAAGTGGAGGGGTTGTGTTGCATTGTCAGCTTATTTTATAGATTTATATACCGCTTCATAGTTCTTTACAGCCATCTAAGCAGTTTATTGTTAGCATATTGCCCCCAACAATATGGGTCCTTCATTTTACCCACCTCGGAAGGATGGAAGGCTGAGTGAACCTTGAGCTGGAAGTCGGCAGTCAGCAGAATTAGCCTGCAGTACTGCATTCTAACCATTGCACCACCACGGCTCTTTCAGTAGCATTTACAGGGGATGGGAATAAAAAAAACAATGTCACAAGTCTCATCCCTTTTAGATTTGCCATTGCACACACACCCTGAAGGGGCAGACCTTGCATGCAATGCTACAATGCTGCTTTTGTTATGTTGCATCTACATCCTGCAGATGTTCCTGTGTGGCTTAAGATAGGTGTGGTGATTCATTCATTAGGATGTTGGTTTGAGCTCTGAACTTGGCAATTTGGTTGCAAACGTTTCGTCGCCATTCGAGGAGACATCGTCAGTGTGCTTTGAATTGTGCTCGTCTGTCAGAACACAGGTTTTTTAAATACCTTTTTTTCCCCGTTTTTCATGAATGATTCATTCATTCCCTAAGCACGTGGGTGAGTCAAGCCTACACATTAAATCATAATGTTTACTTACATGTAATTCTATGCCATCACCTCCTATGATTCCAGGCAGCTCATTGTAAAACTGGAAACAGACAGTATCACATACTATATTAAAACATTGCAACACATTCAATAAATTAAATGTGGTGTCCCAAGTAAATAAAATAATGCTTCCTGGCATAAGTGGCTTGTATAATATTCCCCCCCCCCGCCCCGCCTCCACTCCACAGATCTGGAAAACATGCTTTTGACTGTTTCCTGAAAAGAGGGGAAGAGTCAAATGTTGGGGGGAACCAGTCTTTTCCAAAGCAAAGATAATTCCTTTATGATCCATAAAATAATGTAGAGATAGTTGGTGTTTGTGACTGATATTTGGAGGAGGAGGGATGTGGACTACCAGTGTTCCAATCAGTTCAAGTAGGCGGGAAATGCACCAAGGCCATATTCTGTATCCTGAAAAGATTATAGATTAGCGGTTCTCAACCTGTGGGTCACGACCCCTTTGAGGGTCAAACAACCCTTTCACAGGGGTCGCCTAAGCGCGCGCTAGCCCGCCACGCCCCCTTTGTTACCTCATCGCGTGCAGGGAGGGGGCGGGGCGGAGGTCGCAGCGGCAGGGCGGAGGTCGCGGCATTAGGAAGGTTGAGAACCACTGTTATAGATAGTCCTCAACTTAGGACCACAACTGAGCTCAAAATTTCTGTTGCTAAGTGAGAATATTTGTTAAGTGAATTTTTTTATGACCTTTCCTGCCACAGTTGTTAAGTGAATCACTGCAATTTGTTCATGGTGGTTAAGTGAATCTGGCTTCCCCATTGATTTTGCTTGTTGGAAGGTCGCAAAAGGTGATCACATGACCCCCAGGCACTGCAGCCATCATAAATATGAGTCAGTTGCCAAGTGTCTGAATTTTGATCACATGACTGTGGATGCTGCAACGGTTGTAAGTGTGAAAAATGGTCTTAAGTCACTTTTTTCAGTGCTGTTGTAACTTTGACTGGTCACTAAATGAACTGTTGTAAGTTGTAACTACCTGTATGAATCAGTAGTGGGTTCTAAAACCCTTTACTACCGGTTCTTGTGTGCGCGCGCAACGCTTCTGCGCATGCACAGAAGCGTCCCGGGCGGGTGGGTGGAGCCTCCCACCGCTGGCGCTACCGCTTCTAAAAACCGGGCCGAACCGGGAGCAACCCACCGCTGGTATGAATCCTGTGAATGGAGCAAGGACTTTCACCTGGATTTTTCTTTCTGGAATCAGTGACAATAACAAGAGTTCTGCCAAAGGTTCCCTTTCTAAGACAAATGACAGGAAAAAAGGGTGGGGTTTTATTTTTTCGTTTTTACTGCTCCAAAAATAACAAAGAAGAGGAATGTACCAGACCAGACACCATGATCAATGTGAAACAAGAGCTAAACATTGGAAAGAGATTGGTTAAGCCAGTTTCATTTTCAGCGGTTTATTGAAGGGAAACAAACAATTTAAGACTGCAGTACCTCTGCTTCTAGATTTTGTGCTTGAGACAGAAAAAAAATGAAACTCTGATTTTGGGATTTGCTGATTACATAGGTTTATTGTTATAGAAATGGCTAGTTTATACTAGGAATGCAAAGATAAAAAGTTGAGGCTGCGATGTTATTAACCTTTATTTGACTGCGCTGAAAAGAATTGGAAATGAATGGGCTTTTTCCTGCTTTTCCCTTTACCCCACACAATCCTCTTTCCCCCCCCTCCCCACTTTCCCACAATCTTTATTTGCACTTGTATTTTATGTTTTGATAAATTTAACAAAATTACATATATTAAAAAAATGAGTACGGTGCAGAAAAACCTTCCTTTCGATTTGCCTTATGCAATTCCTTTTGCTACCAGAAAGAGGCAGTCATGGAACGCTTTCACAAATAAATCTTGATTTCTGAAACATTGAAAATTTCTGCAGGAGAAAAGGTGAGGGGGCCATAGAGACTCTGGAAAGAGTGCAGAGAAGAGCAACGAAGATGATTAGGGAACTGGGGGCTAAAACATATGAAGAACAGCTGCAGGAACTGGGCATGGCTAGTCTAGTGAAGAGAAGGACTAGGGTTGATATGATAGCGGTCTTCCAACATCTAACGGGCTGCCACAAAGAAGAGAGAGGTCAACCTAATCTCCAAAACACCTGAAGGCAGGACAAGAAGCAATGGATGGAAACTAAACAAGGAGAGAAGCAATCTAGAAATAATGAGAAATTTCATACCAGAACAATTAATCAGTGGAACTGCTTGCTTTCAGGAATCATGGATGCTCCATCACTAAAGGAAAGGAATAGAATAGAATAGAATAGAATAGAATAGAATAGAATAGAATAGAATAGAATAGAATAGAATAGAATAGAATAGAATAGAATAGAATAGAATAGAATAGAATAGAGTAGAATTTTTTATTGGCCAAGTGTGATTGGACACACAAGGAATTTGTCTTGGTGCATATGCTCTCAGTGTACATAAAAGAAAAGATAAGTTCGTCAAGAATCATAAGGTACAACTCTTAATGATAGTCCGGGTACAAATAAGCAATCAAATCATAGTAGGAACCAGTCAATATAAATTGTAAGGATACAAGCAACAAAGTTACAGTCATTCAGTCATTAGTGGGAGGAGATGGGTGATGGGAACGGTGAGAAGATTAATAGTAGTGCAGACTTTGTAAATAGTTTGACAGTGTTGAGGGAATTATTTGTTTAGCAGAGTGATGGCGTTCGGGAAAAAACTGTTCTTGTGTCTAGTTGTTCTGGTGTGCAGTGCTCTATAGCGTCGTTTTGAGGGTAGGAGTTGAAACAGTTTGTGTCCAGGATGTGAGGGGTCTGTAGATATTTTCACAGCCCTCTTTTTGACTCGTGCAGTATACAGGTCCTCAATGGAAGGCAGGTTGGCAGTAATTGTTTTTTCTGCAGTTCTGATTATCCTCTGAAGTCTGTGTCTGTCTTGTTGGGTTGCAGAACCAAACCAGACAGTTATAGAGGTGCAGATGACAGAGATTGGACAGCCATTTGTCTGAAACAGTATTGAGCCGGGGGTTGGTTAGAAGACCTCCAAGGTCCCTTCCAACTCTGTTATTCTAAAGTCTATTCCCTATCTCACTTGCACTTTACAAAATGCTAAAAATCATTCTATTTCAAAGGGTTTTGAGGGCACGTATATGTCCCTTTTTCTTCTTTTTAATAAAACAATTAAACACGTACATAAAAACTAACCCAACCTAATAGCAATAATCAGGGAAAAAGAGAGAAAAACAAATCAATGAAAAAAGAATAGTGCAAGAGAAGAAGAAAAAAGTTAAGAAAAATAGAAAAGAAAGAAAAAAGTATAAAGAAGTGGCTTCCGATATTCTTCACACAATTATAACTATACAATGTTTTATATATATACAAATATATATTCAACCTTTCTCTAAAGTTACATTTTATTACTCTTCTTTGTGTAAATGATCCTATGTAATCATCAAAACTGTAAATCACAAGTTCTGTTTTCATTTTTCTGCAAAAAGTCCATAAGAGGCTTTCAGCCAGCAAGAAATGTAGTTAATATCTTTTCTCTACTCAAAGAAATTAGCTTATCCATTTCACCATTTGTCAACTTCACCAACTATTCCTCCATTGTGGATAGTGTCAAACCTTTCCATCTCTGTGCGACTGGAGTGGGGGGGGGCAGATGTGTGTTCCTTAAGTCTTATTTTATTGTGTGCTGTGACACAATTATTGACACAATTGACACATAATACAATTGTGACACAATTATTATGAAATCTGTCTTGAGTAGCAAGGAGTGGTATAACATGAAATCAATTAAAGCCAACCGTAAACTTCCAGATTCTTCTTGAAGAATCTAATCGCAAACTATCCCAGTCTTGAATAGATTCATATGAAAAACTCAAATTGCTAATCACACTCACCAACATGCAACCTACCGTAGAAGCAGGGTATCTGCAGGAGGTGGACAGCATCAAAAAAGTCAAGATCATATAATTATAGAACTGAAAGGGAACTTGGAGGTCTTCTAGTCCAACCCCTGTCTAGGGCAAGAATCCTCAGACCTTCCCAGATGAATGGACATCCAACCTCTGCTTGAAATCTTCCAGGGATCTGGTTCTCATGACTTCAGGAGGCTGGCTGTTCCACTGTTTAATAATCTTCACAGTCAGGAAATTCCCTTTTATGTTGAGTTTGGATTCCTCTCTGTAAATTTTCCATTCATTGTTTTTTAACTTACGCTTGGGAGTTCTGGAGAATAAATCGTTCTTCCCTGGGATAGTCCTTCATGTTTTGGAAAGCGGTCTCATATCTCTCCGTAGGCTTCTTCCCTTTAGGCTAAACACCAAGTTCTTTCAACTACCCTTCATAGGATTTAGCTTCCAAGCCCCTCATCATCTTGGTTGCTCTTCTCTGCCCTCTTTCTAGTTCCTCAGCATTCTATTTTTATTGTGGCAGCCAGAACTGGACATAGAACTCCAGGGGTGGCCTGACCAGTGAAGTAGAGAGCAGTTACTATCACTTTCCGTGATCTTGACATTATATCCCTGTGGATGCAGCCCAAGATTGCATTAGGGGTTTTTTGGGGACAGCTTCCAAAGTGACATCACATTACACAATTGAAGTCCTGCCTCTTTCATCAACTGGAAATCTGAAAAAAAAAAGTTGAGCTGCTTTAATGAATGTCAGAGAAGTGACGAACTCATGTGAACTACCGTACCTGTGTCCTGGTTCTCCTGAACTTCTCAACAGTCTACAATAAATTCAATCATCATTTTTTTTTTCTGGAGTGGGTGGTGGGAGCCAGGTGCCACCAATTCTATACCTGTGCATTTGATTTTTTACTTAGATTTTACCTAGGCAGGAAAAATCAAATGCACTGGTATAGAATAGGTGGTGGCACAGTGGGTAGAATGCAGTGTTGCAGGCTGAGTCTGCCCACAGCCAGAAGTTTGATACTGACAGGATTCAAGGTTGACTCAGCCTTCCATCCTTCTGACGTCGGTAAAATGATTGTTGGGGACAATGTGCTGATGTTGTAAACCGCTCAGAGACTGCTGTAAAGCATTATGCAGTGATATATAAGTCTAAATCAGCGGTTCTCAACCTGTGGGTCACGACCCCTTTGGGGGTCGAACGACCCTTTCACATGGGTCGCCTAAGCACGCGTTAGCCCGCCATCTTGGTGACTGGCAACAGGCGGGGCGGGGGTCGCGG
Source organism: Thermophis baileyi (assembly GCA_003457575.1). Classification (NCBI taxonomy): domain Eukaryota; kingdom Metazoa; phylum Chordata; class Lepidosauria; order Squamata; family Dipsadidae; genus Thermophis; species Thermophis baileyi. Next base: position 631,872 of record QLTV01003465.1, on the reverse strand, counting down.
CGGCAGGGCGGGGGTCGCGGCATTAGGAAGGTTGAAAACCACTGGTCTAAGTACTATTCTATTGCTACCTGACTCAACAGTAATAACTGTGAGAGAGATTTTGGAGTCCTCATGGACCACCATTGTAGGTATGAGCCAGCAATGTGCTGCATTTGGTTTTTGTTCCCTAAGTATAAAACCTTACTTTTCTCGCCACTAAACTACATTTTGCTGGGTACGGCCCGGTGTTCAAGTCTGTCAAGAGGTTTCTGGATTTTGAGCCTATTTTGTCATCTGCAGATTTGATGAGTTCCCCTTCATCTAAATCATTTGTCAAGATGTTGAAGAGTATCTGACCTAAGACAGATCCTTGGAGTTCTGAACTAATGCCTTAACATTACACTAAACATTCCTAGTGCAACTAAAGGATATCAGAATAGGACACCTGATCAGTATGTTCGTTTGCTTATGTCCTATGGTCATAGAGTTAACATGAACCAGTGTGATGTAGTGGTTAATGAGAGACGATGAGTCCTCATCCCTTAGGCAGAAAACCAGCTGGGTGACATTGGGCCAGTCACTCTCTCTCTCTCTCAGCCCTAGGAAAGAGGCAATGGCAAATCTCTTCTAAAATCTTGCCAAGAAAATGGCAGAGACTAGCCCAGGCAATCAAAAACAAATTCAAGGGCACATTCACATAAATGAGTTATTGTTTACCTCAGATATTGACCAGATGGGACTATGCAGCATCCCCTAACTTCATGCAACTCGATTCTGGCCGCTGCTTTGCTTCCATCTGCTACAACAGTACTAAAAATCTCTCCTTATTGCATGCCTGAGAACTAAACTCAGCAAAGCTTACCCATCACACTAACTCCCAATTCTGCATTTTTAAGCTAATGGGAGCTTATTGGATTACCTCCGCCTCCCTTCCTTCCTAAGAGTAAATGCCACTTTTTTTAGAGATCTGGAAACTTACTCTAAAAATGGTAAACATACCACCGGCTGAGTCGCAAGCGCCAGCCCATTAATGAGCCAGCTCAGCGGCAAAAGATCGAACAGCCCTGGTGAGCGTTAGTGCAATGAACCAATTAAAGGCATTTCAAGTCATTATGTGAACATTTCTGCTCCATTCACATAAATAATTTTCAGGTTGTTTATTCTGCCACATGTAAATATATTCTCCCTCTTACCACCCACCTCTTCTTTTTCATCGTATACTTAAAATGCAGAATAGTGGAGTTGTAAAACTATTTCAGAAATATGCTTGGTTTACTGTTTCAGCATTTCCTCTTCAAAATTAATGCTCAGGGCATCTTACTTAACAGATTCCTGCTTTTGCAGTGCTTGAATTCTTAGGGAGGAAGGAAAGGAGAAGTTCCTTGATTTTACAGGGACACTTCTAATTAACCTCAATATAAAAATCTATAGATCAAGTTTATCCCCTTGTAAGGTGATTTGGAAAGGTCAGATTGTTATCTAATTAGCTTTATTAATTAACATTCTTTTTCCAAAGGGAATAAAATATCTAATTAAAGACCAACAATACTGGTAGAAACTATGCCTCTTCTGAGAAAGGTTTGTACATTTTAGATAACGAACCTTTGGAAGCAAACCGTCCAGAAATGCCATTTTTAAAGTACTCGGCACAATACTAAGGAATACTACAGTGTGCAAATCATGATGGTTTGTGAACTATGGTTAGTTTCTTAGGGCAGGTTTGGATCTTACACTATGCTAGAAACAAACAATACTCTAGCTTAACATACACATGAATATGTTGCATTTATTTTGCTGTCTGATTTTGTTTTTCTTAAAATCACTTCCTAATATTGTTTCTTTCTCAACTGAAATTTGGCTCTTCCAAAGCATTGTACAGACCTAAAATAAATTTGGGTTACTTTTTAAATTGTTTTGTGGCTAGGGAAAGGTCAGCTACGAAGTCTGTGATTAAGGACTCCAGTTTCCCAAGTCAATCCTACTACTTCCCATTCACTGCACTTACAAATACATGTTAGAATTCCCATTGGAATCAGTGGGAACAACAACAGAGAAACTTAATTAAAGGAAACAAGACCTTCACTGAGGTCATAGTCAAGCAGGGAGGGATTAACAAATGTATAATCCGTTGCCATAAAATGAATAAAACTTTCCCCAGATGAGGCAACATTTCTACCAATACAATTTAGCAAATTGAAAATAAATCCAGATAAAACATAAGAATTTTGGACAGCTGAAAATAGGGATTCAGTTTTTTTCAATTCTCCTGGTCCTCTCAATGGCTTTAAATGCCATTAACCATCTGAGAATCTTTTTGAGTAGGATATACATTGAAAAATTCCTGATCATGGTTGGTCAATTCCTTCTAGAACAATGTTTCTCAACATTATCAACTTCAACTTCCTACCATACTAGCTAGAGAATTTGCAGTTCCCTAGCTAGGCAGTTGAAGTTCACACATCTTCAAGTTGCCAAGGTTAAAAAAACACTGTTCCAGAAGATGGTGATGAGAAAAGTTAAAAAAGCAAAAGAAATAAAAAGAACTTAATATTGTTTTTATTGATTGCTTTTAGTATTTCCTCTTTCTTTTTATTTTCTTTTGATAAAAGCATGTGTGTTGAGTTTAGATCATGATAATAGCAATAGCACTTAGACTTATATACCGCTTCATAGTGCTTCACAGCCCTTTCTAAGCAGTTTACAGAGTCGGCATATTGCCCCTAACATTCTGGGTCCTTATTTTACTGACCTGGGAAGGATGGAAGGCTGAGTCAACCTTGAGCTAGTGAGACTCGAACTGCCGAACTGCTGGCAGTCGGCAGTGGGCAGAGTTAGCCTGCAATACTGCATTCTAACCACTGCGCCCCCATAAACTATGGTGACAACAATATAAATATTAGTATGCTGAGTTTTGTAGTGTTTTACAATTATTTCTCAAGGTGACGCTATGATATTATATTTATTTGTTATGTGATCATTGAAATAATTCTAAAGGTAATGAAACTGTAAATGCTCTATTTACAGGTATTTTATTCTCCAGCCACTGTGTCTTTTCTTCTTTTATGTAGTAATATATTTTATTCCTTTAAAAGTTTTAAAATACAGCTAATCCTTAATTTACAACCGCAATTGGAGTCAGAATTTCTGTTGCTAAATGAGGCAGTTAAGTATATCATGGGTTTGTTAAGTGAATCTGACTTCCCCTGTTAATTTTGCTTATCGGAAACTGCTGGAAATGTTACAAATGATGATCACCAGGGAGAGTGCAACTGTCATAAATACAAGCCAGTTGCACCATTTGTCCGAATTTTGATCACGTGACCTTGGGGATGCTGCCATGCTCCTAAGTGTGAAAATTAGTCATAAGTCACTTTTTTCAATGCCGTTGTAACTTCAAACGGGTGTCGTTGTAACTTCAGTCACTGAACAAATGGTTGTAAGTTGAGGCTACGTGTATTTGCTTTTTTTTTTTTATTGCTTGCAAATTGGTGGAGACTTTTTGTGCATGTGACAGTTATTCCTCTTAAGCAAAAAAAAATCTGTGTTAAACGGGATAACTTTGCACAGCTCTGGTCAAAATGAAAGCAAATTGCACAGTTCTATAGGCAGCCTTGTCTCATTAGGATATTTTTAAGATTCAGCCGACCCCCAAGCTCGGGGGAATTTGGCAACTGTCAGGTCTGTGAAGTCTACAAACTGTACAAATTCGGTGTGACGAGGCACATTCTACCCAATTTCCTTCAAGGTCTCAGGTCAGCCTTCCAACCCCCAGCTCCACCTTCCACAGCTGCATTTACTAGCTGCTAATTAAGTGTTTCCATTCCTTTGTACCCCAACTAGCTGAATTAATCAGCTTTGTCTGCTCAAAGCCAACTTCCTGAATAGAGTAACTATTCCACTGCATTGCCGCTTTTGATTTTAAAGCAAGATCATTTTATGAAGGAGTGCATTTTTTTCTCTGCTTGTGAGATCCTATGAAAGAGTCTCCATATATTTCTGAGATTTGTATCTAGTTCCTGTTTGGAATATCTAAAGCAGGGGCGTCACATCTTGACGACTTTAAAACTTGTGGACTTCAACTCCCAGAATTCCCCAAAAAGTCATACTGGATGGGGAATTCTGAGAGTTGAAGTCTACAAGTCTTAAAATCGCCAAGGGTTGGACACCTTTGATCTACAGCCAGTTTTCGTGTAGTGGTTAAGGCACTGGACTAGAACTGGAAGATGATGAGTTCTAGTCCCACCTTAGGCAGGAAGCCACCTGGGTGACCTTGGTCCAGTCACTCTCTCTCTGCCCCAGGAAGGAGACAATGGCAAATCACTTAAAAAAAAAAAACCTTCTACAAAGCTGTAGGGATGAATCCAAGCAATTGCCAGGAATCAACACTGACTTGAAGAGACAAAAATCTATCTCCGGTGGAGAAAATATATGATCCGTCAGCCATAAGGGCCAGCCCCTGAGACATCTATGGGGACAGGAGTGGTAAAATTTAGGATGGTGGCCATCATCATTCATTTGAATTCCCCATCTTTTTTACAAGCATTGGATGTAAACTTTTGTGGTCTGCAAACACAAAACATTTCATACTACTGTAAAAACCAAGCATACATTTAACTTTGCAGAAATTACTGTGGATTCAAAGTCCTTGTTTCATTTCATCAGTGCCAACTGCTCTTAGGATCTAGGATCTTAGGATCTAGTCTACGAAAAGCAGAGGAGAACCATCTAAACATGGAATAAGACTAGATCGCTTCAAAACCAGTAGTCTAACCCAAAGCATCTCTCTAAAAATTCATGTTTTTCAGCTGAACTACCTGCCAATTTGCAGAAAAGGAATAACCAAGAAAATAATTTCAAGATCAGAACAGAGAAACCCACTTACTGTCACAATAAAAATGTTCTTTGGAGACCACTTTTTTCCTGGTTCATCAAGAAACCACTAAGCAGAAAAAGGCCAATTCAGCCCCATCCTATGAAGATTATGAATGCAAAGAAAATTGAAAAATAAAAGAGAAAGCTAAAAAAGAGAACAGTTGGGAGACTAAGAAGGCATTGAATCCTATTGGTGCATGAAAAAAATACTTTGAAATTAGTCATTAAAATAAAAGTAAAATTTAAAAAAGTAGATTAAAGATGAAAGAAAGGAAAAAAGAGGAGGAACCAGAGAGCTAAGTAGGATAATTTACAGTTTGGTTTATTTATTTTTTATAAATAGCTTGTAAATTTATTTATTATTTATTTATTAATAAAATTTGTATGCCGCCCAACTCCCAAAGGACTCTGGGCGGCTCACAACACATGAATAAAAACACCGATAAAAACATAATAAGTACAATTTAAAAATATCAATAAAAGATTCACACAAACATTAATGGGCC
>QLTV01003465.1:582202-597674 GCA_003457575.1 Thermophis baileyi | reverse complement strand
TATTCTATTCTATTCTATTCTATTCTATTCTATTCTATTCTATTCTATTCTATTCTATTCTATTCTATTCTATTCTATTCTATTCCGATCTTGCACTACTTTTTTGAGTTTTTCTATGATCTGGCTGGGGTCAGCTTTGATGGTGTCCAGCCACCGTGTTGTTTGGTTTCCTTTTGCCACTAACTCTTCCAAACATAATTGTTTTTTCCAGTGAATATCCAAAATGAGATGCAGTTTTGTGATTTTGCCTTCTAGTGACAAGTCTGATGTTACGTATTCCAGCACTTGCCTGTTAGTCACCTTTACTGTCCAAGGAGATTCCATCACAATTCCCATGAAATAGAGTAGGTTCTGGAGGGGTTGTCCAGAGACCCCCCAGGCTGGGAGGAGTGGTTGAAGCAGGGAGATTCCATCAGATTAGAGACCTCCCATCCTACTGTCACTCCTCCCATTCCCCATAGCTGATCCCCAGCTTGAGAGAGAAAGCAGACAAAGGGAGATAACAATTTCCTTAAAAGCTCCCCCATTTAAAAAAAAAATCACATTCTCACGGCTGAGTATCTTGACTTTTTTGATCATACCTTCCAAACAATCCAGGGTCAGCTGATCCATGACTGAGGTCTGGAAGATTTGGCTGCCAGGAATTTATGCGAAACCCTGTGATGATAGAAAAAGACATTACCTTGCAAATAAGGATTTTATTGGTTGAATACATGGAGAGGAGACCACCAGGAGCATAGCCTCAAGTGCAAAGTCAAAAAATGTCTGCAAGAAAGAAGAGGTAGAAGATCCCTTTCTTATTGTATGTGTAATAGAACAGAATAACAGAGTTGGAAGGAACCTTGGATGTCTCCTAGTCGAACCCCCTGCTCAGGCAGGAAACCCTATAAAATTTCAGACAAATGGTTGTCCAATCTCTTCTTAAAAACTTCCAGTGTTGGAGCATTCACAACTTCTGAAGGCAAGTTGTTCCACCTTCACTTAGGAAATTTCTTCTTAGTTCTAGGTTGATTTTCTTCTTGATTAGTTTCCATCCATTGCTTCTTGTCCTGCCCTCAGGTGCTTTGGAGAATAGCTTGACTCCCTCTTCTTTATGGCAGCCCCTGAGATATTGGAACACTGCTATCATGTCTCCCCTAGTCCTTCTTTTCATTAAACTAGACATACCCAGTTCCTGCAACCGTTCTTTATATGTTTTAGCCTCCAGTCCCCTAATCATCTATGTTGCTCTTCTCTGCACTCTTTCTAGAGCAGTGGTTCTCAACCTGTGGGTCGCGACCCCTTGTGGGGTCGAACGACCATCTCACAGGGGTCGCCGCAGCATCGGAAGCGGGAGACTTCACCTGGACGCCGCCATGTGGGTTCTTTTACCCTCTGCGCATGCGCAAAGCATTCTGCGCATGCGCAGAGGGTAGAAGAACCCAAATGGCGGCGTCCGGGCTACCAGCTGTCCGGCGACCTGCAGGCACAGCCGAACCGGGACCTTTTCACCCCTGCAGTGACGGTGGCACCAAGATGGCGGGCTAACGCGTGCGGCGACCCCTGTGAAATGGTCGTTCGACCCCCAAAGGGGTCGTGACCCACAGGTTGAGAACCGCTGTTCTAGAGTCTCAACATCCTTTTTACATCGTGGGGACCAAAACTGGATGCAGTATCCCAAATGTGGCCTTACCAAGGCATTATAAAGTGGTATTAAAGTGATCTTGATTCTACCCCTCTGTTAATGCAGCCTAGAACTGTGTTAATAGGTGTTTCTCAAGCTCAGCAGCTTTAAGATTCGGACTCCGTCTCCCGGAATTCCCCAGTCAGCCAACTTATGCTGGCTGGGGAATTCTGGGAGTTGGAGTCCACGCATCTTAAAAGTTGCTCAGCTTGTGAAACACTGCTATAGAAGCGGAGCTCAGCGCTTTCAGACACTGGAATCGAGCGAGGCAAGCGCGGGGAAGCCCTCTGAAGCCCTCGGAGCAAACTTTTCTCCGCACAACCTGAGCACAACCGAGCCCAGCACCCTCCTTCCTGCCTTGGTGCCTCAGCCAACCCGTGCAGCTGCCAGCAAACACCGGCCGGGCTCCGGAGTGGCGATCCTCGGCCGCCCCTTCTCTGCCCGCTCCGCTCCCCCCCCCCAAACCAAGGAAAGCCGAGGGGCGCGGGGCGGTCGGAGGAGGTGCCGGGGGCGGGGCGGGGGAGGTATTAGGCAGGGCCCCCGGATCGAGGCGGGGCTGCGGAAGAAGCAAGGCACCGGCGGAGCTGCGGGGCCGGGCAGCCAGAGCGAGAGGCTGAGCTAGTCGCTGGGATCTCGCTCTGCTGCTCCTGCGGGGAAGAAGCCCGGCGCTGCTCGGACGGGGCGGCTGCTGGCTGCAGCGCTCGGCATCCTTCCCGCTCCATCTCCTGCTCCGGCCGTCCCGAGGGAACAAAGGGCGCCCGGACCCAGCGCGCCATGCCCGGCGGCCGCGTCTGCTGGATTCTTCTGCTCCTGCCCTTGTGCAGCTTCGGCGAGATCGGCGCCCCGAGCCCGCCCAGGCAGTGAGTAGCTACCCGCAGCCCTCGGGATGCCATTCCCTGAACAAAGCGCACCGAGCAACGGCTCCGCTCCGCCTCACTCTTTCTCCGCCTTGTCTTTCATTTCAAGCCGAGCCTCCCGCGCCAGGAAGAGTATTTCCGAGTAGGACTTTGCTTGCCGGGGTGGTCGTGAGGCACACGCAGAGAGTTCCTTGACCGCCTTCCTTTCTGGAAATCGGACAGGGGCATCCGAAGAGGAAGGTTACAATTTGTGCAATGCACGCGCGTTCACACGCACACGTTTTTAGCGAGCAGATTTTACGCAAATGTTTGAAACCCAACCCACCCCCGGCCCGGTCCTATGCGAGATGAGTTGTGGTCCATAGAAAGTTGCACGCTGTTTGCGTTTATTCAAAACCGCGTCTTTGCTGTCCTTAACAGTACGGTTTAAAAGTTTAACAAATGTTAAAAACTATGTTCCCAGGCTTAGACTCCGGATGGGTTTGATGTTTCTTCCTTCTGTTTCGAACCAAACAATCCGATTGGGGGGGGGTGTCTAATTCAGGGATTGAATTTAGAAAAAGTTAATCTGGCCTAATTCTGCCTCTTGCCTGATGTGGTAGCATCGAAAAGCAAGCAAGGGGAGAGGGGTGGGTTTTGACATCACACTTCTGGGGTGAATTGTATAAAATTTGAAGAGCGCTTCTTGTAGCATGTCACCAATTTGTGTTGGGTTCTCCAGGCTGCCTTGTTTCAAAATGGTCTGGCTGCTTTGCTAACAGAAGCCTGGATATGTAGCTAAACTCAGTTCGGTTGAACGTTCATTGGCTAGCTAGAAGGAGAGACATGTCTGGGAGAAGGATGCAGAAAGTATAACTGGTGAAATGGAAGATTTCTTTGGTGGCTAGCAAGTACTTTTGTTTTCCTGAGATAAATTATGCAGAAATCATTGCATGCTATTCTCCCCCCCCCTCCATTACTCTACAATCAAGTTTGTCACACCAGGCTACTTGGTTGTAACTCCTTCACAAATGTTAAGGATTAACTAGCCTCTGACACTTCCTTTGTGAGGAGCACATGACATTTTGCTTCTAAGCTGAGTGTGTAAGCTTTAAATTCTGAGACCCTCTTTGTACATTTTTTTTTTGTTTTGTTCCCGGCAACACATCTATTCTCCACAAGCTGGGGCACTGGTGAATATTGCCTAATTCTCAAGCCAGTTCCCAAAGCAAGGTTAATAAACTTTGCTTTGTTTTCTGATGTAGTAAAGGCACACCAAGCTGGTACAGTGCAAAGTTAGGTTCTCGAGATGCCTTAGCAATTCCTTCTCAATGACTAAATGCTTCAACCTGTACAGATTCCAAAGGCAATACCTTTCCTTTTAAGATCTGTCAAAATAGTTAGCAAGTCAGATGCTGTCCTAGCATTTGTGACTGCATTTCTGTGCAATGTGCATTCTTGGTGTGACTCTTTCTAAGCCCTAAGCAAAAAATGTCAGAAATGCTCGACTTACAAAAAGATTAACAGTGATGATATTTTTTTTTAAGTGCAGTGACTTTTAGGAGCAGAACAATGGCATTTGCAAGACAATGACAGCATATTGGAAGAAGAATTTTAAACTACATGTGTTCCACATATGGGATCATCGCCCACAGTGGATGTGGCCACTCACAGCTGTTTGCCTAATAGAAGCAGATGTATTTTTTATTCCTTTCTCCATCCCACCCCCTCCTGATACGGAAAACTTAGCCAAAGATTTACAATTAGAAAATAAAATATGTGTATTTTTAGCCTGGTAATATGAGGAAACCATGCTATATCCTACCCTCCTTGGTTCTTAGCATGCCCAACACAATCTGCATGATGCACACCCAGGAGATCTGAACTTTTGCAGTTGTAATGGGATCTCCATGGCAATGCATCCTGCTGTGGAAGAAACACAAGACTTGGAATTTGAAAAAAGACAGGGTTGGGAGCTATAAAATAGCATGACCCTCAACCCCTGGGGTGCCTATTAATCTCCAGTTAGAGACACCCAAGGGCTGGGCCAAAATGAAACAACTAGTTAAAATATGTTTTAAAGCCTGTGACGTGAAGAGCTGTCTTCCGTGAAGGGTCTTTGGAGAGCGGCAGAAGCGGGTGAGGGAAGCTGATGGATATCATGATGTCACGAGGAGGGCATAAATAATTCTGCAAGAATATTGTTCAGCCTTTTGTGAAGCTCTAAAGAGAGCACTATGAGTAGTTAATACATACTATCGTAGCCTTGTAACAGAAGATAGAGAATGCTTCTGGCCTTATGCCAGAAGAATGAAACAATAGACAAAAACTTGATAAGTATGACTATGCCCAGGAGAGCCAACAGGACAATTTAAATAGCAACAGGAGACCTTTAAGATTCCTCCCATAAACACAGAATTATTTTTTTACTCAGAGGGGAAAAAAAAAAATGAGATCAAGGGGAATGCAAGACTTCTTGAGCATCCATTCAGGTTTCCTTCATCCTTTAATGCAATCACAAACTTCTCAAATTCCAGCCTCCCAGGGTAGATAAAAATCAATGATTTTTTAATTGGATTTTTTTTATTTAAAACGGATTTTTTTTTATTTTTATCAAATTTATTTTAATAAAATGCTTTTGGATAAAAATCTAAAGGTAGTTTTCTATTTAAGATACATTAATAATTTAGTTTATTCAGCATGAAATGGAGCTTAGTTATGTAGCATGAGGCTGTATATTCTGCAATATTGGGACTGTCGATGAGTCAACAGCAGGTCAGAGGAGGAGCCGCTGCGGGACAGAGATGACAGTTGCTCTTTAAAAATTATGATTTAAATCGAGTTGATTTAAATCCAGCCTTTTTACTAGTGATTTAAATCGTGATTTAAATCAAGCCTTTTTACTAGTGATTTAAATCATGATTTAAATCAACTTGATTTAAATCAAATCCATCCTGCAGCCTCCCTCATGAAATATCTTTCAGAGTCCTTATTTATTACCTAATAGTCTTTAGAAGGTTCTTTTACAGACCTTTTGTACATCCTGGTCTCTGTGTGTCTTTATGTGTGTGTTTGAGAGAGAGGGAGGGAGAGAAATTAAGAAAAGCAGTCATGTCCGTTTTTGAGAGCATCGATCAGATTTTATCATTTCTTGCCTTTCCTCCCGATAGCAAATGAGAAATGTTAGCACTGCCTCCCATCTGTGTTACTGTACAAAATCCTTGGGATAATGGATGGTTATTACAGCCTCTGCTTCCTTTTCACCAAACTTTCTTTTTCCAGATCCTTTGGGTGGGATAATCCTGAAGTCTGTACAATAGTTTCCAAGATAAGCACAACTTTTCCTTGCCATGAAATCTCTCTTTTTTTTTTTTCATCCCTCTCTTATTTTGCGCATTCCTACAGATGGGAGGAGCTGTTTTACGAAATACACATTGTGAATGATGTTCTTTTCATAGTGTTGACTTTTGATTTTCTCCCCTTTTTCCAGGGGCTACTTGATTGCGGTGCCTTCTGTTTTCCGATCAGGTGTGGAAGAATCTATTAGTGTGACTATTTTTAATCCAGTCAGGGAGACAACGGTCCAGATCCAACTCGTTGTCAAAGGAGAGATGGTGGCTCATGCCCATGGAGCAGTTCTAGGTAGGCTGCCATTTATGTATACAGTACATAATTGAATACCATGTTTCCCCGAAAATAAGACCTATCCCAAAAATAAGCCGTACCTTGATTTTTACACATATCCTTCAGGAAAGGCCTCTGATGGTAAAACGAGGCTGGGGGTGGGGGGGCGCCGCACACGTCAATCCGGAGCTCGTTTCTCAACTTTCCTGAAGGCCTCTGACAGTGAAACAGAGGCCGGGGAGCTGCGCGTGTCAATCTGGAGCTCATTTCTCAGCTGCAGAGGCCTTTCCTGAAGGCCTCTGATGGCGAAATGTAGGCCGGGGACGCCGTGCGCAAGTGGCAGCAAGCGGCTGCAGAAGAAGTGGGCTGGCAGCGGCCACATGAGCTTCTGCTGGGTGGGGCTGTCGATGCCATCGCCGCGAGGTGAGACAGTGGAAGACATCTCCCAAAAATAAGATGCCTCTTTTGGAAGCAAAAAAAAAAAAAAAAACCACCCCAAGACCGGGTCTTATTTTCGGGGAAACATGGTAGTAGAGCAAAGCTGTTTGGATTCATCTAGGAAAAATAGTTGAATTTGCTAAGGACATAGAACCACAGTTTTGTGGAATACTTTATTGCAATGTTTCTCAACCTTGGACCCTTGAAGATGGGTGGACTTCAACTCCCAGAATTCCCCAGCCAACTTTGCTGGTTGGAGAATTCTGGGAGTTGAAGTCCACGTATCTTCAAGGGGCCAAGGCTGAGAAACACTGCTTTATTGGATATCTGATACCCAATTTGTTGTGTTCATACCCCAATTCATCCTTTGCCTGAATGCTTCTGTTTTTTACTGCAAGTCCATCACTATAATAACAACAACAGCACATAGTTACAAAATACTAATAATACAAGCTCAGCATTTCATTTAGTGATACAAATATGTATCACCTAGGTTTAAGTGTGAGTTTTCCTGATTGTAAAGGACTAGGGTTTTAGATGTTTTTATAGCTACTTGTACCATTTTGTCAGTTCTATATTTCTTCTAATGTCCTTAATGCAAAATTAGAAGTAGGTAGCAATATTCAGAAAGTCAAATATTAGCAAAGTTCATAAAGAAGTGTGACTTTACCACATACTATGGTTGTCAAGGGTATAGTTCTGCAACAAAAGTCTAAACTGAGCAATGCGGGAAATGGGTAAATTATTTTGCAAAAAAACAGTAAGCCAAAAAAAAAAATATTGTGCTTATTTTTTTCCCAGAAATAAGTCCTACTGTTTTTCATGGGACTTACTTTCAGAAAAACAGGCATGGGATTATAGCCTGAAACGTTAAACACTATTCCCAGATATGTCTCCCTCACTTAATTCCTTTTTTAAAGAATTTGCTATAATTTATTTTCTGTAAGGATGCTTGTGGTCCCGAAATCAGTCTTCCAGTTCTGGGAAAGAAGATGCCATTAAAATTTAAATATTTTTGCGACTCATACAGTAATTCAAAAAGTAGAGATTACAAACAAATCTTCTACTATTATGCAGGCCAACATTCCTGAAATTAAAACCGGAAAGCCACGGAGCATCTCTCTTTGGCTGCTTGTATGTCAATTATTTAAAAATACCCTTGAAATGTACCATTCCAAAGTGAATCATGTACTTTATAAATAATTCCATTATCTAAGTGTTGTATGCCAGCAGAATTTTTCACAACCGTATGAGAACTGAAGAAGCTTTAAAATTGTAGCTCATTCATCCAAAAGGCTTCGTTGATAGCAGCTGTTTTCTGTTGTCATCTTTGCAGCAAACAGCTGCTTTTGACTCTTGTTGTGTCCCACAAAAGGTGCTTGCATGTCCTTTCCTCTTCCAGCGATTGCAAATGTAGCATTTATGAGCAAGTTTGAAGCTGCAGCCCAGGCCTCTTGGGTTTGATGTTCATGTTATTGGGAGCTTAGCTCAGGAATATCACCATGATCCCTATCTCCAGAATGGGGTGCTTTGTACATGTGGCTGAGCCCTCACCCTGTCCTTCTGGGATTCATAGTTGAGAGGTGATGCTCATGCCAAGGTTAACCATGGACCTTGGTTTTTTTTGCCAAGGCTTGTTGACTTTCTGGCATCTTGCAGCTGAATTGGCAATTATAGCCAGAACAAACACATTTATATTTTTGCTGAATATCTGTGCTAGGTTTGTTACCCATTTGTATTAAAATAGGAAAATAGTCAAAATATTTAGCTTTATGGGACTTCAGTGAGAGAAAAATAATGATTCTTAACCTCTTTTCCTTTATCTTGCAGGTAAAGGAACAATCAAGCTTAAGGTGAGTTCTTATAATTTAGTTGGAACTATCAGGTACTTACAACTTAATAGAAGCTTGTGGAATTGAATGGCTACTTTTTGCTTTTAAGATACAGGAGACAAAATTGTCTGCCCTTGTGCCCGAAAAGAAATGTTCCTTTATCATTTAAACCATCAGTTTCACAGGACATCTTTTGGATTGTTCCAACATTTCTCCCCCTTCTAGGCTTTTATGCTTCATCTTAGCTCTCTTTTAATATTGCTTGCACGAGTGAAGTGTGTGCCAGTCCCATTAATTTTTTGCTGATCAAGGAATGGGGTTTACTCTGAACTTGGTCTGGAACCTTGGCAACAGCGACTGCAGCATTTCTTCAGTGTGGCTGCGACTAAGACCACACATTCCTTGGCAGCATCTCTGAATGCGAGTTCTTTCAAAGCAGCACATACCAACTCCTTCAGCCATTGCCAAGAGGTCAGATGGTGGACCTATCGTTGACCATCTCTGCTCTGGTCCAGTCTCACCCTAGCCTCCACAGTGAAATACTGCTGCTGTTTGTAGTTGTAGCAGAGTTTGCGGTTGCTGGAAAACCTTGAAAATGGCTATTGATCTGCTTCTGATATGTGGACTAAGCTGCTCTGTTTTGCTTAAACAGACAGTCCACTTCTGGATCCTGCAGAAGCCAAATTTGAACTGAATGCCATGCTCTGAATATGTTAGCGACCCTGTTCCTGCATTAGGCCATGTTTATATACTGCATTTGCTTTCCTTGTTGGAGTTAGAATCTTATGTTGGCTATCTAATTTAGTAGGGAATCTGAACTTATATAGTTGTTGACAGATCTTAACTGCTGGTCAGATTACACTCTTAGTATTGTGTTGATTTCTATACAAATATCGAGTCTAGCATTTGGAAAGAAGCAGCATCTACAATATAATGGGTGTGTATTATTTTTTTTCTTGCTTTTTTCTGCTTTATAATGAACAATTTTTACGAGAACAAATTTCTATCCACCCAAATAAAGTATACATTCATTCCAAGAATGTTATCCATTTATTCATGCATGATATTGCTGAGAAAAGCTCATTACTCTTTCTTATAATTCAGTTAATTCAACCATTTCTGCACCTTCTCTGAGCCATTGGTCTTCAGGTATTTTGGAGCATACCTTCCATGTTTCTTATTCCTAGGCTCATAGGAACTCCAGTCAAAAGAGTGACAGGTTGGAGAAAGCTTCTCTGAAGCTTTACAAGCCAAATGTTTTATTTATGATATATTTTGAGAACCAGTAACAAAGTAGGAATGAGTTACCTATAGCTCTATGAGTATAGGTAACCTTTAGGTTAATTTAAAGCACCCTTTCCAAGCAATCGTGTTAGACATATGGCAAGAACTATCTTCCCCTTTCGTAGAGAAAGATGTAAGAAAAAAGAGACTGTGTGGTCCTGTCCACTTTGGATTCTAGTCTTTGTTTGCTTTAGGTTCTTCACCCAGCCTTAAACCACCAACAGATAATTCTTGAGAAAACGGAGTTCTCTGTTCCTGATCTAAAGTGATGCCATAGAGTTGTAGCCACAGATAGAAAACCCCCAAATTCAGCATTTCTATATCTTGGAAAAATGAAGGGAAAGGCAAGAAAACAAAATGTGTTGCTTATAATAAGAAAATAGAAAGAACATGGAAAGAATATGGTGGAGTGAATGTTTGGAAAAGCAGTGGTGGAGAAATTAAGGAAGAGGTCTGGGTTGACTGTGAAAACGCTTTGCCAAATCTTCTTGGAGTTTGCATTCCTATTGATCTGAACTAATGTTTCTCTAAACCTTAGCAAATGTAAGATGGGTGCATTTTATCTTCTATAATTCCCCATCACACTGGCTGGGGAATTCTGGGAATTGAAGTCCACTTAAAGTTGCCATGGTTGAGGAACACTGATCTAAGCTGTTAAAAAGGACAGGGAACTTATTCAGTGTAACATTTTTAGAATCTGTGCTAGAATTAGTTCTGCCCAAGACTAATAGTCATAAATCCAAGTTCCATCCTGGATTTGTCTCCTAGGTTCCCTCAGGACTTCGGGGGCAGGCTCAGGTAAAAGTGTGGGGCAACCATCACTTGGCCGAGGAGGGCTACATCTTCCACAACTATACTACCGTGACTATTGATAGCAAAGGCGCTTCAGTCTTCATTCAGACAGATAAGCCGGTGTACAGGCCAAAGCAGAAAGGTAAGAGCATTGCACGGGAGCATTGATTGAGTCAGCAGGAGCCTGTTGTTTTGTGCTGGAACCATTTTGATTCTCCCTGATTGTGTTTTTCTTTTCTTTTTTAGTGCTGATCAATCTGTTTACCGTGAACCCAGATTTGCGACCAATCAATGAGAAGGTAAGGATTTCCCTAAGCTTGGGACTTAAGAATCCATATTTCATACAAATAGGCTAGATCAGTGCATCTGGCTGGAGAATTCTGGGAGTTGTCTGGGCAATTCTGGGAGTTGAAATCGGCACATCTTATGAGATTGAGAAACACTGGACTAGATTTATTTCATTTGAGAAGGATCTTGGCTGACAGCCAGTGGGGAAAATTAGTCTTTACTTAAGACTTGAGAGACTGCTCTCGGAATAGAGAAGAATACAGGTAGACCTCACGTCACAATTACTCTGTTTAGTGACCATTTGAAGTTACAATGGTGCTGAAAAAGTAACTTTGTGACCCATCCTTGCATTTATGACTATAGCAGCATCTCCACCATCATGCAATCAACATTTGAGTGTTTTGCAACATTTGGGTATTTACAGTGGTCGCAGTGTCCCACAGTCATGTGTCCCACGCTTCACAACTGGCTTTCAATAAGCAGTCAGTAGCACAATCTCAAATTGAGGGCATGCAGTCTTGCTTAACAACCTGCAGTGATTTGCTTAACAACTGCAGCTGAAGTGATGATGTAAGTACATCAGAGTCATGTGATATCTCGCTTAAGGACTGTGTCACTTAGCAATGGAGTTGCTGACTCTAGTTGTGCTTGTTAAAGAGGACTACCTGTATGCCAGATAAAATAAAGCAATTTGTTTAGGAAAGACATGTTGGTGCTTTCCCATAACAAACATATTTTTTCTAATTTTGGAAAATGAAAGGAAAGCAATCCAAGGAATTGAGGTGACCTCTACAAAGGGGAGAGAGGTTTTTTGTGTGTGGGCACCTTACTTATGGAATTATCTCATCAGAAAGGCTTGACTGGTGCCTACATTAGCTTCATTGCATTGCATTGCATTTCAATAAATTAAACAAACAAATAAATAAGTTTCCATGCCAGTTGAAGACTTCTTCATTTTCCCAGCTTTTTTATCCTGGTTTTAATTGTACTTTAATGCATATTACTTTAGATTTTGAGTTACAGATTTGCAGCTGCCTAGTTTATGTAGTGTTTTTATTTTACATTTTGCTGCATACGCTTTTACTTAAATTGTATTTTTTGGAAGTATTTTAGTAGGAACTGCCCAAATAGTTTTGGCTGTTGAATAGTTTTTAAAAAACAAAATAATTAAATAAGCTTGGGTTTAGTGCCACAATGCCTAGTGGAATAAAGCTATTTAATTCTCTCTTTGTTTTCTTTCAGATTGAAGCTTATGTGCTGGTGAGTATCTATCAGGACCCAAAGGCCAAACCATTAGAGTA
The DNA here is from genome assembly GCA_003457575.1 of Thermophis baileyi. Taxonomy (NCBI): domain Eukaryota; kingdom Metazoa; phylum Chordata; class Lepidosauria; order Squamata; family Dipsadidae; genus Thermophis; species Thermophis baileyi. The sequence goes on along the minus strand of QLTV01003465.1, from coordinate 585,616 downwards.
TTTTCTTCAGGGATGTCTACAGAGGCATTGATAAAATCAAGATGGAAGGATCCCTTCCCCCTTTTTAGAGCATTGTATGTGCAATGCCCATAAAAAAGGGATGAGGTCTTGATGGCAAAATGCCAAGTTGACTTTTTTGACCTTTAGTGGATGCCCTGATTTCTCCCCTCTACACACACACACACACACACACACACACACACACACACCTTTCAAAATTCTATAAAAGTTTTGCTTGAGGAATTAGTTTTCCCCGCTAAAAAGTTAATGAACACAACGGCCCAATTACCTTCACTATCATTTTCAAGGAATTGCTTGGCACAGGCCAGTGATGGTGAAACTTTTGGGCTCGGTGTGTCAGAAACTTGGAAAATGCCTAACTTGATTCTCCTAACATGGGACCCCCTGAACAAAAGAGAAAGAATTCTCTATCTCCCCGCTCATCTAAGTCATCCTGAACAGTGGCAGTTGGCAGCAGCTTTGAGATTCGGCCTGAAGTAGATAGAGGCCTGGTCATTGACTTCAGCCCTAGCCCCACCACTGCCACTCAAAAAGGCCACCTCAAAGTGTACCGTTTATCTTTGGATGGTATTCTCTTTCTGTTGAGAGGCTCCTGCGGCCTACATGAGGCTGCTCCAGATCCCATGAGGCCTTTGTTTCTAAAGTAGCTTGGAGAAGGCTCTTCCATGGCCTCTGTGGCCTCTGAAAATTGAATGAAAGCATGCCCCATTCTCATGTGATTTTCCAGAGGCCGCACAAGAGCACTGCCCTCTCACACAACTTCCAGAAAATTCAGAGGCTGCACAAGAACACACTCCATTCTTATGTGGCCTCCATAGCCCCCCAAAATCACAAGAGTATGGGCATGCTTTCAAGAATAGTTTTAATGTTCTAAACTGCTCAGCGTGTCCTTGTGGCAAGATGGGTGGCAAACAAATTTAATACATAAATAGAATAGTTGTTGGGTGCCTTCAGAAGTTATGGATGCTCCATCAGTGGAGGTTTTTAAGAAGAGACTGGACAGCCATTTGTCTGAAATGCTGTAGGGTCCCCTGCTTGAGCAGGAGGTTTGACTAGAAGATTTCGGAGGTCCCTTCCAATTATGTTATTATGTTATTCTGAATGCTGCCATGTCACCAAAACATTGCGGCGTGTCACTTTTGACACACGTGTCATAGGTTCACCCTCACTGGAATAGGCCATACCTCAGTCAGTTAAAGAAAGAAACATGGGCATATATGATGAGTTTCTGTTTATATATAAAAAGATATTAGAGTCAAGTAAATATAAACCTGGTTTGCATGTTAACACTGTGTGCCAAAATTTCCTTAATTATAATTCATTTAAAAAAGTGCTAGTTGTCTCTATTCATCTATGCCAGCGGTTCTCAACCTGTGGGTCGCGACCCCTTTGGGGGTCGAACGACCATTTCACAGGGGTCGCCGCGTGCGTTAGCCCGCCATTTTGGTGCCACCGTCACTGCAGGAGTGAAAAGGTCCCGGTTCGGCCGTGCCTGCGGGTCGCCGGACAGCTGGTAGCCTGGACGCCACCATTTGGGTTCTTCTACCCTCTGCGCATAATGCTTTGCGCATGCGCAGAGGGTAAAAGAACCCAAATGGCGGCGTCCGGGCGAAGTCATCAGCTGCCCGGCGACCCGCAGGCAAGCCCGAACCGGGAGCATTCCGCCCCTGGTGCCACGCCCCCTGTTACCTCATCCCACGCGGGAAGGGGGTCGGGGGGGGGGGGGTGGCGCGGCAGCGGCGGGGGGGTCGCGCCATTAGAAAGGTTGAGAACCACTGATCTATGCTGTGCCATGGCTTATAAATGTTAGCGGCTGGGTCCACTTAGCCCACTAAGCAAAAATTGTGATATATTTATATTTTTTATTTATTATGAGACTTTGATCCCACCCATCTCATTGAGGCAATGTGTGAGCTTATACATATTCTGGTTCTGGGGACTTGTTTTTGCATTTTCAAATGTTGTAGTAAGAAAGATATTTAGATATTGGTAACTAAGACCAATATAAGAAATGCATCTCTTTTCGTAGGATCCCCGAGGGTCTCGGATGGTAGAATGGAAAAACCTCAAGCCAATTTGTTGTGGTGAGTTTTAGACTGTCACAACTGAGCATCCCACTGCCCAGAGCTTCAAAGAGAAAGGGTGAGATGCAAATTGATTAAAGAAATAAGGATGAATCCTTTGGCTCTTCTATTTTCTGGTTGTGATCCCTAAGGAAATTGGGCCACCAATGTAGCTCATCTCGTCTGATCTTCCTTTTGTTTGGCAGGCATCCTCAACATGAGCTTCCCTTTGTCTGATCAACCAGTGTTCGGAGAATGGTTTATATTTGTAGAAATGCAAGAATACACATACAACAAATCATTTGAAGTTCAAAAATATGGTGAGTGAATAGCAGAGCTGCTAGAACTTGTTTTGAAAACACACTGTTTTTGAGATGTCATAATCATGTTTGAATGAGTCCAGAGATTAGGCGTGTCAGTGGAGTAGGGTCAAAACAATCAAGATGGCAGCTGGGGCCATGCATGTTCCTATATAAACAGTTTCTGAAAAAAGTTGTTGAGTTAGTGGTGCTCAGGTTATTATTTTCAGTAATATTTATATTCATTCATATTCAGGCTTAGTATGGTGGACAAATGAGGAATAATTAAAGCAATGAAAACAATTAAAAAGTTAAATGGCTACTCAAATCTTTGTTGAAAAGTCAAATGACTACTCCAGATCTGGACAGCCTAAATGTTAATGGACAAATATCATCTCTGTCTTGCTAGGTTAAACGTTACCATCCTGACCTGTGATGGCAATGTTCATCATCAGTTATACTTATTAATATTCTTATTAATATCTTTATTAATTAGATTAGAATTAGAATTAGAATAACAGAGTTGGAAGGGAACTTGGAGTCCAACCCCCTGCTCAGGCAGGAAACCCTATACCATTTCAGACAAATGGTTATCCAATCTCTTCTTAAAAACTTCCAGTGTTAGAGCATTTACAACTTCTGGAGGCAAGTTGTTCCACTAATTAATTGTTCTAACTGTCAGGAAATTTCTCCTTAGTTCCAAGTTGCTTCTCTCCTTGATTAGTTTAGACACCCATTTGATATCCTCTAGACCAGTGGTTCTCAACCTTCCTAATGCCGCCCCTTTGGGGGTCGAACAACCATTTCACAGGGGTCGCCGCGCGCGTTCGTCCGCCATCTTGGTGCCACTGTCACTTGCAGGGGTGAAATGCTCCCGGTTCGGCTGTGCCTGCGGGTCGCCGGACAGCTGATAGCGACAGAAGCGGGAGACTTCGCCCACCGGCCCGGACGCCGCTATTTGGGTTCGTTTACCCTCTGCGCATGCACAGAATGCTTTGCGCATGCGCAGAGGGTAAAAGAACCCAAATGGC
>QLTV01003465.1:523842-582119 GCA_003457575.1 Thermophis baileyi | reverse complement strand
GGATGCTGCAAAAGGTAATCACTTGACCTTGGGACACAGCAGTAATCATAAAAATGCACCAGTTGCCACGCATCTGAATTTTTATCACATGATCACGAGGATGCTGCAAAGGTCGTAACTTGTCACATTTTTCAGTGTCGTTGTACCTTTGAATCAGGGGTGAAATGCTCCCGGTTCACTCTTACCTGTCGGTCGCCATAGAGCCAGTTGGCAAGGTAGTGCGAGGCGCCGCCCACCCGCCCGGGCGCCACCCAGACGCCGCCATTTGGGTTCTTTTACCCTCTGCGCATGCGCAAAGCGTTCTGTGCATTTGCAGAGGGTAAAAGAACTCAAATGGCGGCGTCCGGGCAGGTGGGCGGTGCCTCGCTCTACCTTGGCGACTGGCTCTACGCCGACCGACAGGTAAGAGCGAACCGGGAGCATTTCACCCCTGCTTTGAATGGTCAGTAAATGAACTGTTGTAAGTCGAGGACTACCTGTTATATCTGGAACACTTCATCCCCTTACTAAAATTAAAATCAGTCAGGAAATGAAGGATCTTTCAAAGTAACACATTTTATTAAAATGCAGAAGCTTTCATGAATTACACCTCGCTTTCTTTGTTGCATAGAGTGGCTACTACATTCCTTCTGATTGTTGGCTAATGTAGATTAATGCGACTCTCCTCCCACACTGTTTATTACTGAATGAAGGCTCATTTTTCATGAGTGACCAGTTGTTTAGTCCAAGACCTTTTCAGATTATGTTTGGTGGATTCCACAAGAACTTGATTGGAGTGGGGGGGGGGGAAAGTTCGCTTACACACACCCAATTTTCCATCATTAGAGCTTTGCCTTTTGATTGGGTGTTCTGGGAACTTCTTTAATTAAATTTTTAATTGAATGTTTAAATTATTTTCCAGCCAACATAGCTGGCTGGAGAATTCTGAGAGTTGAAGTCCACAAGTCTTAAAGTTGCCAAGTTTGGGGACCCCTGACTTAGCTTGTCAGAAGGTCGCAAAAGGTAATCACATGACCTTGGGACACAGCAGTAATCATAAAAATGAACCAGTTACCAAGCATCTGAATTTTGATCACATGATCACGAGGATGCTGCAAAGGTCGTAACTTGTCACATTTTTCAGTGTCGTTGTACCTTTGAATCAGGGGTGAAATGCTCCCGGTTCACTCTTACCTGTCGGTCGCCATAGAGCCAGTTGGCAAGGTAGTGCGAGGCGCCGCCCACCCGCCCGGGCGCCACCCAGACGCCGCCATTTGGGTTCTTTTACCCTCTGCGCATGCGCAAAGCGTTCTGTGCATTTGCAGAGGGTAAAAGAACTCAAATGGCGGCGTCCGGGCAGGTGGGCGGTGCCTCGCTCTACCTTGGCGACTGGCTCTACCTGTTTATTACTGAATGAAGGCTCATTTTTCATGAGTGACCAGTTGTTTAGTCCAAGACCTTTTCAGATTATGTTTGGTGGATTCCACAAGAACTTGATTGGAGTGGGGGGGGGGGAAAGTTCGCTTACACACACCCAATTTTCCATCATTAGAGCTTTGCCTTTTGATTGGGTGTTCTGGGAACTTCTTTAATTAAATTTTTAATTGAATGTTTAAATTTAATTCAGTCTTGAAATCTGAAAAAGCTTGAAGATCCCTGGTCTAGCAGTGTTTTCAAACTTGGCAACTTTAAGATATGTACTTCAACTCCCAGAATTCTCCAGCCAACATGGGAGTTGAAGTCCATATACTTTAAAGTTGCCAAGTTTGAAAAACACCAGTCTAACGTATCAGTCAAAAAAGGGAGAATACTTCCATTAGGCTGAGCACTTTATTTCACATCAATTGCAGCTTTTTTGAGAAAAAAAATAGTTGTATTTAACATCATTTTAAAAAGTAAACAAGGACACCATTTGAAATTATTCCATGGGAATTTGGCAGCAATAAGCCTCCTAAATATATGACGTTTTCAGTCTTTCTTCCCCCACCAAAATAAGAAATCAAATAATTACGCCAACTGAAAAAAGGAGGCCTGATCCATTTTTGGGTGGGAGGGCAAGGCATTGTAATTAGCTGCTGTGAAAAATAAGTGATCCAGAAGTTATAAACAGTTGAAAAAAAGCTACCCTTTAGCTGGATTACTGTAATGTTACAGCTCAATTATTTCTTTTAGTTGTGAAACATTATGTTAAAAGCAAGACAATTCAAAAAGATTAAAACAGAAATGGAAGAGTTGGACTTTGTGAATAGAGGATTCCTTTAATGTGTGATTCCTTTAAAGAACCATTACATTTTGTGGATTTTTTTTAATGAATCATTTTTGGATTTTTTTTTTCAGCTATGCTATGGCATGGTATCAAACTGGATTACCCAAATAGATAACTGATTGCTAGGGATATATTAAGTTTACTATGTAGACACTGGTTAGGTTTTCCCCTTTGGGGGTGAGATTTCCAGCAGTTCCATGTCTATTATAGATCTCTTTATATTATAGATCTCTTATGGATTTCTCCACCCTTTTTTCTGTCCACGTTTCTCATTTCTCAGTTCAACTGCTTTCTTACTTTTAGGTTAAGATTTCCTGATAGCCTCACTCATGCTACTTCTAATCATAATCAGATTCCCAAATTGTTCTCGCTCACTTTTTCTCCTCCTGTTAGTTTTACCCAGGTTTGAGCTGCGTATTGATCCACCACGATACATTCGGGACTTTGGGTTTTGTGAAAAGGGAACTGTCCACGCCAGGTAGGAGCGATCGGTTCCTTCTGCTCACTTGAGTGGCTTCCTGCAGTTTCTGTTGACATCCCTGTGATTCTTCTGAACTGTATAATTTGAAAAAGATTTGTGGAATGGGCGATCATTGATAATCATTGTGTCACTGAACTTGAGATAGAGAACTTTCAAGGGCCCTCTTCCCTCAGAGGTACTGTGTTTCCCCGAAAATAAGACCCTGTCTTATATTTTTTTGAACCCCGAAATAAGCACTTGGCCTTATTTTTGGGGAGGTCTTATTATTTTGGGGCACGTGGAGCAAGACAGGGCTCCTCTTGCCGTCTTACCTGATTTCCAGCTCTGTCTCCCTAACCCTAACCAGAGGAAATGGCGGGGACCGGCTGCGCATGCGTTTAAATATTTTCGGGGAGGGCTTATTTTCGGAGAAACACGGTAATGTGTTGGGGTCACATGGGCTGTGCTGGAGCAAACAACAGATGTAGGTAATGACAGAAATAAGTTAGAGCAGCTCTTTTCTGACACATTCTTGTTTCCCCTTTGGACACAAGCAATAGGCTGTGGAAATAGGAAAATAACCTAACCCTTGGGATTTTTTTTCTGGGTGTCCTTCTCAGCATTGGATGGGCTGCCTTTAATCTTTGATGTCTTCTTCTTCTAACAGTACTGCCGAGTTTGTTGCTGTCAAAACTCAACTGCTAGGCAAATTGGGTACATGACTCCCAGTTGTGGCTCCTTTTAATTTCTGCAAGGAGGGTTGGGGAGCTTTGCTCTGAATGCAAAAGTTTTCAGCTTTTTCTGGGCATCTTTAATGAAAAAGTATCTTGGCAACAGGCCTGGAGACTTTCTGGAGGAACATAGCAAGTTACAGGAGTCTGCTAAACTCAGTGACTCAAACTATCTGACAGGGTATTAGACAGCTTTGCATGCATGTAATTCAGCTTGGAAATATGGAAGAGCAATAGCTAAAAATAATAATTGTTGAGCTTTTGTTCCAGGTACACATTTGGGAAGCCAGTGACAGGGAAGCTGACTGTCAACATGACAGTAAATGGAGTGGGGTACTACAGACACGAATCAGGGCATCCTGTCCTTAAAACCACTGAAGTGAGTAAGGGGATTACGGTAAATAACAAGGAGGGGGAGGGTACATTTTGGTGACTGCGAAATAATATTTAACAGTTTTAAAGAGGATTACAACTCCAGTGGATCACATGGTCATATAACATGGGTGAAGCCAGGCCACATCCATGGATTAGAGTTTTATTCACTTTTTGAATGGGTTTCTAGGTATATTTAAACTGTGTTGAGCCTAGCTTAGAATATAAACAGCCATTTTTCCTTCAAGGGATATAAAATGCCAGTTTTTGGCATTTGCAGTGTTAAATTTTAGAGAGGGTTCCAAGAAAGTGCAAAAAAATGGTCTGCAAAGTCACACATGGTTCTTGGACCAGGGATCATAGCAATAGCAATAGCAGTTAGACTTATATACCGCTTTACAGTGCTTTACAGCCCTCTCTAAGCGGTTCACAGAGTCAGCCTATTGCCCCCAACAATCTGGGTCCTCATTTTACCCACCTCAGAAGGATGGAAGGCTGAGACAACCTTGAGCGAGATTTGAACCGCTGAACTGCAGCTAGCAGTCAGCTGAAGTAGCCTGCAGTGCTGCACTCTAACCACTGCGCCACCTCGGCTCTTGTGACATAGAAAAATTCTTCTAAAGGGAGCGTCCATTCCAATCTGATACAGTCCCCAATATCTTAGTCTGTACCATGCAAAGACTAGATGGTCTAAAATTTGTCTAGTGCAGCGGTGTCAAACTCAAGGCCTAGGGGCCGGATCCGGCCCATGGGGTACTTATATCTGGCCTGCAGGGCCGCCCTGGAAACAGCAAAGGACCAGCCCGCTGTGCTTCTGCCAGCAAAAACGGAGCTCGGGAGGGCTGCAGGTGACCCTCCCGAGCTCTGATTTCGCTGGCAGAGGGTTGCAGGAGGCCGTGGCAGCCAAAAACGGAGCTCGGGAGCCCCTTTTTGCTGGCAGAGCGCTAGGGCCATCACAGGCGCCCCCAACACGAGTGATGTAGAACTAGCCACGCCCACCCCAGCCCCCCAAGGTCAAACACAACCCCGATGCAGCCCTCAATGAAATTGAGTTTGACACCCCTGGTCCAGAGGAGGAATAGGCAGAGATGTAGTTTTTGGAATCTTTAAATTCCAACATTTGGAGCTTCATAATTCTAAAGTCTGATACCAAGTCTAAAGTCAGAAAATATGTTAAGAGCGAAGAGCAGCGCATATTCAGTTCAGAAATGTGTTTCTAATAGCTAAACTACTGGTCTCTGCAATACTACTCTACTTCTGGTTCTCTTCACCACTGGGAATTCTGGGATGTCCATGAGGAGGGGTGAAAAATTCAAGATGGCAAATGCTCCATTTTAAAATGGGATGGGGTTTCAATTATGAGGTCCCAGGTGCTTCTTGACTTTCTGGACACTCCCCATCCTACACAGATGCCCTTCCTAGCATCTATTATTCATACCTCAATTTCTAGTTTATTCATCAACATGCTTATTTAAAGTGAAATAAACTCTTGTTTTGCTGGCATTAGCATACAGTTGGGATTTAGTTTAAGTTATCCAGAGATAAGGACTTGAACAAGTCAGCCAAATGCCAGATCCTAAGTAGATTTGTTCTTGACCCCTGGCAGCATTTTCACTGTCCTCCAAAGTAAATAGGAGAACTGAAGATCTTGGTTTTCCTGATTTGGGCTGTTGGCATCTGGGACAAATGAGGTTGCTTCTATTCACAGTAGTTATATTTCCCCTGCCACTACCACAGGCACATATAGCCTCTTCAATTGTTCACTTTTTTCATATTATTTCCTGGCAGATTGATGGTTCTGCGGATTTTGACATATGTGTAAAAGACATGATGCCTGCAGACATCCCCGAGCATTTCAGAGGCACTGTGAACATTTGGGCCACAGTAACAAGCACCGATGGGAGCAGGCAGGTCACCTTCGATGATTCTACCCCTGTTCAGAAGCAGCTTATTGACATAAAATATTCCAGAGATACTCGGAAGCAGTTCAAATCTGGTTTGCCATATAAAGGGAAGGTGAGTAGGATATTGCAATGGGAAGATTGTAGCATCATAGAGTAGACTTTTCATTAAGAGGGCAGAGGAAGTACCGGTTTAGGGATATAATGGCTACTTGGTTTTGGTTAAAAGTATGGAATATTCTGATGCAAGATGACAAATTGTTGCTCTCTCTAGGATCATTCTCCCTTCCTGATTATAATTGACTAGGTTCCATCAAGTTGGTATTGACTTTTACTGGCCACAGATTGACCTTCTTCAACATGATTTGTGCCCAGATTGTCCCTTCAGTGCATCCATTGCCACTGCAGTCAAACAACCATCTTGCTGTTGGTCACCATATTCCTCTCTTCCTTTCCACCTTTCTCAGCATTGTGGATTTCTCAAGGGAACCTTCCTAGTTACCATATTCTAGAGGTGCCCTATTAACTATTTGCTGAGGATGCATCCTCACAATGGAGCCTTTATCTGTCACCAGACCACTAAAGAAGTAGGCTGAAATTGGGCCAACTGCTCCAGCATGAATTTTGTGTTTGCCATCCTATGCCGGTAGAACAGTGGTCTCCAAACTTTCTGGCTTTGCGGACTGGTGGCGGGAGGGAGAGGGGATGGTTCCACGTGAGCATCAGGTGAGCACACACACACACGCACGCAGCTCCATTTGTGTAAGCGGCAGGCACACACACACGCTGCTCGCACAAATGGAGCTGTGCACATGCACTCGCCCACCTGCCCGCTGTGGATGCAAGTGGGACTGTGCGCAAACACGCACTCCCCCCCACCCCCGCCACTTCCATGGCCTGGTTCTGAATGGTCCGCAGCCCAGTAGTGGGCCACAACCCGGGGGTTGGGAATCCCTGCAGTAAAAGATCTTCTATGAAGATTTTGTAGCTCATGTAGAAGAGGAGCCTCAGAGACTAGAGACTTGTTGGGCCCCAGTTGGCTACCACAGGATCATTCCCTCCCAACCAGGCTTTTCCATTGGGACTGTGGGACTGAACACCTCATCTGCACAGCCTGTTCTTCCTCCTCTTCTTTGTTTGTTATGGGAATACTGCCTCTTGGGAAACCCAAATGCAGGTCTTCCATGAAGTTGATATTGCCAGCAAATTATTAACTCCATAGGATTTGTCTGGCAGTCCTCTCACTTCTCATTATGCACAAGTGTGCTACCCTGATTCCCCCGTCCTGACTCAATCTCTTTGAGTTTTCAAGATAACCTAGAATGACACATTTCATTTTTGGAGATGTTACGCATTGTCCTTGCAGGCAAGGTGGGATGGGGATTTATGCCTCTTGATTTGCGTGATGTTGAGGAAGGAAGTTTGCAGTCCTCCTCCTCAACTGGACTTAAAGCAGCAAGCTGGACAACAGTTCCAGGGGATTAAAATTGCTTAACCTCTAGGGCTTAACAGAGAGCAACCTGGACTACAATTCACTAGACCTTTGGTCACCTTTCCTCCTAGCTTTGTGAATGCCCTGGGGGTGGGGGGAATGGATATTTCTATCCTGAATGTGCTAGGATCTGCAGTGGCTTACCATCTCTTCTACATGCCCAGGCCACTTATTCCCCCATGTCTGCCTTCTTAGCAGCAGCCCATCCTATGTTTGATGGCTTGTTTTCCTGCTAGTAGATGATGCTGTGTAGAGGGGGAAGGACAGCAGGGATTCTTCCCATCTCTACCTATGTTTATTTTATTTATTTATTTATTTTATAAAATTTATATGCCGCCCAACTCCCGAAGGACTCTGGGCGGCTTACATCATAAAAATGTAATGTTAACTTGTCTCCTGATTCTTCAGGTTGAAGTCACTTATCCTGATGGAAGTCCAGCTGATGGAGTGACTGTCCGGGTAAAAGCGGAACTCACTCCAAAGGACAACATTTACACAAGCGAGTTAGTGTCCAGAAGCGGTGTGGTGGAATTTGAAATCCCCTCCATCCCCCCTGCTGTCCAGTACGTCTGGCTGGAGGTGGGTGAAAGCCCTTGATAGGATTAGTGGGCTGGAATTGCCATTAATCTCATCAAAGGCACACTTTGTCAATGGGGCCAATGGGTTGAGAACATGGGGGCAACTTTATTTAAGAACATTAATTGGGGGATTTCTTAATCCTTAAGCCTCTTAATTTCTTTGTGGATATTTGATTTCTGGGGGATTTTTGAACTGAATGGGAATGGGAATGGGAAGGAACCCACAGAACATGGGGGAGGAGGGTGTCTGCTTGGTATTCAGGATATCCCAGATTCAATTGATGGCATCTTCAGATAAATGGAGAATGGGATAAATTGTGTTTTCTACCTGAGTTCCAGGGAACCACGATCTGTCAACGGAAGCAATATCAGACCACGTTAAGCCCTTTTCCATGGGTGGGTTCAAAATGGGGACAAATGTTCAAAATGATCAGATGGTTTAATACTTTTCATTCCAGACAGGGAAACAAAATCTGTTAAAAGAAGCATTTCATTATTTTGAGGCTCCCCATAGATTCCCACTTATTGAATCATATTCTGTCCATTAATTTAATAGAAAATAATGGAGAGAAAAATGATATTGATATAGGGTGCAGAGAGGAAGAAGAAGGGAATTACAGAGATCTTTTCTGTTGTTTTCACTGGGTGTCCATCTCCAAACAGCCCCGATCTGGCAAGGTTGCATCCTGTTCGGTTAACCACAGTGCAGAGTCAAATCTGGGGGAAGATTAGATCGGCCTGGTCAAAATCTGCAAGATGAGTTGGGAGTTCAGAAGTTGCCCTTGAAAGTAACTTTCTACTTTCCACCTTTCTCAAGACCAAAGTCACGGCCTTTGATGGGAAGCCTGTTGGAGACCAGTATCTACCCAACTACCTATCGATCAGCAGCTGGTATTCACCTAGCAAGTGCCACCTCCAGCTTCAGATGCCAGAGAGGCCCTTTCTGGTAAGATGCAAGGCAACTGTCGGCATCTTGTTTTCAGAGTTTTCAAGATGCATCTGATGGGTTGCTCTGAGTCGGAACCTTTGCCTGCTGTTCTCAGCATTGGAATGACTAATATCCCTGTTGAGGAAGCTGGGCTGCAGCCAACGTGCCTGCTTTGGCTGGGTGTTCCACTTTGGCTGGCTTTCGGAATTGATCTTGCTCCAGGGAAACACTCAATAGCCAGAATTCTTTGGCTGCCTTTTCTTAACAATGAGACTGCTCTGTATCTTCGTATCCTGAGCTGTGCTCTGTTTTGCTTTCCCCTGAGTATGGAGTGGATTTGGAAGATATGCCAGGTTCCAAAAGACCTAAGCAAAATGTGGTCTATTGTTTCAGAAGGCATTTCCGTCAGCAGTGATGCTGGAATTCAGTCTTTGTTCCATGCCACCCTTTGAATCAAAGCCCCCTTCCTCAAATCCATGTCCTCCAGATATGTCAAACTACACCACCAATCCTAGCAATATCACTTAGACTTATATACCGCTTCACAGTGCTTTTACAGCCCTCTCTAAGCGGTTTACAAAGTCAGCATATTGCCCCCAACAAACTGGGTCCTCATTTTACTGAACTTGGAAGGAATCTAAGGCTGAGTCAACCTTGAGCTGGTCATGCCAACCAGATCAGCTTTTCTTTCAGAAAGGTCACTTGGGTAGGAAGGGGAAGAGGTATTAGCAAACCTTTATATGGCTGCAGTTGCCCCCTTTCTCTTTCCAGGTGGGAGAGGAGGCATGTGTTGCTGTGAAGTCCACTTGCCCGTGTAATTTCACACTCCACTACGAAGTTGTATCACGGGGGAACATTGTTCTTTCAGGACTGCTGCCTCGAAACAAGACTCGGGAGGGGAACAAAAGAATCGTCACCGCTGCATCTTCTGGTAAGAACATCTACATTACTTAACTTCTCAGCCATGACTCTGTGTTTGAGGCAGGGTCAGAAAGGGGTAACTTTCTGCCTTGAGTGGCCAGTCAGTGGCTCCTGTGGGTGGAGATGAACAAACAGCTCACACCGCCTCCTGAAAACCATGGCTTTATTAACATGTATGTATTTTCCACCCTATTTCTTGTTTAGACCTGACCAGCTCTTCTGCTCCAGAACTGAATACCTGCATGACTTCTATCTGTTTCTCAGTCACTCCAGATATGGCTCCCCTGGGCCGTCTTCTTGCATACTATGTGCGGGAGAATGGAGAAGGGGTTGCAGATAATCTGCAGTTTGCCGTCAAGCCTTTCTTTGAGAATCAGGTATCCAGTATAGAATGACTAGTCGTGTACCTGGGTTGTTTGGCAAAGGATCCCGGGTGATGGTGGTTCTTCCCTTTCTTCTCTTCCTCCTCCTCTTAATGTTCAATGCCAGGTTTCGGTGGCATTTTCAGCAAATGAGACCAGGCCAGGTGACTCCGTATCTGTTACAGTGCGAGCTGCAAAGGGGAGTTGTGTTTGTTTGGCCACAGTGGACAAAAGCATTTACCTCTTCAAGCCTGGCTTCCAGCTGACAGCTGACCAGGTGAGCAGCATCCCCTTGGGAGTGGGGAATGCTTTGGTACTATCAAACTACTGAGTCCAAGAGGGAAGTGATGATATATTAGAAAGAATGTAAACATAGCTCCAGTATTGTTGTTGTTGTTAGTCGCAAAGTCGTGTCCGACCCATCGCGACCCCATGGACAACGTTCCTCCAGGCCTTTCTGTCCTCTACCATCCCCCAGAGTCCATTTAAGCTTCTTGTTGACCACTTCTGGAAAGCAGAACCGTTGAGTATTCCAGCAAGGTAGTTATTAGTCCCTGACATGCTCATGGACAAATCTTATGTTAACTCGTTGTGCAGATCTTCCAGGAACTTGCAGATTATGATGTGTCTGATGCTTTTGGAACTTCAAAAGAAGAAGGACACTTCTGGTGGCCAGGCTCAACACTACACAAGCGTCGCCGCCGTCGTTCTTCTATCTTTCCCTGGCACTGGGACGTTGCCAAAGATGCCCGCTGTGCATTTACGGTGAGGTCTTCCCTTCTTGCATAAGTGTGGCATCTGCATGGTGTCTTTTGTGGGAGTTGTAAAATTGCCAGTAGACTGAGAGCATAGTCAAGCAGAACAACTCAACAGGTAACAGATTAAACCCACTTTAGCACACTGCAGGTAGCAAATTCAATCTTGTCTTGCTTTTCCTACCATAGGAACTCACCAATCTATAACAATCCCTTTCTCTGGAACTACCATTTTTTATTCAGTGACATTTAATGGGTGATGCAGACATCATTATATAATAATGCATATCCTATTTTGCACCATAATAAATGATGCAAAAAATAATTGTTTTCACACCCAGTCTGTTCTAATCTGGAGTACCAAATTTGCAAAATGTCATATTTAGAGCTTACACAACTTTAATTAAATATTCACTGTTTGGGGGCTTATTGTTTATCTGTTGATCTTGGCTGTATGATCTGTGATTAATTATCCCCTTAATTGTTTAACTTAAATTGCTCAAGCATTACTTTCTCTTTCCAAGAAAAGGAGCTTTTGTTTCTGGTTTTCTCCCGTTCTTTTGTCTGTTTTCAATAGAGGGTGTTATTTAGCAAATAAAAAGAATGAAACACCTAATTAAAGTTGTTTCTCAACATTTCTGTTACTCTTAGACATAAATTAACACTGCATAGTTTTAGAAGGCTCTCTAAGGGAAATTACAGTAGTGGGAAATTCAGCACTAACTTAGCATAGATCAAGAGGTAAGCAATTCAGTACTTCATAATCCATGTTATGGTGAGTAAACTATAGAAGGTTCTCAGGCACAACACTTGATGTTGTAGTGCTATAAGGAATGCTATTTTAATCAGAAATAACATCTTGCCTGCACTGAATCTTGCAACTCTAAAGTAACAGAAATATTCCAATAAAGGAGAATATTTATATAACAGAAAAATGTTGCAGTTTGGCTGGTTAGGGTAGGTTTTTCAATAAACTATGTATTTGGGCCAGGTCTCATATAGTAATTAGTGCTAGGAAGTTCCTGAAATTCTAGACACTCCAAACTGTGGCAGGAAGCACAGTGGAGTTAAAATAGTGCAAACAAGATATAACCAGTTAGATTTCATATGAGAATTTTGCAACCTTGAAAAAGAGTTGGAAGCCTTTTTGAAGAACATTGCTTACATTCAGGTGTTTTTTGAGGGGCAGGGATAGGGCACCCACAACTCGGCAACCATTCTGTGGTGCTAGTTCTTTTCATGCTCAGAACACATTCCGCAGGTTATATCCTTCCACAATTGAACTCAAATATGTTCCGAAAATGCCTCCAGTCTAATTCCATCATCTTGGTATCCTTATTATGGAGAAACTCCCCCCCCCCCCGCTGTTCTGAGAACTCTAAATTTGTGGCTGTTGGGAAGGCTTTCCTTTGGTGAGGAAGGAGGTGGCGTGAGAGGTTAATTTGTAAGTACATCTTGTGCTCAAATTCTTTGAGAAGGAGTCCTTGGCATTCAGAGCAAAATGCTGTTCTCTGCTTTCTCTAAACAGGCCACTTTCCCCAAAGAGGTTCTGTCAACTGAGATAGCATAGGTGAAAATGTTATTGGCTCCTACGTGCTTGGCAGAAGGGACACAGCCTCTTCTGTTCCCAGAGTGAAATGATTTCATTTTGATCAGGGGAAAAGAGAAAAGCTTATTAACAAACAAGTCAGATCATTTTAAATAAGGGGGGGTGGGGAGAGAGAGAATTTGCAGTCAAAAATAAACTGGCGGCCTCTGAGAGAACCATAGGAGAAGCATTCCTTCTAAAGAAGACTGGCTTGTCTGCTTTTGGAGGAAAAATAAAACTGATTCCCCAGTAAGGATGAGTTTTTCTATTCTCTTCCTTTTAGTAACCAGTTTTTGCGCAAGGAAGTGTTCAAAGGAAGTGAATTCCTATCAGACAAAAATATTGACTGAGGTAAAAATGTTATATCAGAACTGCAAATATCAGGATGATTGCTAGATAGAGTTGTGTTAGTAAGATGGTGTGTCTTCCTGCTGCCATCTAAGGGTTATTGGGATTTTTGCAGACCAAATATGGCACTCTTAGAGAAATACATCTCCTAACCAAAATAGGGTAATATCTCAGGGTGGTTTGAGGATTTCTTTTCAGGCTCAGAATTATACAAAAATTCCTAATGAAAAGAAGACTTATTTAATGTTTGGGAAATTACTACATCATAAATTATATGCTATTGGTGGAGAGGGCAGCATTTTTCTATTGGCAATTCAGGATAGATTGGCCTGGAATGCCATCTGAAATCTGGTTTAAGGAATGCAGTCTCAGCTGAGGAGGGTCTGCAGTCTGTCCAGAAGAAGAAAAAATTCCCACTCGTCTCCTGGAAATGGAGGTGATTCTCACAGAGTCCACTTTATTTTATTTTTGCTTGCCATGGCCTGGAAATTCCACTTACACAATCTGAAAACTGTGAAGCCAGCTTTCCTCAAAGCACCCGATCTCTCTGGGGAAGAGAAGATGGGAAAATCACTGCAGTGTCTAAATATTTGCCTGGTAACGGCCATTTGTGCTGGCCAGTTTGACACAATTTCCCTGTGTTTCAGTGATCTTTCCTTCCATGGATATTTGGAGGTGTGTGTGTGGGAGGGGGATTACTCTTTAATGGGACAGACTGAATCAGTTTTTAACAGACATGGCCTTTTTGTTGTTGCTTCCTGTTGCCTAGGAAACCGGTTTAGTTGCAATGACTGATCTCGTCAGCTTAAACCATAGACAGCATGGCAGTCTGTATACCGAGGAAGTTGTGCCTGCCTTCCAACCTCACACCGGGATGCTGATGGCTTCTACACCTTCCAAAACTCAGCCCAGGTAGAACAAATGTTCCTTTTGTTGATAATCTGTTTGTCCCAAAGACGTGTTGTGCCGCCTTCCAACTTGGGGTTGTTGTGTTGAAGATGGCCTTGCTTGGCTCCATGGAATAAGGATTTAGGAGCCAGTTTGGCCTATCTGCTACTTGGATGAGCCAAAGAAGCTTGCCAATGGGAAGTAACAAGCAGCTACAATCCCAACGACGTAACCCAAGTGGCATTGTTGTTCTGGGCATGGTGGCAGACACCTGCTCTTTTGCTCAGCAGGCAGTAAGTGTTGATAAGAAGAGGCCAGATGGCACTCGTGATGGAATCAATGTGTATGCATGCATGTGTGGTAGCTGATAATGGAGCTCTGTTTTGGCCCCTTTGACTGGGAATGGAAACGTTTAATCACACAGCTTTGTGTTCCATGGGAGATCTGGAGGCGTTTGTTTCTTGCTTCCTGCCAATTGGTTGTGGAAGCGTGAGACTGGCATGAGAAGCAAGGAATGAGGTGCTTGCTAGGTTAGGGTTTCCTTTAGCTGGCCTGGGAAGGCACCTCAATTTATTTAATAAATTGTTTTTTGTTGGGAAGAATTCTCTATGCAATGATAAAAAGTCTCTACATCATCGATAACAATGATAAATGCGGTAAAATAGAAACAATAGATAGCATAGTATAGTGATATTATAAGAACAAAAATAAAACAAACACATTCAAAGCCACAGATGCCTGGTAGAAAAGGAAATATTTCGAACTGGTGCCAGGAAGACACTAATACGGGCAGCAGGTAGGTTTCCCTGGGAAGAACAATCCTATGTTGGGCCCATAACTGAGAAGGTCTTCTTCTATATGGCCACTTGGCCAACTGGATTGGGTGGAATACTTGAAAAAGGACTTTGCAGATAGACCAGTGTTCCTGGACAGATACATATATGAGGAGGGATTCTTTGGCATAACCTAGCCTCCAGCTGTTCCAATGCCTTTCCAAAAGGCAACTGAACTTTCTTGGTTTTTTCCTTGAAAACATTTCGCTTCTCATCCAAGAAGCTTCTCCAGTTCAGACCTGAACTGAAATCAAGAAAGTCCAGTTGCCTTTTGGAAAAGCACTTTTGAGACAACCATGACCTGGATGATTGAGAATCTCCATAGACATCTAGCCACCAGCTGTTGAGAGATTTAAATACTAGCAAGAATATGAAAAGTGATTGGTAGGCCCTGCAACTGATCAAGGGCCGAAATCAGATGATTGTATTGTCATGAGAAGTAGGGTTTCATGGAGCTTCTGCTTTTGAAGGGGAATATTGCTCAGTTCTCTCAGCATGCACAAATCTCTTGCCTTCCACAGAGCAGACAAGAAGAAAAGAACATTCTTCCCAGAGACTTGGCTCTGGCAGTGCTTCAATGTCAGGTAATTTCTCCTCAATGTGGAGCCATCTTCTGTCGTCTGTAGGGGCCTGTCCTGCCTTGTGAATGAGGCACAATTTTGTTTTTCTCTCTGTGAGGAACATAGCAATAGCACATACTTATATACCGCTTCACAGTGCTTTACAGCCCTCCCTAAGTGGTTCGCAGAGTCAGCATATTGCCCCTAAAAATCTGGGTCCTCATTTTACCGACCTCAGAAGGATGGAAGGCTGAGCCAACCTTCAGCCAGTCAGGATCGAACTCGTGGAGTTGAGCAGTGAGTTAGCATGCAGTACTGCATTCTAACTACAGCGCCACCACCATGGAGATATTGAGGTTTGTTAGATCAGAAAAAAATAGGGAAGACTCCTTCAAACTGGGAATAAGGGTTAGAAATATAAATGTGCCTCTTTATAAGCAAGTGTAAAGTAATGCATGATGAAGAGGAATTAAAAACATACGGTAATTGTACAAATATGTTGATAACGTCAAAGGCTCGTAATCTAAAAACATGGGTGATGATGAATAGCTTGATGAAACCATGAAACCAATGTGAAGATGCTGTAAAATTAGTAAATACTAAGGTAGTCCTCGAGTTATGGCCACTCATTCAGGAACAATTGAAAATTACAGCGGCACTAAATGAGGGGGATTTACAAGTGCCCATGAAGTTGCAACTGCTGTAGCAATTTGATCTGCTTTGAAAGAAGTTGAAGAGACGTTTGGACTGTAAACAGCTTTTTAATTAATTAATTGATTTGATTGATTATGTGCCATCAAGTTAATGCTCACTCTTAGTGATCACATGGATGAATTTTTTTTTCTCCATTACTGTCCTTAACTTGGTCCTTCAGATGTTCCAACATTGTACTCATCACCCCTGTAACTGAGTCCATGCAACTTGCTACTGGACATCTTCTTTTTTTCCTTCCATCTTTCCCGGCATTAGAGGTGTCCCCCATACAGCTAGGTCTTCACATAGTTTGAACCTGGTTATCTCGGTTGATTTGTTCAATGATCCATTTGTTTTTGTTTTTTCTTAGCTGTAAACAGTATTTTCAGAAGCCTTCTCCAACATCAAAGTTCAGAACATCAATACTGTTTGTATCCTGTTTCTTCAAAGTCTAAGTTTTGCTTCCATAGAGTGTCACAGGGAATATTATTTCTTTTATTATTTTGATCTTTGTAGGTATAGAATATCTCTTCCAAGGACTTTATGGCTGCTCTACCAAGTATTAATCTATGGTGTATTTCTTAACTGCTTGTTCCTTTACTCTTGATAGTTGATCCTAAAAAGTAGAAGCTATCCACCACTTCAATCTTCATTGTCAGTTCTAAGAATAGTTGTTGAACTGGTTGTGTCTAATGGGGGCATTTAATTTTAGTCTCATTTTTACACTGTGCTCCTACTTTTATTACTAAATCTTTTGCATTTTTAGCATCAGAGCAGTGTCATCAGCATAACGCAGTGATGTTTTTTCCCCCTCCTGTTTTAAAACAATTCTCATCTTTTTCCAATTCAGCTTCCATTAATATATATTTAGCAAACATATTGAATAAATCAAGGGAGAGCATACAGCCTTGTTGCACTCTTTGCCATCCTGGAGTCGATCAGTTTCACTATGTTTGGTCCATACTGTGGCGTGATCTATATACAAGTTTCACTTGAGGATAATAAGATGTTCTAGGATTCCCATTTTTGTGAGCACATTTCCACAGCTTGACATGATTGAAAGAGGAAGCAAAAAGCTTCTATGGATATCAGAGATTGTCTCTTATAAAGTCTTGGGCCTTGTCAGAGGAGCCAAATAGCTGTGTATATGTTTGCATTCAGGCACCTGCTTTGGCAGAGAATTAATGCCATGTGGTATGCAAAAATTCTTGTTACTGGTTAAAATCCCAGTTGAGAGAATAGTGCCATGGCTAATTGTTTCATTAAATGGTTTAGAGTGCAACTGGAAACTTTTATCTGACAAGGATCTGTCTTTGCCAATTCATCCTTGTGGGAAAGTCTAGCCAATTTTCTTCCTCTCTATCCTCTTTTTGTTGTCATCTGATCAATAGGAGTCATTCTATTGTAATTTAAGCCTCTTTTTTTCACCTACATTTAAAGCATGGTAAGACAAGGAACAGCATAGCAGATACAATGACACACATTTAACATTCATTTTCTTTACCTAAATGTTAAATGGGGAATGTTCTGATGTTTCCTTAAGCTAGTGAAGAGAATTTCTTGTACAAATAATGATCTGGAAGCATCTTGATTTGGTTAGTACACTACAACTTTTTAAAATCTTTCTTCTATCTATTAAAATTCTTTTGTCTTTGCAGGACTGCTGGCAATCATACTGCTGTTGCCATTTTGCAAATAACTAGCTGGTGCTACATGGATACTGGCTTTTCATTTAGCACTTGTCTTGCTCTTAAATGCTTGCCAGATTTGGAAATCCACTACCATAGAAAAAGACATTAATTTGTTAGAAGAACACCTTTGCATACACAAGACCGCAGGTTTAACACAGTTAAAAGGGTCTAATTTTTTTCTGACATCATGGGTCAGAGTGGATGATAAACCATGATTTGTTAGCTAAGATACCATTGCTTGAGCTGTGGTGACGCAGTGGTTAGAATGTAGTGCCGCAGGCTACTTCTGCTAACTGCAGGCTGACTGCAATTTGGCAGTTCGAATCTCACCAGGCTCAAGGTTGACTCAACCTTCCATCCTTCCGAGGTGGGTAAAACGAGGACCCAGATTGTTGGGGGCAATATGCTGACTCTGTAAACTGCTTAGAGAAGGCTGTAAAGCACTACGAAGCGGTATATAAGTCTAAGTGCTATTGTTATTACACATTGTATGAAGCCTTTAACCATGGTTTATAAATTATAGTTGACTGGGTTCATGCAAGACTGATGTAGTATTTATAGATGTTGGAGAAGGACTCAGAAAACCTGATTCAAGAACATGTTCAACTATAGAACTTCATTGGTTGACTGGAACAGTCACTGAGCCTCACCAGACAAGGAAACATTGCATTTAAATGCTGGAATTCTCCTTTGCATGATGTGATATTCCCTGCAAGTTATAGCTTGCTTGTTATAAAAAGAAAAAGGAAATGTGGCATCCAGATAATCCTGAAGAAAGATATGGGTAGATGAGAAGCATTTTTTTTGTATCTCCCATTGCTGTCTTTGAAGAAAGGAGAAAGCACAGCTTTCCATGGCCCTTGGCTATGATTTTGGGATTGGACCTGGGACAACTGAACAGGGGAAGAGGGCGAGGGCAAGAGAATAAAATAAGGAGAGTGCAAGGGCCAAAAAGTCTCCCATATATGGCTGCTGCCAAAGTATAGAATGTTGCCTGAATATGGGAAATTTGCAGAGAATATCCTGCATAGTTGACTCTGCAAGGAATATATGCAGGCTTGCATATGTGTAGAAGTCTCACCATGAGCCTTCCACTGGAGGTGGCAATGTGTCTAAAGGAGAGTTGGGACAAGGTGACAACAAGCTGTCCATGGCTTACAGATTCCCTCATTGTTTCATGCAGCATAGGAAGCTCCACATGTGGACAACACCCTGTGCTGGACCCATTTGAAATACATAGAGAGGAAGGTTAAACTGAGGCAGGGGTGGGTTCCAACTTACCTCGCTGCCGGTTCGCTCCCTCCTGCGCCTCGTGGGCGTGCCTCGTGGGCACGCGCACGCATGCGCAGTAACAAAAAAATAAAATAAAAGCCAAAAAAAAGATGGCGACCGCATGCACAGTGCCGGAAGTCGGCTTCTGCGCATGCTCAGAAGGAAAAAAAATAAAAAAATAAAATAAAAAAATTCAAAAAAAATTCAAAAAAAGATGGCGGCCCCCAAGGACCAGCACCGACCGATCTGGTTCGGTGACGTCATCGTGACGTCACCAGCGGGCCGCTACCGGTTCGGGAGAACCGGTCCGAACCGGGAGGAACCCACCCCTGAACTGAGGGCTCAGGCACATTTGGCTTAATGTCAGATTTACCTAGAGCTTACTATCTCCATCCAACTTTTCAGTAGGAGAATGCTATGAAAATTTTTTGAAAGGAAAGGTGCCAGGTTCATTGCTGCTTGTTGTGTTCAGAATACTTGATGCATTCCTTTTGAAAGCCTTTGATGTATCTTCCTCTGGTGCTGGTTCCCAGTGACTCTTCTTTTCTCCTCCCTTTCCCATTTTTTAACAGTGATGTTTCAGGAGAAGCTCAGCTACGTGTTGAAGTTCCAGACTCCATCACCACATGGGTGATGGAGGCTGTTGGACTCTCTGAGAGAGGGCTAGGCTTGGCGAGACAGACTGAACTCAAGACCTTCAAGCCATTCTTCATTGAGTTCACCCTTCCGTACCACATAATCCGCGGGGAACAGGCAAAGATTCCTCTGACAGTCCATAATTACTTACCCATGTGTTTGGAGGTGAGATTACTGATTGGCTGATTTAAAAGACTTACAAGCCTTTAGGCATTTTATATGCTAAATTCTGGCTGGATCACACCAACAATAATAAAAATGTAAAAGAAATAATAAAAACCAGCATGGAAAAAGCAACTCCCAATGCCTTCAACCAATAGTCCCCAGAACATAAACGTCACAATCACTCGGCTCCAGTCTCATCCTATCCCAGTGATTGGCGGAGGTGGTGGTGGGGGGAACCAGTTCCTATGGCCTTCTGGAAGGTTAGAAGGGTGGAAGTCTGCCAGAACTCATGGACGGTGTTCCATAGGGCAGGCACTGCTACTTGCTAGGTGACATTCTTTAAGAGAAGGGACCAGGAGCACAGCCACTCCATCTGACCTGATAGAATGGACAGTTATCCTCAGGAGAGACTGTCACACAGATAATCTGGCCCCATGCCCTCACCTTGAATTGCACCTGAAAGGAAACAAAGCCAGTGCAGCTCCCACAGCAGTGGGGCAACATGAGCAAGCTAAGGGGTGCCTGAAACTGCACACACCATTGTATTCTGGACCAGTTGTGATTTCTTCATGGTCTTCAAGGTCATCCCCATGTAGCTTGCATAGCAGTAATCTAGCTGTGAAGTGACCAAACTCTTAAGTGACTGTGAGCTAAGTTTCCCAGCCCAGGAATGTGCGCAAATGACCCTGGACCTCCCAAATTGTGTACCAGCTCTGCTAGGAGAAAGCTAGTCCATCAAGAGTGGGAAAAAAAATCTAAACCTACTCCATTCAGAGCGTCACAGCTTCCAGATGGCATCAGCACCTGAATGGCATCACCTGCTCAAATCGGGATGTAGATGTACTGTATAGCTGGGCATCATCGGCACACTGATGACACTCTACCCATTCTGCCAAATAATTTTGCCTAGTGGTTTAATGTAGATGTGAAAGAGGGACAGCGAGAGACCCAAGCCCTGAGGAACCCTTCACAAGAGGGACTTAGGTTTGGACCTCTTCCCCTGTGACCAATACTGACCTCAACTAGTCATGGAGGAAGGAGGAGAACACTGCCCTCTGTCCCAATCCCCAAACCTGGCCCAGAAGGATACCATTGCTCAGTATGTGTTTTCTGGGGAATCCCTGCAGAAAGCTATAAATCCATGATTTAGAAACCACAATGGCTGATTCCCATAATATCCTAATCCAAAGCAACCTACCCCATTACTATATGCCATAATAAGTGTGGCTTGGGTCAGACTCTGAATATACAGCTAGTATCCAGTGAGTGAAGAACCTGCTGTTAGATCACTCAGATGTTATAAAAACAACAGCAGCAACTCATTTTTAAAAATGGAAAGAGATTTCAAATGACATATTTTAATAGTACAATACATCATTATTAAGACAACCTTAAGGGTAACACAGTGCACGCAACCCACTTAGAAGAAAAAATATATTACCAGGGATAGTAATTTGATCTTTGCTATCACTGAACTCTTCCCTACAATTCAAGGCACTAAAAGATAATCTTAGCTGGCGCTAATTATGGGATCTGCTATTACTACTCCAACATTCTTTAGTATGACCCGGTTGACTAGCTGGACTGACCCATCGTGATCATTGTTCATTCCTTACAATCATACAGGTTCATGTGAAAATCTCAGTCGCCAAAGGCATCAAGTTTGTGGGACATCCTGGAAAGCAACACTTGACAAGGAAAAAATGCGTAGCCCCTGGCAAAGCCAAGCCCACATCTATTGTGCTATCTTTTGGTGAACTGGGGCAGAACAACATCACAGGTAACACATTTGAATGGTGAACCTTAGTTTGGTATTCCTTTCAAAAAATTGAAAGATGTTACAAGTGGTTGCCTTCACTCAATGGATTTTGCCTACCTGCAAAACATATAGATTCTATATTATAGACTATCTATAGATACTACATCTATAGACATCTATAGAATCTGTATTCTCTACAGAGAAAACTATAGACATTTTTCATAAAAGGGAGAAGCATCTTATCCACAATACGCTAAAGGGAGAGAGTGTTAACACTCCTCCTGAATATAATCACTATTTAGTACATTCTCAGCTGAAGGGATAGAAACCTTTTGTGCAAGAATCCACAACCTATTTTTGCCAATCGCATATCTAGAATTTTAGGTCGTCTCACAAATGGCTGCCATGCAGGAAACTACCTGCAAAGCTCCTTCAGAGTGTTTCCTACCATCTCAGTGTCCCTTTGCAATTATTTTTAAAAGATGAACATACTAGACATGCATTGCACTATAGCCCCCTGCCCATCAAGAAAAGCTGTGAGCCCATAGAGTGACCTAGAGACATTTTGGAATGAATACTATTTTGGAGGCTGGCGTTGCATCTTGAAAAATAGCAGTTTGCTATATATTTATTCATTTTGAATTAAATCATCTAGAAAAGGCAGAGAATATACCAGCTGACAAAAATATCTGGCCATGTTAGATTCTGCTGAGTTCCAAATGAGGACCAAGTTATTGAGAATTCATATTTCTTTGTGTCATCTTTAGCAAAAGCCTTTGCTTATAGTGGAAGCAGCTGCTGCCAAGACAACATTCAACTCACAAAGAATGGCAAACATTCTGAGGATGCCCACATAGACAAGAGGACTCCTGTTGGTGTCGACTATGTACGGAGGAGCGTTATTATTGAGGTAAGCAAGCAAATAGTCTTTTCAGAGAAATAGTTGCAGCTGGGAAGAGGGAGAAATGACCATTAGATTCAAGATGCAGAAGCTAGAAGAGATGCTAATGTTTTCTGAGTAGATGGATAGTAGGATGTAGGATTTGGGATTTAAAAACCAAGACCCACGGATCTCCACATGAGTGTGCCTGGCCAATGTTCCCTCTGACATTGAAAATCGCTGCGTGGCAGTTGGAAACTGCCGTGCGGTGATTTCCTGTCAGGTGCGCGGCCGCGCGCAATGTTCCCTCTGACATTGAAAATCGCTGTGCGGCAGTTCGAAACTGCCGCGCGGCGATTCCCTGTCACGTGTGCGGCCGCGCAGCTTAGAGGGAACATTGTGCCTGGCATGTTAAAAAGAAATTCTACTAATATTTCTTCTTTCTGAGGTGGGCTGGTACTCCTAGAGAAAGGAGAACTATTTCCAAAGTTTCCCCAATTGCAAAATTCTGTTTCCAAGAATATTTATATGAACTCAATGCTTTCTCTTAGGCATCAAACCAAGCTTTTGGTCAAACTTTAATCATCATTCATTTTTGTATCATTGATCGATTTCTTAAAATCTTTATGTATGTATACTAGATTTGTATTTTTGCTTTACTTTGTTGTGGGTTGGGCATTCAGTAAACTAAATTTGAAGTTTTTCTTCAGATACTTTTTTGTTAAAGAGAAAGCCATTGAATTTTGGTGTAGGTATCTCTGGAAAAAAAATGCCATTTTTTTTTTTTTTTTGCAGCCGGAGGGACTGACCAGAGAATATACCTACAGTGTTTTCTTCTGTCCTAACGGTAAGAGAATTTCAGTAGCAGTTTCAGCAGCTGCGTTTCAGCAAAATTTCAGCACCAGTTTCCCTCCCTAGGCTTGTTGTCAAGCATTGCTAGCTGCATTTAACCATTATGTCCTGACAACATTTCTTCTCCTCCTCCTCCCCGCTGTCCCATTGAAGAAGTAGCCTTTGTTTGCCTTTAGCTGTTCAAATTAAAGAATTATGTTATCCCTCTTATCCCAAGAAAAGCCTTTTTTGTATGAATAATCTACAGTGTCTCGCTAACAATCTCCTGGTGGCAGTTGGAGACTGCTGTGAGTATGCCTGTCTTCCAGTCAATGAGTGTTGCCTTCTGCCATTTAGGCTTGAGTTGATGGAGAAGTGAGACATCTGATGCCACATAGGGATCTGCTTGGGTAACGTCTAATCAATGTGTAACCGTACTTTGCAAAGCACCATTTGTATATCATGCAGACCCTTACGTTCATGACTGAAGCACTCTTCTCAACATTCACTAGACTTCTTTTTCGTGTATAGGTATTTAGTGGTCATATGATAGACCTGGGGAAAGAGTGGTAGCTGAGGAGGTCAAACTGGGAAAAGAGCCAGGTTCTGCCAGCTATGTACTGCCAAATCTTTTACGCAAGTGACAAGTGTGGGCAAAATGAAAGTGAGATCACCTAAAATTCTTCGAAACCCCACAGCCAAGCTTTCTACAAAAACACTAAATCCATGTCTCAAAATAATTTGGATGACAAGACGAGTGGAACAGAAGTGGTCATGGAAGAAACCTTGACTTAAGACCTCTCCTCTGGGTTATTTTGGGACACGTTTATGATCTTCCAGAAGAGCACTACACTTATGTTCAGAAATAGTGTGAGTAGCAGGTCACTGGCACAGATAGCTTTCATACAGGCAACCTGTTGCTTGGGCAGCATGGAAGTTAGCTAAAGCCTCTGTCTCAAGTACTGTACTTATTCACAGTTACCCAAGCTACCCCCTCCAAGCTATAAAGATGGTGATTAGTGGTTGGTTTTCTCCCTTGTATGTGATACTAGCTGAGAGGGAAAACCCAGCCTAGGGATTTTACCAGTTGCTATCTTTAAATTGCCCCAGATTAAACTGTAAGGACAGTACAGTGGTACCTTGGTACACAACTGCTTTGAAATTCATCAATGAATTTTGATGTGAAAATTTTGTCCTGGTTACTCATCATTTGTTTGGCACTCAACGCATAACCTAGAACTTGTTGCTTTTCCTTATGAGAAAAATTTGTTCGGTACTCATCATTTTTGGTACTCATCCCGCCTCCCGGAACCAATTAACGATGAATACCGAGTACCGGTACCAGTGAACCACTTCCCTCCAGCATCATTCTTGACACTGATTAAAGCTCAGTTGTTGGGACAGCACAACTGAAGGGATCTAGGGTTGCATGCACTCCAAAGGCTATAAAATAAGAAGCCAATGCTCCTTAACAGATGTGATTCTAAAAATGTAGCCATTTTGTTGACATGATCCCTGACCACTATATCTTCTGTATTCTCTGGGAAAACATTATTTAAAGGAGTTTAATTGCAATTAATCTCCAATTAAAACATATAGATAGCTTATGTTCTTGCTGAGGGGTGAGAAAGGATGTACCCCAGGAAACCCTGACTTGAGCATATGGAATTTGAGTTATTTGCTGTGGCCTTTTTGCTCTAAAACTATTTTACATAAGGGGAGATTAATTTAAAAGTGGCCCATGAAGATGTGTCTTTGGAGGTGCATTGCTGTGAATGAGACTGAACACTGACGGTGTTTTTGGTTTATTTTTGACTAGAGAAAATTCACATTTCCACTCCTAATAAGTATGAGTACCAGTATGTGCAGAAACCTGCCCACATGATGCGCTTTGATGTTGCCATCAAGGCCCACAATAATGCCCACATCGCTTTGTCCTCTGCCCCCCATGACATGGCGGAGATGACTGAAATTGTCATTGGTGGGCACCAGAACTCCAAAACTTGGATCTCTACTAGCAAGATGGGTGAGCCGGTGGCCAGCACAGAGACTATAGGCATCCTTTCGTGGGACGAATTTCGAAGTTTTTGGATCAGCTGGGCCCATGGAGTCATTCAGGTGGGGTTTTTTTTTTCCCTTCTCATTATCTTTTTATTAATTAGGTAATGCTTTCGGTAGTCCTCCTTAAGCAGCTCATGATAATATGCATCTCCTGCCTGGATTTTGGTGTGTTATTTTTCTCTGTGCAGGTGGGCCACGGCTCCTTCGCTCTCAATGAGTCCATCATTGTGACTTGGTCCACCTCCAAGCAGCCGGAGGTGAAGTATATCGGCTTCTCCACAGGTTGGGGTTCTGCAGGCGAATTCAAAATCTGGAGGAAAGAGGAGACGGATGAGAATCACAATGAAGCCTTCACACTGGGCGTTCCTCACAATGTGATTCCAGGCTCAGAGAGAGCTACTGCCGCTATTATTGGTATGAACACTGGGAACAATTAAAGTCAGCACTGTTGTGACAGACTCATGGCAGGAGTTCATACTGTATCGGCATAACAGGAAGCTATCTGTATTGGAGCAAAGAAGGAACTATTCAATGCCTCAATTGGTATCTCTCAAGCAGAGCACAAAAATTAAATTCTTGTCTACTTATTTCCCTAGAACTAGCTTCCGAGATGCATTTTTTTTTTCTGGATTGGGGTACTTCATTTTTAGTTTTCTTTAATAACAAATTGAGGCATTTTGGAATTTGTGGCTCATTCCAGTGCAGAAGCTTGTTTGCAACTACGCACCCTAACTAGGTGAGGAGGTATCAGCCGGAACAGCTGATACATAATACAGTATTCATATATTCATATTCATATTATTTGTATTTCTATGCCGCCCAACTCCCAAGGGACTCTGGGCGGCTTACAACAAATACAAAACTTATTAAAATATAAAAAAGCATTATTAAAAAAAATACTTAATAAAAAGCATTTAAAAACAATTAAAAACCCATACACAACTTTTCACGGCCGGATCTCGCCAGATTGCAGAAGCGAGATCAACGGCCCCAAGCCTGCTGGAACAGCCAGGTCTTCACCGCTTTCCGGAAGGCCAACAGGGTGGGGATAGTCCGGATCTCAGGAGGTAACTGGTTCCAGAGGGCCGGGGCAGCCACAGAGAAGGCCCTCCCCCGCGGGCCCGCCAGCCGGCACTGTTTCGCTGACGGGACCTAGAGGAGCCCAACCCTGTGGGATCTTACCGGTCGCTGGGAGCTATGCGGTAGAAGGCAGTCTCGAAGATAACCTGGCCCTGAGCTAGTAAGCTACTGTTCCAAGACAGTAATATGCTGTCTTGGAACACAGAGGCTCCATTTAGCTAGAATGACTAATGTATGTAAATATATCTAATCTTTTTATCAAAATAATCTAAGATTACACTGACCAGGGAAGAGAATCTTCCCTTCAGGGGAAATGTCTCTCTCTGTTTCTGGGAAATGTAATGTGGCCAGCACTATTTGGTTACATGCCGTAGGATACTTTTGGCATAAGTTAATTCAATGTTAGTCTAGAATGTTTTCCGCTTGTGGACTCTGCTCTGTTTTCTGCTACCGTAGCTCCCACCTGGGAGACTCAGAACTGACCTTAGAAGGCAGGTTTTTCTGGCTGATACTATGCTTTCCTTTTGGTACCAGGAGATGTGATGGGGCCAACGCTGAACAACCTGGATAACCTCCTTCAGTTGCCCTTTGGTTGCGGAGAGCAGAATATGATTCATTTTGCTCCCAACATCTTTGTCCTCAAGTATCTTCAGAAGACCAAGCAACTTAGCCCCGAGGTAGAGAGCGAAGCCACCGATTACCTGGTGCAAGGTACTGACCCTTGAAAGGCTACAGGGATATTTTCTAAGAGGAGATTCAGAAAGCAATTGCTTCTGGCCCCAACATGCAAAAAGTTTCACTTCGGTAAATAAAGTTTGACCTATACGTTCAGTTTCTATCTACTGTCTTATGGGTTCTTTCCAGGATACCAGCGCCAACTGACCTACAAGAGGCAAGATGGTTCCTACAGTGCCTTTGGGGAAAGGGATTCCTCAGGGAGCATGTGGTATGTTGCAAATTAATGGGTAGGAAGATAACATTATATTTGGCCCGCGGTGTTCAGAGTAGTTGCACGTGTGAGATTTGTCCCGCCCTGCATTTGATGCTGACATGGAGTTCTGCAGCTAAATCAAAACATTTCTGGCTTAGTTGAAGTATAGAAGAAAATACTGAGATAACAGTTCTATGAGCCGTGGTGGCGCAGTGGTTAGAGTGCAGTGCTGCAGGCTACTTCTGCTGACTGCCGGCTGACTGCTCTCACCAGGCTCAAGGCTGGCTCAGCCTTCCATCCTTCTGAGGTCGGTAAAATGAGGACCCAGATTGTTGAGGGCAATATGCTGACTCTGTAAACCGCTTAGGGCTGTAAAGCACTGTGAAGCGGTATATACATCTAAGTCAGTGATGGTGAACCTTTTTTGGTTCACGTGCCAAAAGGGTGTGTGTGTGCGCGATAGCGCGCGTGCACGTGCCCACACCCATTCCCTCCCCCCCACCCAAGCCTGGGACGGTGAAAAACGGGCAAACGGGCAAACCGGAAGTTTGGAAAAACGCACTTCCGGTTTGCCCGTTGGGCTGTTTTTCGCACCTCTGGAGTGCGAAAAACAGCCCAACCGCAAACCGGAAGTGCGTTTTTCCGAACTTCCAGTTTGCCCGTTGGGCCGTTTTTTGCACTCCGGGGCTTCAGGAAGCTTCCCTGAAGCCTCTGGAGTGCGAAAAACAGCCCAAAGGCAAACCAGAAGTGCATTTTTCCGAACTTCCGGTTTGCCCGTTGGGCCATTTTTCGCACTCCGGGGCTTCAGGAAGCTTCCCTGAAGCCTCCGGAGGGCAAAACGGCCTTCCCCAAGGCCGAGGAGCTGACATAGGGCAACGCCTCGCATGCCCTCTGATATGGCTCCGCGTGCCACCTGTGGCACGCGTGCCATAGGTTCGCCATCACTGGTCTAAGTGCTATTGCTATTGCACAGACACTAGGACCACAGATTGGGTGGTTAGGAAAGCTTGCCTCCTAGCTCTATTGCTCCTTTTCCATTCACGTCATGGCCTTGCATTTCATTGTGCTTCTTTGGAATTGAGCAGTTCTCTACTCTACTACATTCACCATGGGTTGTGGGTTGTGGGTTTTTAAGTGCGAAAACAAATGCAGCAAAACAGGGACAAAGTTGATAGGGGAAGACCAGCCTGAAAGTCCATTTTATAACTTAAATAAAATAAAATAATTATAAAATAAG
Organism: Thermophis baileyi; assembly: GCA_003457575.1. NCBI lineage: Eukaryota > Metazoa > Chordata > Lepidosauria > Squamata > Dipsadidae > Thermophis > Thermophis baileyi. The sequence goes on along the minus strand of QLTV01003465.1, from coordinate 553,921 downwards.
CTGGAAGAATGCTTGTCAACTCCCACAGAAAACAGCAGTGAGGAGGATATTTATGCGGCAGAACGAAAATGTTCCTCAGGGTTGGGAATATGAAGTCAGTGGCTGGGTAGATACAACCTCACATAGTAGTAAGTAGCCAAGTATGGTGGCAATCATCCTCAGGCACTTTATGACCTTTGTATTTCCAGGCTAACAGCCTTTGTGCTGAAATCTTTTGCTCAATCCCGGGAATTCATTTTCATTGACCCCAAAGAACTTTTAGCCGCCAAGGATTGGATCATCCAGCATCAGAAGGCAGGTGGCTCATTTCCAGCCATGGGCAGGATACTCAATAAGGACATCCAGGTANCCAAAAGGGTGGGTGGGTGGGTGGGTTAGATTTGCAATTATACCCTGACAAGCTTCTAGACCAGTGTTTTCAAACTTGGATTTGTTACAGTTTGAAGGATTAGCCTATGGTGTTGATAAGTAAGTCTAAATCTGAGGAGGACCTTGGTGCTCTCTGTGCTTGGTTGTTTTCTTGCAGATGTCTGATTGCCGAATCTAAGTAACATCATCAGTACTAGTAAGGAATGGGGTTTGCTCTCAGTTTATATTCTAATGGTGGCTTGCCCTGTGGTGGTCTTACAGGTTCTTTGGTTGGGCTGTTTACTGTTGGCTTGTTTGGCAGCTCCTTGATTGGGGTGTTGTTTACTTGACTGTTGGTCTGATGTTAATCTTGGAGTTAATCTATGCTCATCTGGGTGCTGATTGCTGGTGGGGAAGGGTTTGGGACTTTTTGTTCCCCTTTTTTGGCTGGTTTATTGCCTCTTTTGCATAGTATGTAAATATTATTTATATCGATGTGCCTGTTGATCGTTAATTTGTCAGAGTGTCCAGCTTCTAGAAATTCCCTAGTGTTTTTGGACTTGGCTCGGTCTAGGGTGATCACAGTTTCCCAATTGAAACTATGGTTAAGTCTGTTCATATCTTGTGAAATTAAAGAGTTTTCATCATATCTTCTAACAGCTAGTTGGTATTCATGGATGCATTCTGCCAATTTTCTCTCTGTTTATCCTACATAACCATTACTCTGAATGTTGTAGATGACTCCAGTTTTTTCTTCTGGGGTTGCTGGGTCTTTTGCTTTTTGTAAGATCACAATATTTACAAAAAGCAAAAGGACTACTAGAAGACAAAGAAACTTACATCCCAGTAAACACTAACACAATAAAAAAACTAGACAACTGGATCAAGAGAATTCTCAGTGACCTCACTAAGAAAGGCCAAATTACCAAAGAGGAAGAGTGGTGGATGAGAAGCAGCAGACCCATCCTCCCACGCTTCTACGGTTTTAAAATGTTTACTAGTTTTACCTATTTGGTTGAAAAAGGCACACATTTCCTGCTATATCAAGAATGCACACTTGCTATCTTGACTAGGGATAAGTTTCATCTATTTTTCTAATTCTCAACAATAGAGTGTTTCAGGATGAAAGTTATAAGATTTCTCTTCAGTCTTTGATCCATAAATTAAATAATTTCTTCCCAACTAGGGAATTGGTAGTTATTACACATTCTCTAAAGATTCAGTCATTCATAAAGATATATATTTCCCATTCAGAGAGGCAAAGAAATGCTTTCTTCATGCATTTTTTGTTCAGAATCTCTTGAGAAATGTTGAAAATGTGAAAAGAGGGGATTGGATTCAAGTGCAGATCTTTTATTCATAAAGGTTTCTTAGTCTAATCCTTTTATTTCTTTTTCTTCCAGGGTGGAATTCATGGGAAGATTTCTGTAACAGCATATGTAGTAGCAGCTTTGCTGGAAACAGGGGTGACTTCTGAGGTAAAAGATAAATGTGTCCAAGACATTCCACATTTTGCCCAGTATTTATGAATGACAGCTGATCAGAGACTAAAAACCAAAGAGCCAATAATCAACCAATTTTCCTCCTTAAGGCTTAAAAGGGTGGGAGCTGGAACATGCCCACTCAAGTTGACCTGAATACACAGGTTAGAAACATGGAGACAGGTGGACTCTCAAATAACCAGGTCCTATGCCATGCAGAGCTTTATAGGTGATAACCAGCACCTTGAAATTCCCTTGAAAGTCATCTGGCAACCACCAGCATACTGATGATGGCTTACTGATAATACATGTAGAAGTCAAACAAAATTATCGCCTTGCACCATGAGATGAGCACTGTATAAATTTAATAAATAATAAACAAACAAATTAAAAAACATAAGAGCAGAGAGAGTTAAGCCCAATGGCATTCCCCAGTGAAGGCTTCTGGGCATGACCTCTCCCCTCCTGTCAACATCAGCTAGAAACGACCACTGAAGAAGAAGACAACACAGTGCAACACATTGCTCCCACCCTTAACCCCCAAAGTCGATCCAGAAGATTACCAGGGTCAAAGTATCAAAGATTGCTGAGAGGTCAAGGAGCATTAAGATGGATTCATTACCCGAATCCTGGCTTCTCAATAGTTCATTGACAAACATGACAATTGCTATGTCTGTATTGAATCCCAATCTAAAATCCAAACAAAATGGGTTTAGGTAAACTATTTCCTTCAGAGTCCTCTGGAGCTGAAACCCAACCACGCTCTCTACCTCCTTTCACAGAAAATGGAGTTTGAAGACTAGAAAACATTTTCCTGGATGGTTTGTTCTAAGTGATGTTCTTTTGGAAAGCAGGCTTTCTATGGAATGTGTGCTCTCTGGCAGCCAGGTGAAACAGCAGGTTTATTTCAAAACAGGAGGAAGCCAGAGAGCCCTAGGCTACATTAATAGAGGGATAGAATCAAGATCACATAAAGTATTAAAACCACTTTATAATGCCTTGGCAAGACCACACTTGGAATATTGCATCCAGTTTTGGTCACCATGATATAAAAAAGATGTTGAAATTCTAGAAAGAGTGCAGAGAAGAGCAACAAAGATGATTAGGGGACTGGAGGCTAAAACATATGAAGGATGGTTGCAGGAATTGGGTATGTCTAGTTGAATAAAAAGAAGGACTAGGAGTAACATGATAGCAGTGTTCCAATACCTAAGGGACTGCCACAGAGAAGAGGGGGTCAACCTATTCTTCAAAGCACCTGAAGGTGGGACAAGAAGCAATGGATGGAAACTAATCAAGGAGAAAACCTAGAACTAAGGAGAAATTTCCTGACAGTTAGAACAATTAATCAGTGGAATGAGTTGCCTCCAGAAGTCATGGGTGCTCCAACACTGGAGGTTTTTAAGAAGAGATTGGACAACCATTTGTCTGAAGTGGTATAGGGTTTGAGCAGTGGGTTGGACTAGAAGACCTCCAAGGTGCCTCCCAACTCTGTTGTTATTCAGAAGAAGCCAAGAGCCTCACCACATGCAGGGTTTTGTTCTGTGCTTACACAAATACAAATTTTATTTTCCTGTTTGGCTGTGCTGTGATGCAAATAGAATTGCTACAAAGAAAGTTTTGCATTATGCTGGCTGGTGCAGTTTCCCAAGAACTAAGAGGAACTATCGCTTCACTGGAAGGAACTCCCTGAAAATTGATTAGGCCACTGAAACACCACACTCTATTTTTTGCCTGTCTTTTAAATTTAGCATCAGTGTGGCTTGATAGTTCCCTTTTGCAGCAACCACTCAAGCTGTTTAAAAATCAAAGAACAAGATAATAAAAGTAGAAATTAGAAGTGGGAAGAATATTACTATATAGAAGTAAAGATTATTATTATTATTATCTCTTTTATTCATTAAACATGAAACTCAGTCAACTGAACATTTAAAAATGTGTCACAAATATCATTGACTGGTGCTGATGGTTGATACGGGTTGCTGCCAGCGTCCTAGGTATGAACCAAGTATCTTCTTAAAATATATGATGTTCCGAGTAGCGCAGTTTTTTGCAGTTCCGCTGGTGTTATTGCAGGAAGCTGCAATTTCTTGATGTGTTTTGGGTGAATTCTGCCACACATTGAAATAAATGTGATGTCTGCTGATATCATTAACCCACGTCTCTCCACATTATTATTATTATTATTCTCTTGTATTCATTAAACATGAAACTCAGTCAACTGAACATTTAAAAATGTATCACAAATATCATTGACTGGCTCTGATGGTTGATACGGGTTGCTGCCAGTATCCATTATTATTATTGTTATTGTTATTGTTATCGTTATCGTTATCATTATCATTATTATGTACATGCAAAAAGACCCAGACAATACACTGTTTATTGAATACTTATATATATTAAAGAAAAAGTATTAAAAAATATTTTAAAAAATCAAAGAACGGACAGAATATGAAGTAGTGACATGGATTGAGCTGTAGATTTGGTGTGAATTGGATGCTGATTTTGCATTCTCTTCAACTGGAGGAAGCATGGATGGATGCTGTGCTTGCTCTTGTTGGGATGAGTTTGGCAATAGTTACAGGGCAGTTTAGACCATCTATCAGGTTAGGGAATGAAAACTGTAGCAGAGCAGAAGTGCCCTGAGCTTAATTAATACATTTCCAGGATTGATCAAAGCCATGTTCTTAGAGGATGAACTTACTGGGCAAAATTAACGAAGTCCTTTTGTTGTCTTTGGGATGTTTCTAGGTCGCCCTCTGTGAAAGAATACCCTTCTTTCATATCTCCATACAGCCTTTTGAATCTCCCACCTGAGTTGTTGGGAGTGGGTGGGATAGGGCTGCCTGTTTTCTGGCTAAGATAGTAATTCTATTGTGTCCGAGAGAGGAAGACACAAATTTCCTACTCATCACTCAAGGCACATATGGCTGTTGTAGCAAGTTGAACCTGCAGCCCTGACCCTCCTTCTTCCTTCTTCTGGCTTAGGAAGAAAAAGGAGCTATTACCAAAGCACAGCACTTCTTAGAATCCAACCTATACTCAGTAGAAGACCCTTACACCATTGTCTTGACTACCTATGCTCTCACACTCCTGCGCAGCCCTTCAGCATCAGCCGCTCTCCGGAAGATGAATGGCATAGCCATTACACAAGGTAAAGATGCCACAGCAGTAACCTCTGTCTTAGGGTACTTCCACCTGGGCACATTGTTGATGCATTTGGCATAGAGCCCTGTGATTCCTTACCATTTGCATCATTGGGAAGTTGGGCCTGTTTGCTATCCAGCTGAATTGTAACTCAGGCAGAAAGAAACTCACGGAGAACTTCTATATGGCTGCTAGGAGTTAAAAGGAGCTGAAAGGAATGAGATGTTTCCCCTTTAGTGGGAATTCCTAGCTCAGTGGAAAGACATGATGTAAAACCAGTGGGATCCTGTCTGTGTGTCAGTGTGATAACTCTCCGAAAGCAGAATGCAATGGGACCAAATTTGGTGTGGAGAGAGAAGGGGGCATAAGAAAGATAAAAAAAGAGAACTGGATCCAGCCAGGTGCTGTAGAAAACACACACTCCACCCCCCTCCAAAAAAAAACCTTGGAAAATTTCCCCTGGTGCATCTAAAGGGAGAAGCGGTTGGGTAGTGGGTTGGAATATTAGTGACTGCCCAATTTTGAGCTTCTCTCCTTGTTCTGTCTGGGTTATGCAACCCTGGGTGGAGTGTATACTGCCTGTGTATTTCCTGGTGCAAATGCTCACACGCACAACATGAAGGGTGAGCAGGCAGACACAACATATGCATATATAAAAGTGAGACTCAACATAATTCTTCTTTACATAGAAGAAAATGTAAATGCCTCCTATGACCACTGTTGGTAAAATGGTTAGAAAACAATGCTTTGCATGTTTTACTGATCTTGTGCTCTCTTCCTCTTCCTCTCTCCCTCTCTCCCTCTCCTTCCTCCTCTTTCCCTCTGCCTCTCTCCCCCTTCCCCTCCCTCCCTCTCCCTCTCCCAACATCTCACTGCTTCTAGATATCCCCATGACTTCTGAAGGGAAAGCCTGCTTGGCTGTGGAGTCTGCTGCCATGTATCTCCTTTTCTCTTTCAGATGGCTTCACACACTGGAATATAATGGGGACTCTTGCTACTGGTGAAGACACATTCATGGGATTCAGTGATGGCCTCTCCCAATCAGGTAATTTATTATTTATTTTTATTTTATTGTAAAATTTATTGGCCGTCGATCTTACCACAGGATAACCTTAACTTTGCAACTGCAGCCAGGAGCGAGAGGGGAAAACAGTAGTCCATCTAGAGCACAGGTGTCAAACTCCACCGCATCATGTGATGTCTCGTGATGTATCACAACGTTTTTTGCCTTTGCAGAGCCGGGGTGGGGATGGTCTGCACGAGACACATCTGGCCCATGGGCTGCCAGTTTGACAGGCCTGATCTAGAGAATTATAGGAATCCTGAGGAAGGTGGGGGGAAGTAGAGGAAGACAGAGGAGTGTTTTTTTTTTTTTTTTTTTTTGCAATAATGGCAAATATCTGTAGCTCGGGTGTAGGATGAAGGTGAAGGTTCGTTCTCCAAGCTTGTGGGTTGGTTTCCGAATGTTTCATTATCAGGCTAGGTAATATCTTTAGCAGAGTTTAGGGGATGTTAGCATTCTTCTGTTTATAAGGGCTTCAGGTGTGGGTGTGACAAGTGAGGGTCTTGTGATAGGGAGGTTACATCAGGTCAGGGTCACTGGGAGGTGAACTGTTGGTGGGGAGGGGGAGTTGAGTGTGTTGGTTGAGGGTCGGTGCTGTCACTGGTTGGAAGTTTTTTTTCCCCTACCCTAACTGAACTCAAAGACGGTGACTGACCTATTCTTTGAGAAGAGGGAGTCCACCTATATTACTCCTGTGCTGCTGGATTAAAAAGCCATATGGGAAACCTGTGGCTGAGCCAAAAGAAGAGGATCTGAAAGGGGAGCTGTTTTGTCTGGCAGAAGTAGGGAATGCCAACAGCACTTCCTGCTACTGAGCTGTGAAATGCCCCATTCTGCCACCCCACCCTCTCTCTCTCTCTCTCTCAGTCGTATCTGCCGAAGTTGAAATGACGGCCTATGCCCTGCTGACGTATACTGTGCTGGGAGATGTTGCATCTGCGCTGCCTGTGGTCAAGTGGCTATCTCAGCAGAGGAATGCACTGGGTGGTTTCTCATCCACCCAGGTGAGTCTTCACTGGGGCAGGTAGTTCTGCCTCTAACCAGAAAATGCTTTAGTCAGCCAAGAAGAAATGAGACATTCCAGGGTTCATTACCTATCTGACTTTCATTTCCTTAGAGACTAGAGAAGACTTCTTGGCATTTTTTGTTATTTGTGGTTTTTTTTTTTTAATGTAGGGATTATAAAATGCACTGCCTCCCATCATCTCTATTGCTAGCAGCCCAGAAATGCTTATACATTTTGCTTGGATCCTAAAATTCTCAAGAGTCCTGATTACACTAACCCTCTCTTTTCAAAATACTAAGTCTCCACTACTGATCTATATGGACAACACTGGATTGTGCCTTTAGACTCATGCAATTGTTTTATTGGTTTAATTGAAATTCTGTTCTGCTGTATCTACAAAAAGATCAAGCATAAATTTTACATTGTATCTGATGAGCAGCAGTTTATGTACAACTACTTGCTCTGTTTTTCGTGTTTGAGAAGGACTGTAAGATAGTATCGCTTTTATAGATGCGGCCAGGTTTCTATAGAAGAGCTTCACTGTATTATATCTTTTGTAGCTCAGGGGTGGGTTCCTCCCGGTTCGGACCGGTTCTCCCGAACTGGTAGCGGCCTGTTGGTGACGTCACGATGACGTCACCGAACCGGATCAGTCGGTGCCGGTCCGTGGGGTGCGCCATCTTTAAAAAAAAAAATTCGATTTTTTTTAAATTTTTTTTATTTTTTATTTTTTTCTTCTGAGCATGTGCAGAAGCCGAGTTTCTGGCACTGTGCATGCGGTTGCCATCTTGTTTTCGGCTTTCTTTCTTTCTTTCTTTCTTTTTTTATTTATTTTTTTATTCATTTTTTTATTTATTTATTTATTCATTTATTCTTCTGAGCATGTGCAGAAGCCAAGTTTCCGGCACTGTGCATGCGGTCGCAATCATGTTTTTGGCTTTTTTTATTATTATTAACTTTTTAAAAAAAAATTGGCACTGCGCATGCGCGCGCCTACAAGGCGCGTCCACGCGACGTGGGAGGAAGTGAACCGGCAGCGAGGTAAGTTAGAACCCACCTCTGTTGTAGCTCATATAGTGAAGAGTATTGTGATACTTAAGGACTAACAAATATTGGTCTAGAGAGCCATGGTAATATCCCATGTGTGTGCACAGTCTTCATCTTTGGCATCTACCAGACTTCCATTTCAACATGAATTATTTTTTTTTACATGAAGAAAACTGGCTTGAAGGAAAAGATAGTGTTGCTTTTGCCATTATTTTTATTTGCAGGAACACTTCTGGGCCCAGCATGAGTCTGACAGAAAATAGAAAATAAATATTCTAGACATCTGTAGTCAATACTTGGTTTGGAAAGTGTCTTTACTTGCCCAGAAATAAAAAAAAAACCAAATATAGGCTGGGATGGTCAAGAACATTGGTCTAATATGGAGCAATCCCACCAGTTTGTCTTTGGATAAATGACTTGTGATAAGTTGTGTATCCAGTGGCAGCTCTTTGCTGAGTAAATCATCTGTCTTCAGAGCAACTATGCCTGCTTTCAAATTGCCAAATATGCCTATTAGCTGAAAAAATATTTCCTACACTGGCATAAACCTAGGCCACAAGGAAACTTTTGGTCTTCAAAAGTTAGCTAACACATTCAGAGCAGAGGTGGGTTCAGACCGGTTCACCCGAACCGGTAGCGACCCGCTGGTGGTGTCACGGTGACATCATGGATCCAGTTCGGTCGGTGCCGGTCCGTGGGCGCCGCCATCTTTTTTGGGGAATTTTTTTTTTGGAAAAAAAAATATATTTTTTGGATTTTTTTTAAAAAAATTCTTCTTCTGCGCATGCGCAGAAGCCGAGTTTCCGGCACTGCGCATGCGTTGCCATCTTGTTTTTGGCTTTTTTTGGGGGGGGGGATTTTTTTTATTTTTTCGCACTGCGCATGCGTGCACAAAGCACACGCACCCACGAGGCATGGCCATGCGGCGCGGGAGGAAGCGAACCGGCAGCCAGGTAAGTTAGAATCCACCCCTGATTCAGAGGGGTAACAGTGTGTGATACCTTTGAAAAAGAAGGCCAAAGCCAGGCTCCTCAGGAACAGTGTTTAATTTCTGAGCAAAACAATGGTTTTCTGACTGCTGGCTAGGGAATTCTGGGAGTTGAAGTCCACACATCTTAAATTTGCCAAGTTTGAAAAACCCTGCTCTAGGAACTGTAACCCAAATAGATACCTGCTCCTGTGTAGCAGACAGGAGGATGGAGTGGTAAAGAGAGTAAAGTGCAAAGAAGCTGCATGTGACATTAATTTGGGATTGTTTTTTAGCTATTTTTTCCTCTCTCTCCCATTCTTCTGAACGACAGGATACTTGTGTGGCCCTCCAAGCTCTGGCTGAATATGCTATCCTGTCTTACATCGGGGGTGTCAACCTCACCATTTCACTGGCCTCCACCAACCTGGACTACCAAGAGACCTTTGAGTTAAACAAAGCCAACAAAAAGCTCCTTCAGACTGCTGTGGTAAAAGGACCTCACCCTTTTTGTTTCATTCCCGGAACCCTCTACGTATGCTTGTTTACATTCAAATTAAACCCTATTTTCTCTACAGATCCCCTCCATTCCCACAGGGTTATTTGTGAGTGCCAAGGGGGAAGGCTGCTGCCTCCTGCAGGTGAGAAACCTTAGATGCTAGTCCCATTCCTGAGCAAAAAGTCCGTTTTCACCCTGCTGTTCTCTTTCTTTCTTTCTTTCTTTCTTTCTTTCTTTCTTTCTTTCTTTCTTTCTTTCTTTCTTTCTTTCTTTCTTTCTTTCTTTCTTTCTTTCTTTCTTTCTTTCTTTCTTTCTTCCTTCCTTCCTTCCTTCCTTCCTTCCTTTCTTTCTTTCTTTCTTTCTTTCTTTTTCTTTCTTTTTTCCTTCCTCCCTTCCCTCAATCCCCCTTCCTTCCTTCCTTCCTTCCTTCCTTCCTTCCTTCCTTCCTTCCTTCCTTCCTTCCTTCTTTTCTTTCTTTCTTTCTTTCTTTTTTTTTTTTTTTTTTTTTTTTTTTTTTTGCCCTTCCTTCCTTCCTTCCTTCCTTCCTTCCTTCCTTCCTTCCTTCCTTCCTTCCTTCCTTCCTTCCTTCCTTCCTTCCTTTCTTTCTTTCTTTCTTTCTTTCTTTCTTTCTTTCTTTCTTCATATTTCTTAACCACCCATCTCCCTATTATACACAGGGTGGTGTATAATATCGTCAATAAAATTACGCGTTAAAATCAGAATAATTTAGGATTAAATTTTTTTAAATTATAAAAACATTGTAAATATTTAACAAAATAATAAAGTATTTATACTTCTTGACTGCCTGTTTCTCATGGGAAGATGCAGATGCAGTGCTTTCTCCTTATATTGGCCAGATTGATGTCTCCTACAATATCCCTGATCCTGTGGCTAAGCCAGCTTTCCAGCTTCTGGTGAACCTACAAGAGCCCAAACTGAAGAGGCACCGCCGAGCCCCACGCCTACCTAAGCTCGTCTCTGCAGAGGAAAATCGTTCAGGGGCCCCACGTCGGGACCGGGTTCTTGGCGATGATGATGATCCTGCCTCCGATCAGGACCATCAGGAATACAAAGTGATGGTGGAAGTGTGCATGAGGTGAGACTCACCAAGTCAATAGTCCTGTGTGTAGCCTCCGCTGGTGGCCCCAAGCTTCAGCCTCATAAGGGAGCAGAACAGTTGTTACATTCTGCTTTTGAGACCAAAGAAGTCAAATGAGAAGACAGGCCTGCTTTCATGCTCATCTATTTGTGTCTATAGTTCAAACTGCCTTAGAGGTTAAAACCCGAATTGATCAGAAAATAGGATATTATTGTCCTGATTTGTATATGTTCCTAGTCTTTAAAGAGAACAACTTGTGTTCGTAGAACATACTTTACTTGGCTAGTAAATTAAGCCATTTTCTGGGTTTGCACAACACATAAAACTATAAACCAATTAGATCGGTTGGGCTTGGACAGTATATCAGGCCAGAACCCAACCAACCAACCAACCAACTCAAGGGTAAACTAACAAACTTAGCATGTAGCGTGAATACAGTTACTAGATCTGCCCTGCTTCACAATATGGTCTGAATTGATTGGCTTTGAAGGGGGAGTCCAGAAAAGCTTCAGCAAAGGAAGGAGTAGGGAAGGTAAGTTACCTCTCCCATCCTTCTAAGAGGGGGGATATTCCTGTTCAGTGATCGGCCTCCAGTGAGATCAACCTCATGTTTGCTGGCTTCCTTTATCCTTCGAAGAATATAAATGTTTGTGAACCGTCCATCCTCTTTTTCCATTAATGCTGCTAATAGTTTTAAGGAAATTTAGGAAGCAGCCATTTGGCCCCATTCCCTCAGTTCTGGCTGTGGGTATTTGAGCCTCTTCTTGCTGGAAACCTTTCATCTCTAGTCCTGAATGGGGAATTATCCCATTTGGGTCTAGTGCCCAATCTGGGGTTCTTCTGGACTTACAGCTCCTACTTAAAAACAACAGATAGCAGCTGTGTCCAGGGAAGCCTTCATACAGATTCATCTTGTGCACCAGTTGCTCTCTTTCTTAGACCGAGAGGTCCTTCTTTCATTCAGTCATGCCTTGGTCACTTCATGAAAGGATTCTTGCAATGTGCCTTGCATGAACTACCTTGAAAACCATTCAGAAGCTGTAGATGATCCAGAATACAGCAGCATGAGCAGCCATGGGCAGTCTGTTCCATGCCAACACGCCTGCTCTGTGAGTTAGATGATCCAGAATACAGCAGCATGAGCAGCCATGGGCAGTCTGTTCCATGCCAACACGCCTGCTCTGTGAGTTGCACTGGTTACCAGTTGGCTTCTGAGTGTAATTCAAGGTGCTGGTGGCCACCTTTAAAACCCTGCATGGCACAGGGCCTACTTATTGAGATACAGCATGAGCAGCCATGGGCAGTCTGTTCCATGCCAACACGCCTGCTCTGTGAGTTAGATGATCCAGAATACAGCAGCATGAGCAGCCATGGGCAGTCTGTTCCATGCCAACACGCCTGCTCTGTGAGTTGCACTGGTTACCAGTTGGCTTCTGAGTGTAATTCAAGGTGCTGGTGGCCACCTTTAAAACCCTGCATGGCACAGGGCCTACTTATTGAGATATAGTCAGTCTCCCATGGTTGCTACCCACCTGGTAAGATCTGGCCCAGTCGGCTTCCTCCTGGTCCCCTCAATTAAATAATGTCATCTGCCAGAATTTTGCTCTTGCAGCCCTTGTCCTCTGGATTAGCATCTTCCCAGAGATACACTGTACATGACACACACATACACCAGAGGTGGGTTCCTCCCGGTTCGGACCGGTTCGCCCGAACCGGTAGCGACCCGTTGGTGATGTCACAGTGACGTCATGGATCCGGTTTGGTCGGTGCCGGTCTGTGGGCGCCACCATCTCTTTTTTTGAATTTTTTTGAATTTTTTTTTTGAATTTTTTTTTTTGAATTTTTTTTGGGCTTTTTTTTTTCTTCTGTGCATGTGCAGAAGCCGAGTTTCCGGCACTATGCATGCATCGCCATCTTGTTTTTGGCTCTTTTTTTGGATTTTTTTGGGATTTTTCGGCACTGCGCATGCACGCGGCGCGGGAGGAAGCGAACCGGAAGCGAGGTAAGTTAGAACCCACCCCTGACATACACCCACACACACCGTCATCCAAATAGTTGGAAGGACTTGATTCAGTAATTTGTTAATTATTTCTCTTTTCCCTTTCCTTCTGGTTTGTTGTCCTGAGAAGGTGGCTTCACTCTGGGTCCTCCAACATGGCAGTCCTGGAGGTACCTTTGTTCTCAGGTTTCCGAGCCGACATCGAAAGCCTAGAAAAGGTGAGTCTTGTGGTCCTTTCCACCAATCTTCCATTTTTGTCTTTTAAAGCCTATGGATGTTCCATGCTGTCATGCCCTTTTAGAGTTCTGTACGATGTTAAAGAATAGATTTGATTAGACTTGGGTTCCTTCTGTATGAAGGATTTGGGTTCCACTTTAACAAAAGCAAAGCTGGAAAGGATGTTGATAAACACAAAATGGGTAGGTAGATGAAGTCTGATAGAAGGATCTTTTCCCTTTGGTGGAATTAGATAAGAGCCCAATCTGAGGTTCCACTGCTGTGTGGGGCGTAGTACTGGAAAGCTTCATAAATTGTTAATTCTTAATGGGACAGAAAAGAAAAACATAATTGGAAGTTTATGGTTTTATACTAGTTAGAGTGCATTTTAATTAAATATAAATGAGTTGAAATTAGACTTTGTTCTTGTCCTAGCCACACTCACTACCTTCTGGGGTACAGCCTCCAATATGTCATAGTAGGCCAATGTGATCCACACTCCAGAAAAAGTTGAACATCTCTAAATAGGAGCCTCAGATAAATTCATTGTGTGATTTGCTACCTTCCCCTTTATCCAATAAAACAATTAAAATAAAAAGTTCTGGATGTCCATCGACCATTCCCACCCCACTCCTGGGGGAAGGATACTGCAAAATCCCCATTCCCTCCCCACTCCTGGGGGAAGAATATTGCAAAATCTCCATTCCCACCCCACTTTAGGGGCTTGATGAATGAAATCTGCTCTCCCTGTGCATGCAAGCATTTGTTCTAACCTTGTTGGCTCTTATCTCATTTCTTGTCACATGTTTTTTTCATTCCTTTTTTAAATAAAAAAATGTTCTTATATCACTTCATTCAAAATATATATAACAATTTCAAAAATGTGCAGTTCTTAGTTTGCCAGCTTGCTTGCTATGTCCAGTTTCAATCTGGTGGATGGGGATGATGCAACCAATGTTTTTATCTTTCAGAAATATGACTATTTGATAGAAATTGTCTTGGGCCCGATTAACATACTTGGCAAAGGGAATCCACATCCTTTTAGATTAAATCATTTATTTATCTGTTACACTGGACTTTCTAGGGCTACTCTTCAGATTGTTTTGATTTTAAATTCTTCAAAGCAATATCCTACTGCATAGTTTACTTTAGTCAAATAAGGTGGATAATACACTGTAGCCGAGGCAAAATACCTGTAATTCTTGGGATATATGTGGTCTTTAGATGAATTTTATGCAGCCTTGAGCCAAATTTCAAACTTTCATCTAACGGACTATTTCATACCTTTGTTGAAAACTCTCTCTCTCTTCTGGGCAGGCAACTTGGGGATGGGACAGATAGAGAGACAAGAGGGTAAAAGAGCAAAATTGGATATTTCAAAGACAGAGGGGTGAAGTTATCTACATTTTGCTGGGCCCCCACTTCCTGCTTTCTTCCTTGTGGCATCCAATAAATTATTCCTGAGGAAATGTGACCCCTCGTGAAGACAGCAAGATGTGAAGTCTATCCAGAAAAGAGTGTGTCTAACAGGGGTGTCCTCAGGGAAGGGGTAAAAAGAAAACCTCAAAACAGCAGCGACCACGACTTTTTAGGTGCAAGGCAGTGCTTTGATACCAGGCTTGCAGCCACCATTTTGACTTTCCTGACCTGCCTGCGGACACCCTGTCGTTTCACGTCCTTTAGAGAAATGAGGAAGATTCAAATGAACTTCAGGAATGAAAATGTTAAGCCAACCCCTATGCTTTCTTTCCAGCTACTCACAAACAAACAAATTGGTTTGAAGAGATATGAGGTGGATGGCAGGAAGGTCCTTTTCTATTTTGATGAGGTAAGACTCGATTCATCGCAGTCCTCACAAAACCTGCTGTAGTTGATCCTCTCCTGCTCATCTGAAGCAAGCATTAAACTACAGATCTCTTCTTTACCCATGAATGGAAAAAAGAAAAGGATGATGGTTCTTTTTGTTAAGAGCTGAGATGTTATGATTCTTGATCCATTCTTTTCTTGTCCCTTCCCTTGGCTTCATCTTAGTGTACGAAGACCCAAGGAGTCTTAGAATTAGAGAACTGGACTGTCCGGGATATACCAGTTTTAATCCCTGGTGACCCTTTGCTTATTGATAACTTAAAGAACCCCTTATCCACCTCATGATAAATACTGGAACAATGGCTTATCACTGACTCCAAATGCAAGAACCCATTTGCTTACAAAATCTAAAGTACCTCTTTGCAATTCACCCTTTTTCTTCAGCCCCCTTTCTGAATTAGAAATGTTCTTGGGATCAAGAGTTTCTTCTAATGCTTTCCCTTAAATGGTGCTGCTGTCGGGGGGGTGGGGGCAGGGAGCTCCCCATCCCTCTCGACTCAAGACCTCACAGAGTTAAATCGCACCTGCAGATTCCAAGCCAATGTATGACCTGTGTCAAGTTTATGGCCTTCCGGGAATACATTGTGGGGAAGACGGCTCCCTTGCCCATCAAGGTGTATGACTACTATGAGCCAGGTGGGTATGTGCCTCCACAGCCATGCCTTGAGCCCAGGCAGCCAAGCCAACCCTGACAACCTGCCTTTCCTCCCTCCTGCTCTGCAGCTTTTGAAGCCACCTGTTTCTACAATGTCAGCGAATCCAGTCCTCTGTCCCGGGAGCTCTGCGATGGTCCCATGTGCAACGAGGTGGAGAGTATGGCCAGCCACTGGGTTGGTGAGTCCTGCAGCTAATGAGAAAGAGGATGGCTACACATCATTCATTTTCCTTCTCCATGCCATCCTCCTTTCTTCTCATTCCTTCTGGCAACACAAGATGAGTTTGGGTGGCTTCATCCCACACCAGTCTGGGAATCTGTCCCCAGGAGTGTGAAGCGGCTTTAAGGCAGCAAATACAGGTAGTCCTCAAACTTACGACCTCAATTGAGGCCAAAATTTATGTTGCTAAGTGAAAAATTTGTTAAGTGAGTTTTGCCCCATTTTACAACTTTCCTGGCCACATTTGTTAAGTGAATCACTGTGAATCATTAAATTAGAAACACAGTTGTTAAGTGAATCTGGTTTCCCCATTGACTTTGCTTGTCAGAAGGTCACAAATGGGGATCACATAATCCCAGGTCACTGCAACCGTCACAAATGTGAGTCACTTGTCAAGCATCCAAATGCAAATCACGTGACCATGGGGATGCTGCAACGGTCACAAGTGTGAAAAATGGTCATAAGTCACTTTTTTCAGTGCGGTTGTAACTTTGAACGGTCACCAAGCGAACTGTCGTAAGCCGAGGACTACCTGTAATTAGCTGCGGGAGCTCATGATACTTATTCTGCCTTTTACACAGAAAACAGTACAAGCCGCTGAGAGTTTTGCAATTCCCCCCCCCAGCGCACCTCTAACCCCTCCTGGCTATTTCTGCAGGTTTTGTACACAGCGGTCCTTGCAACAGCGTCTTTGGTTGCTTAGAGGATGGCTATTTTGAGCAGTGCATGTGTTCCCGTGACTGTGGCTACGACGGGGAGCTGGTGTGTGGCTCAGATGGTCTTATCTATCAGAACCACTGTCAAATGGAAGTGGCCGCCTGCAGAAACAACACCCAGATCGAGCAGGTCCTCATGGCACAATGTGTGGTGGGTAAGTTTTGCATGGCTACCAAAACTGGCCAAGAACGTGGAAGAAACTGGTCATGCAGGAGCTCCCCGAGAGGCATTGCCACAGCTATCCTTTTGCTTCTTTTTCTGCAGCTAAGAACCCTCCAGAAGAGAAAGAAAAACACTTTCACAGCCTCACATTTCCTGACAGGAAACAGCAGGCACCAACAGGTAGGAAGATTAGCTCCAAGTATTACTCTTTATGCAATGGGGCTCTCTAGTCCTGACTTTTTCCGCAATTGTCCCATCCTTTCCCGATTTTATGTGGTTAGCAAGAACTTCACAGGAGGGAGGGATTGCTCCAGAGTATCCTTTCTCTGGGCCTTACTTCAAAAGTGAATTAAAAGTCTGTCGGCCCATCCTTGAATCTGCAGGAAACTGTAGCGGCATGAATATATTTGGCACGATTGCTGTTCTCTCTCCTGACTCTATTGCATAAGTTCCAAGCCTAAGCAGAATGGTGTTATATTGTTGATGAATTTAGAGCATATGATAAGCAAAATAATTGGCTGAGCCTCTAGCTTTTTTACCCTCCCCCTTCAGAACATTACAAGTTGGTGGGGGAAAAAATATCTGTTGATCTTGGCACTATTGCAGGAATCGGATACATCTAATTCCAGGACCAATATAGGAGAAAGACACTCTGGCAACCTCTTGGTTCTTTTATATTGTCCCTGGTTTAGGTCCTGGTTTAGGTCCTCCTACTTCGCTTCAGCTCCCAATCTCCCTGAAACATTTGCCAGACAGCTGATCGATAGGATGGAGTTGTTATCCAGTAGTGTAATAATTTCTCCTGCTTTTTGCAGACCCCATCTCTATGTCAGATGTCTTGTAGGTTTGAAGGAGATACCAAGTTTTGATAGATAGGTAAACAGAGGGCTCTAGCCATCCGCAAAACATCTCCCAGTCACCAGTGATGTGTTGGGTGGGTGTGTTGCGGCCTGTGCAGCTGGTGGCTGATTCCGACAGCGAGGAGGCTGGTGTGGTGATTCGCCAGCGGCCTGTGCAGCTGGTACCCGAGTCGGACAGCGAGGAGGCTGGAGAGGATTCGGTGCCAGAGGCAGGGATTCAGCCAGGGCCTTCAGAACCTCCAGAAGCTCCCATAAGTGAAGAGGAAGAAGAGGAGGAGCCTCTTCTCAATGCACGGGCGCGCAGAGCTGCCAAAAGGCAGGAATGGCTCCTCAGGAGGAGGTCTCCTCAGGAGTAAGGCTTGGGACTAATTGGCCAATCCCTTAGCCTATTTAAGAGATGACGATGACTGAGCCAAATTGCAGGAAACAACGTGGTTCATATTCCTTCGTGTCTTGATTCCAGAAAAGTCTGATTGGCTCTTAAGAGGAAGACAAGAGCAACATAATAAAGAAAAAAAACACTGATCTTTTTTGAAAGACATGAATTTCTCAGAAAGCAGAGTTGCAAAAGGCAAAGCTGAAGAGACTGACTGTTCAGTATAGATAATCCTCGACTTACAAAAATTCATTTAGTGATCGTTCAAAGTTACAATGGCACTGAAGAATGTAACTTATGACTGTTTTTCACAGTTACGATCTTTGCAGCATCCCCATGATCATGTGATCAAAATTCATATGCTTGAAAACTGGTTCATATTTATGACCGTTGTTGTGTGTTGTGGCCCGCCAGCAGCCTGTGCAGTACTTATTTAGTAAACCAAGGTTTGTACGGACTCTATGTGTGCTGTGTTCTTTTGGGTCGGCAGCTGGGGCAGAACAGGATGGTTTGTACCAACTGGAGAGGTTCAGACAGTTTTACCCAAACAGTTTTGCATAGCATGCCTACACTTCTAAAATCTGGACGCTACTTCTGATAACATACAGTTTGGCAGTGGGCATAGCAGGTATATAGTCTTTTGCAGCTCAAGGGTAATGGACAGCAAGTGAACTGATCTGTGAGGAAAGATCTGCATACATCTTCTCTTTATAGACTCCATTTTGTCATAACACAAGTTGAAAGAAAAGTAAAAACCATGAACAAAAAGACATTGACAGTGATTCTTGGAGGAAAGTTCAAGAAAACCCTTTTATCAATAGAAGAGAATATTTGTAGCTCAGGATTGAAATGAGGGGTCCTTGGTGCTCTCTGAGCTTGGTTGTTTTTCTTGCAGACATTTCATTACCAAACTAGGTAATATTATTGGCTAGCACTGATGATGTTACCTAGTTTGGTAATGAAACTTCTTCAAGAAAACAACCAAGCTCAGAGAGCACCAAGGATCCCACAAAACCTTTTATTTAGGATTTCTCTTTCTATATTGATCCTATATTATATAGAATTTATCGTTCTATTTTGACAAAAAATGCCAACCAATGATGATAAAAGCAACATTCTGGGGCAGGGGTCTCCAACCTTGGCAATTTTAAGACTTGTGGACTTCAACTCCCAGAATTCTTTGCCTTGAAAGAATTTTGCTTTGCTGGCTGAGGAATTCTGGGAGTTGAAGTCCACAAGTCTTAAAGTTTCCAAGGTTGGAGACCCCTGTTCTGAGGAACAGACAGGAGGGGCCATGTCCACATTATTCTGAAACCCACAATAGGTGCTTCTCTGATCATTTCCACAATCAGTCCCTAGGCTGCTTCAATGTTGGGGATAGCAAAGATTTTACCAACCTGGAAGCTATCACTACAGATAGTCCTTAACTTACAACAGTTTGTTTAGTGAGCGTTCAAAGTTACAATGGCACTGAAAAAAGCGACATGACCATTTTTCACATTTATGACCGTTGCAGCACCCCTACGATCATGTGATTAAAATTTAGACATTTGGCAACTGGTTCATATTTATGACGGTTGCAGTGTCCTGGGGCCATGTGATCACTTTGTGCGACCTTCTGACCAGCAAAGTCAATGGGGAAGCCAGATTCACTTAACGACCATGTGACGAACTAAACAGCTGCAGGGATTCAGTTAACAACTGTGTCGAGAAAGGTCGTAAAATGAAGCAAAACTCACTTAACAAATGTCTCGCTTAGCAACAGAAATTTTGGGCTCAATTGTGATTGTAAGTTGAGGACTACCTGTACATGGCGTTGGAGCAAGGTGGGAGGCCTTCTTTGACACCAATTTGGGTATGGATGCTGAGCTTACCTTGTTCTTGGGCTGCGGCAAGATGAAGTCAACCTCAGGAGCCAAGGAGGAAGTCAACCTCTGTGATCAAGATATGTTTGTGGTGTTGTGAGTAATAAGCAAGTGAGAAAACTCCCTCTGTCTTTAGTTTACTGTGGTTTAGGGCTGTCTCTTAATGATGCAGAGAAATTGAGGACTGACTGGAATTAGAAACTGCTGCCCCCCCCCGAACTTAATCTACTTTTTCCCGTTTTCTTTAACCTCCTTTTAATGTGCCTCACAGATGAAAGTCCCACCCTTCAGTTGGACTTCTCCTACTACTCCTATGAATATGAGGCAGACCCTTACGCTTCTGATGGAGACGCTTTTGAACTGACAACAGCAAGCGGCACAGAGGCGCAAGATAACGGCAGATACCCGGGAGCTGCTGTGATCACTGGGAAGTGAATGGTGAGAGGTTCAATGTGGCCTTGGGGTAGGAGGCCTGGTAGTTCTCTGCTCCCTCCCCACCTCACAGTTTTCTCCTTTTCCTCCTTTCATGTTTCCTATTTTTTCAGTAGAAAGCTCCTTCCTTTCAGTCTAACAGAGCCAACTCCACAAGGGATCCAGGCCATTTTATTGTTCTGTGTCTTGCTGACAAAGGAAGATGGAACTCTGTCTTGCCCTTCCCATGGCTCTCACGGTAGCCTCCTTGCCGCTTTCCCACTTGTGTTGCACAAGCTACGTAGGGCAAGCTGGAATCCAGATCCTCTTTTGGAGTTGCTCGTCCCCAGAGGACCATCATTCAAATTGACTCTTGTCTTCCAACCATCTCTGCCCTAGTTGTGAGTGGAGAAAGGATGGCACCGTTGATCTCTATGATCCAGGCAACCCCATTGCAACCAAAGCACAAGAGTTCCAGGTCATTTGTTTTGTGCATCATATTACTGCACCTTTCTGTCACCCCACCCCACCCACCACCCCCTTAGCCTGGAGGGTGGAAGAAGAGCTTGGACAGAACAAGTGTCCTCTGTTCAAAGGTTAGTGTTGGTGGGATAGGAATTGGCTTTCCAGTCTCACCTTATCTTCCCTTCCCGGTTATCCTTCCTCCATTGTATGGAAAGAAAAGCATGCGTCCACCTCATATTTTCCAGAGCACTGGAGCTGGTCCACTTCTACCTTCTTCCCCCTCTAAACTTCTCAACCATGGATGGTAAACATGTAGCTTTCCAGATGTTGCTAATTACAAACTCTGCACTCCCAGCCAACTTGGCTAGAGCCAATGAATTCTAGGATTTGTAGTTTGCAAACATCTGCGGCTGCAGCTTCCCCTCCTGTTTTACGTCATCCATGAGTGATGGCAAAATAAGCTATTTATAAATTTGAAGGAGGTCAGAGAATATTTTCTAAGGGAATTGAAGTTCGAGAACTACTACTGCCAGCCCCGGTTCTTCTGCAATGCAGATATGCCAGCCTTGATGAACCATATGCAAAAATATATGCTGTACCCAATATTTATTGTAAAACGACCATTTTTATTTACCCCAAATTATCATCAAATGGAACCAGGTTGACATGGTGACCCCAATCTTGACATATTTTTTTATCTCTGCTCCTTGGGCTTACCTGTTCTTGCCCACTGTACATCTAGGCAGATACCTGTTTGTTCATTCCAAGTGCTCAGTAGAACAGCCTGTTCCCCACTTGCTTAGGCATTGCAGGGGTACAGTTTGCTTTTATGGTTCAGCACAATCCTTTAGTGAATTGGAGCATCCAGGGGTTGGGTGGGATGGGATAAGAAGTTTGATTTAGATATTGATAAAATATTTTATTAAAAATCGATTTTTAAAACAGTTGTGACTCCTTTTGGTTTCTTCCTGAGGTAATAATTTGTGAGTAGGGGTCTGAGGTAGATCCAGGAACAGAAAGCATGAGATTAATGAAGACTCAATCAGCAACAAACTTATTTTTGGAAGTTTTCTTTGAATCCATTTATTAGAGACGTACTTGGACTTTCCCAAATCCATACAGTTAAGCCACAAAATAAAGGGAAGAACTATCTGCTACACAAGACTTCAGAATTAATGAGGAACATAATTAGGCTTCTTGGAAGTTGGAATTGAGCTGAGATTGGGAAGGTTTTATCCAGCTATATTGTTTTAAGAACTCCAAGAACAAATTGACCGTTAGCTGCTTCCTCAAAAAAAAAAAAAAATCTTGGTAAGAAAGACCATGAAAAGCCCCAGCCAGCCCCTTTTCTACTTTCCTTTCCTTCAAAGAACAGTGAAGACAGTCTCTCCTTCACCCAGGACACTGGGAGTGGTGGAAGTTTTTTGAAGGCAGCGTTTCTTTTGAGGTCTTCACGGACACGGCAGAATCCTTCCGGTGACCAAAGAGTCTCCTCTTCACATTTAACCTGAATTCTTCCGAGACATAATAGTAAATGAAGGGGTCGACGCAGCTATTGCAGGTGCTCAAGGCTAGGCTGGCCATGTAGGCCACGTAGAACGTCCCGTCCTTCCTGAGGCAGGAGCGGGAGTAGTCGAGGAGTAACAGGATATGGCTTGGGCTATAAAAGGCCATGACTGAGATAAGCATGAGGGCTGTCAGCTTGGCAGCCAAAGCATACTTTTCACCGCTGCCCAACAAGACCCGGAGTGTAACCCCACAGCTGAACACCATGATGAGGAGAGGAGTCAGGAAGCCACAGGCAACAAGGATGATGAAGTAATAGTAGTAATGGTTCTCTTCCCATTGCCACGGCAGGGCGTCGTGGCATAGAGTCTGCTTCGTCCTATAGAGTGGGAAGGACTGGCGGAAGAGAGCCAGAGGCAGGGTGAAGAGGACAGCCACCACCCAAACTACAGCACAGGTGCCCATGGCAAAGGCAGAGCTGCGGAAGGAACGGGCAAAGAACGGGTGGGCTACAGCAAGGTAGCGGTCCATGCTGATGCAGGCAAGCAAAATAATGGAGCAGTACATGTTACCGTAGAAGGCCATAGTGGTAAAGCGGCACATGGCCTCCCCAAAGGGCCAGTGGTTGCCCAAGAAGTAGTAAGAAATCTTCAGAGGAAGCAGCAGGCATAATAAGAGATCAGCAGTTGCTAAATTTATCAGGAAAACGGTGGAGGGCAGTTTCTCCACCCGTGTGGTGAGTACCCAGAGTGCCAGAGCATTGGCAGGGAGTCCAATGAGGAAGATAAGGGTGTAAAAAGATGGGAGGACTACGACGGTGAGCGTGCCATCAAGTGAACCACGGGAATCTTTCGAGATATGCAGGAAAGTAGTGTTGTTCTCAGTGACTGTCTCTCCTGGGATGCCGCGAGGGCACAGGCCACTCTGTTGCTCTGGTTGATTCTCATTGGTTCCATTGAAACTATAATCTAACGATAGAAGGAATCTAGTCAGTGATTCTAATTATGAATCCCCAGTCCACCTCCAGCCTTCACTCCATCTAGTTTTAAAAAGCAATTCCCTTGTAGGTGTACCTCCCTTCTTCCCTCTTCTTTTTTGGGGCTGTGTGCGCCTTTGTTTCAGTTTTTGATTCATGAGACTGCCTGGACTGCAGTTTTCTTGGCAAGAGTTTGAGAATTGGTTTGCCCATGCCTGCTTCCTAGGGCTGAGAGAGAAGGCCGCTGAGTTAGCAGTCTCCTGGTTTCTAATCTTGTGCCTTAACCACTACACCAAACTGTCTCTCTCCTCTCCTTTGAATCGTAGAATCGACTGGAAAGATCTTGCAATCACTGTGCAGCGCCCCTGAGAGCAATCTAGATCCTGCTTAACCTACTGTATGAAGTGTTCAGATTGCTACTGTCCACTTGTTTATACTACTAGGATGTTTCTCATATTATTCAGCTGACATCTGCTTGTTTGGCAGTCCTTCAAATGTTTGAAGATTGTTATTGTATTGCTTTAATTTGTTTTTCCGACCTAAAATATGCAGCTTTTAAAAACATTTTTTTCATAAGGTTTCCTTCCCTTCCTGACTATGGTGCCAATCATATTCTAGATGTGGCATTATTCCAAGTGCATTTTTTAAACGATCATGTCACATTGCTGGTTCATACTCAGTTTTTGATAAATTTAAGGGGTCTTAATTCTTTTCATACAAAACTAGGACTTATTTCTCCATCTTATCTGTATTCTTTCTTGTTCTGAAGACTTCCTACTTATGTTTGTTTTCATCCTGTTGATTTTATCCACCCTTTGCTTTTCTACACAGCATTTGGCTCCCCATCCTAGCTTCATGAAATTTGCAGAAGTAACTTATAATAATGTTAAATGCCATAGAACTAACAACAGTGTCTTGATACTCTCTACACAAGATCTTCTCCCCCATTGGATCCATTAAAGCAACAGGAAATGGCTCTTCAACTAGCTGTGTATATTTCATTAATCAACTGCGTTTTGTATATCAGAGCTAGGGAAGAAGCTCATGCGATCAAAATAAGCTTGCAAATAACTCAACTGAAGCAAATATTTTCCTCTTCTAAACTTTCCTCTGAATTCTGGTGGCTCTTGACTGCAATCATTCTGACAATTTCTTTTCTAAGGGATGCTTTTTTACTTTTTCTCCAGCCTCCAAAGGAAGTAGGACGAATAGCTAATGATGTGATGACATCAACACAGCATGCAAAATATTGACTTGCTTTCACATTTTAGAGAGTTACAGTGTCTTAGCATGCCATTTTTTTTAGGGTGATACTTTAAAAAAATAGTGTCAAGATCCAGGAAGACTTTGGTGGCTGCCCCACTTTCAAAGGGGCAGGAAATCTCTGCCACATTTGATATTTCTGAGCTGCAAGTAACTACACAGCTGCAAGATCTACAAGACTGTAGGCTCTCCACCTAGGCTATTAATCAAGGGTTTCTGAACTTTTCAAGGCACAGAATGAGTGCCTTGAAAGGCCTCATGAGGAAGTAAAGCTCTAGTGATAGAAAATATGCTTTGTCTGAGTGGGAAAAACTTTTGTTCTTAGCATTTCATGGAACCCTATAGAGAGCGCACAGAATTCTAGAATTCTGGACTTCGAAAAGTCCTCCTATAAACAATGCAATTCCTTGAGGGGGGAAAAATGCCTGGCCATCTATTTTTCACTTGAGGCATCCTAAAGAGAGCTGTGGCACAACTGGACGTTATCTTTAACAGAACTCTGGAAGGGTCCTTAATGAAAATTTTAAAACCCTAAAAGGGAGTCAAATCCCCAACCCCCCCCCAAACCGCTTGGTTCCTCAGGCCAGTTGGTCCTGCTCCAAAGGTTCTGTCTTGCCCTTCAGGCTCTTGCAAGCTAAATGGGGTTGGGGAGGTTTGGCTTCTTACCATCATAATCAGCAACTCCTGCAGCCGACACCTTCCAGCAGCACACAAGCAGTAGTGGCAAGAAGTATCCCCTCGTCCCAGTGTCGCCCAGTGACATCCTGTGTGTTGTCAGCAAGAGTGGTTCACTGTGCTGTGAGGAGTCAGGCAACATCCCATTTCCTGCCTTGACAGGCTCTTAACTTCAGAGAACATCATATTTCTCCTACCCGCCTCTTCTGGGAGTGGTTGGAGGGGGAGCTTTTTTTACAGCATGACATGTCAGGGAGGAAGTACATGTCTCAGTGACATAATCCTGTCCCTGACAGAAGTTAAAAGAGAGGAGGGAAGTCTCAAACCAGGATTGGTCTGGTATGCCTCAAGGGACTGCCCCATAACAAAGGGGACCCACTGCATCTAACTCATTTAGCCATAAAAGCATAAAGTGACCATCTGGCCTGGCTAGCAGTCCAGGAAAGCCATTTATTTTCCCAGAAATTCTTCTCTGTTATCTGTAGATACCTTCACTCTGTCACCTTTCTCATCAAGGCTTCAGGTCTGTGGAACCTCAAAATAAATATAGAGGACCAGGTATGACTTTTGAGTTTTCCAAACCAAAAATGAGACTTTGCTAAAAAAGGAGTGGGCTTCTTAATCTTTGAAATTAGGCTTCCCACCAACCTGACCTTTTGCCTTCCACAACCTCCCCACTGTTTACTCAAGGTCACTTAAGATGTCTTTGACCGTATAGAAACATTCTGATGGCCACTGCAATATCCTCTGCTTCTCTTGATAACTGTCAGGAAATAACGTCATGGTGGGGCAAAGGAGAAGGAAGAGGGCAACACAGGATATCCCTGTGCAGATAGGGCCTGCCTCAGCTCCATCCATCTGCAAATAGCACAGCTACAAAAACATGGCCAAGGGAGAGGAGAGAAGCATGATGTGAGCATGGAACTTCCTGCTTGTGGAGTTAGAACATAGAATAACAGAGTTGGAAGGGACCTTGGAGGTCTTCTAGCCCAACTCCCCGTTAAAGCAGGAGACCCCATAGCATTCCAGACAAACGGCTGTCCAGTGTCTTCTTGAAAACCTCCAGTGTTGGAGCCTGCACAACTTCTGGAGGCAAACCGTTTCATTGATTAATTGTTCTGTCAGGAAATTTCTCATTAGTTCTAAGTTGGATCTCTCTTTAATGATCTTCCACCCATTACTTCTTGTCCTGCCCTCAGGGCTTCACAAAGAGGGAGTCAAGTTATTCTTCAAAGCATCTGCCCTCATGTACTTTGGAGAATAAATTGACTCCCTCTTTGTGACAGCCCCTAAAGCACGGGTGTCAAACTCGCTGCGTCACATTGATGTCACATGACATATCGCACCATTTGTTGCCTTTGCGGAGCTGGGGTGGGCGTGGCCTGCGCATGACTCATCCGGCCTGCGGGCCGCCAGTTTGACACCCCTGCCCTAAAATACTGGAAGACTTCTAACATACCATCCCTAGTTCTTTTCTTCATTAGACTAGACATACTGTACTTAGTTTCCCTCAATCGTTCATCATGATTTAGCCTCCAGACTCCTTATCATCTTTGTTCCTCTCTGCACTCTCTCTAGGGTGCCAATATCTTTTTTGTATCGCAGTGACCAGAATTGGATGCAGTATTCCAAATATGGCCCTACCGGTGCAGCATGAAGTGGTACTATCACTTCATGTCATCTTGAAACTATCCCTTTATTGATTCAACCTAGGACCACGTTAGCCTTTTTGGCAGCTGCAGAGACCTAGCACATTGCCATTGGGTAGGCACCATTGCAGATGTGATAGATGACCCAAAGAAAGAGAAATAACAAGGGTACAGCTGTGTTAAAAATGGCCAACATCTTATGAGGCTTCACTGAGATCTTAAGATTTGACTCCTGATATTTTTGCAATTTAATTTTGATAGTCAATGGCATTGGCTTAGGGGCACCCTAGTCCCTAGAAGCTACAGATAACTACATAGATACATACCAATTGTGGTACTCCCTTTTGAGTTAAGCAGAGTTAAGTAATATGAGAGTAGTACTAAATGCTATGCCAATGAAATTAAAGGTCTTGGAGAAAAAAAATAAAAGGACATGAAACTAGCCTATATCAACACTATTCAGCATTTTTCTCCTTTTCTTTTTCTCCTTGCCAACCATCCTTTTTTCATCGCATTGATAGCACTGCTTCATTCATTGTCTTTTACTCTTTAAATTTCTTAACTCTGCATTTCTGAGGAACTCATCAACAGTATCCAGGCCACAACTTTCTCAATCTTCTCTTTAGCCTCTTCACTTTTTCCTCATTATTTTTTATGGAATTTAATGTTTCTCCTGATATACCCAATTTCGACTTGCATTGAGATGGGGAGCAATACACTTGCATACATAACTGTTTTTGCTTCTTTCAATATTTATTCCTTACAGCACATTAACCACCACTTTTCCACCAGATTTTGTACATATGAAACTATCCCCACCCATTTCCTCATCTTTTGTAAACACCCTACCAAGATACACAAATTCACACACTTAGACAGAATAACTTTATTGTCACTTTGAATGTACACTAATTGGCATACATTCAAATGCAATTTCATTGCATACAGCTCTCAAAGGGTCACCACCTCCAATATACACTACAAAAACATGGCAAAATAAATAAATCATCACTCTGCTTAACAACTAATTCCCACAACACTGTCAAATAATTTACTAAGACTGTATTATTATTATTATTCTCTTCCTTACTAGTATCTATCTCTTCCCACTTATTACTATAACCATGTTGCCAGGGGTGGGTTCCACTTACCTTCCCTACTGGTTCGCATCGCGATGGAAGTGCGCGTTTTGTGCGCGCTCGCTTGCTTCGGTCGTGCATGCGCCACTGTCACGTAAAAGACCCGGAAATGACCCTCTGCGCCAGGGGTGGGTTCCTCCCGGTTCGGACCGGTTCTCCTGAACCGGTAGCGACCCGCTGGTGATGTCACGATGATGTTACCGAACTGGATCGGTCGGTGCCGGTCCATGGGGGCCGCCATCTTTTTTTTTAAAAAAAAATTGAATTTTTTTTGAATTTATTTTTTCCTTCTGAGCATGCGCACAAGCCAACTTCCGGCACTGTGCATGCGGTCACCATCTTTTTTTCGGCTTTGGTTTTTTTCCCCCCAGATTTTTTGTTACTGCGAAGCGCGCCCGCGCCCATGAGGCGCGCCCACGCGGCGCGGGAGGGAGCGAACCAGCAGCGAGGTAAGTTGGAACCCACCCCTGCTCTGCGCATGCGCAGAAGCCTTTGCGCATGTGCAGAGGGTTTTTTTTGCAAGCCGCGGCGACCGGAGGACCGGTTCGGGAGCATGGACTGCCAGTCATTGCTGCTGGTTCTGCGAGCGGTGCCATCCACCCCCATAGTCCAAGACCTTGGGAAAAGCCAGATTTTAAGGAACACTTGAAGGAAGTGAGGAAGCTGTTCCAGAAGGCAGTCACTGTGATAGAGAAAGCCCACTTCCTGAGTCCCATTGGTACTGGGTTTTTTGGTCAATTCCAGAATCATAATTGCAAATCTGTCTTATTTACGCACATAAATCAGAGGTGGGTTCCTCCCAGTTCGGACTGGTTCACCCGAACCGGTAGTGACCCTCTGGTGACATCACGGTGACATCACGGAGCCGGTTCGGTCGGTGCCGGTCCGTGGGTGCCATCTTTTTTTGGGGAATTTTTTTTTTGAAAAAAAATTTTTTGGGAATTTTTTATTTTTGTTCTTCTGCGCATGCACAGAAGCTGAGTTTCTGGCACTGCGCATGCATCACCATCTTGTTTTTGGGGGGGGGTTTGGATTTTTTTTAAATTTTTCGGCACTGCGCATGGGAGGAAGCGAACTGGCAGCGAGGTAAGTTAGAACCCACCCCTGACATAAATATATAACAAAGTTATATATTGTGAAGCAAACTGCCAAAATTTAGAAACAACTTTGCCTCTGTGAGTTGCTCAGGATACATGAGGTCTCAGCAAACAAAAAATAGGGCATGATTACAATTTAATACTTTCTTAGAAATCTGTCCACTTGGCCAGAAAAACAGACAATAAACACCCCAGTCAGTTTTTATATTTGGCCACCAATGTAATTTTATTTAAAACTCAGGACTAATTTATTAAAATTGCTCAGATTTCTTTTAGAAAACACACTGTTTCACCTCTAAAAGAACCTTTGGTTACTTGATTTATACCTCTTTACTCTAGCAAGAGCTTAAGATAGCTAATATAAAATAAAAAGCAAAAACAGAATATAAAAAATTAAAAATAGAATTTTAATGGTAAAATAAATGTTTAAATCAAATCCTGATGAAAGAGAAAAATCAGCCGGTTTTGTAAACATAACTTTCAAGAGAACACATTTCATTAGCCTGGGAAGAACGAATAATGTCTCAAGGGACAATAGATTGTTCTCTTCAAATGAGTCTCCTCTACAGAGCCTTAAAACTATACCGATTTGGAACAGGAGAAACAGGCCTTTAAATACTTGGATTAGGTCTGTTTAGTCCAGGTATTTCCACGTATTTTCCAAGAGTAACTCCACTCAAAACACATGGGCATAATCGAAAAGATTATTAAGGCATGGATAATCAATACCAAACTCGATTAGCCCAGGAATGGAAATAGTTGGCACGCTAAATGCAATTGTGCAGACAGTTCTTGCCACTGCCAATACTTGCAGGTCTGATGATAAATAAAGGAGTCCCTGCGGATTTTACTCCGCTAATCGTTGCCGACTTTAGGGGGCGGTGCTCATCTCTGTTTCAAGGCCATTGAGCCAGCACTGTCCAAAGACATTTATGTGATAATGTGGCCAGCATGACGTTACGAAGCACTGTTACCTTCTCATCAAAGTGGTGTTGTGGCTTGCCCCCGTCCTGTGCAGCTCCTCATGGATCCGGACGAACAGGAACAGTCCATAGGGTGGCAAGAGCGGTCTGTAGCTCCGGCACCGGAGTCCGAGACCGAAGAGGAAACAGGGCCAGAGGACGATGCTCAATCAGGGACTTCTGCACCTACCCAGCAGGAGTTCAGCGACTCCAGTGAAGAGGAGGAGCCTCTGATTGATGCCAGAGCACGCAGGGCAGCTAGCAGGCAAGAGTGGCGGTGTAGAAGGAGGTCTCCTCGAAAGTAAATTTGCAGGCAGAGGGGCCACGCCCTAGGACTATA
>QLTV01003465.1:493696-511541 GCA_003457575.1 Thermophis baileyi | reverse complement strand
GCAAAGCTGGCTGAGGAATTCTGGGAGTTGAAGTCCACAAGTCTTAAAGTTGCCAAGCTTGGAGACCCCTGATATAGACAACCAATCCATCAAAATTATTAAAGCAAAACCAGATATAACGCAAGCAAATTCAGACCAGGTGAAACAGGAAAACTCCCAGGGAAAGGAATGCCACAATCTAGCTTCTGTTACTGAAAAAGGCTACCTATCTTTTTTATCTGACCCTGAGGGATACAAAGAACTAAATTTCATTTATCAATAAAGTCTAGTTTCTACTTATTCTTTTATAAAGCATTCAAAAATCTGCAGTTTGGAATTAAGTTGCTGTGCGTAAATTAGGGAAAGAGGAGTTGAGAATAGTTGCTGCCTTTAGGCCTCAAAAGGTTTCAAATCTGGAAATGCCTGGAAAACGCCGGAAGGTTTCTCACATGCACCCTAATCACAAGTCAGAAAGAATATCTGCAATTCAACCCACAACAATTCACTAACTGCACCAGGAAAACGGAGTAGACGTTCTGAAGAAATAATTTGCAGGAGAGCTAAACTTTCAGAGGAATCTCTGCCCATTGGAGGGGATTAGTTCAGTCCAGTGATGGTGAACCAATGGCACGTGTGTCAAAGGTGGTAGGCCACAATGTTTTGGGTGACCCACTAGCATTCATCAACACCCAATAACTATTCTCTAACGCATGCTCCATTCTTTGCATGATTTTCAGAGACTGTGGCGGCCATGCGAGAATGGGATGTGCTCTCGCACAGCCTCCAGATCGTTTGGAAGTCGCCCAAGAGGGGGTGTGTGGGGGTCTTTGGAGCCTCAGAAAACCGCATCAAAATGGTTTCACACAGAGGCTGCAGCCAGGGGTGAAATGCTTCCGGTTAGGGCGTGTCTGCGGGTCGCCGGACAGCCGGTAGCGACGGAAGCGGGAGACTTCGCCCACCCGCCCGGACGCCGCCATTTGGGTTCTTTTACCCTCTGCGCATGCGCAAAGCGTCCGGGCGGGTGAGCGAAGTCTCCTGCTTTCGTCACTACCAGCTGTCCGGCGACCCGCAGGCACGCCGTCTGCGGGTCGCCGGACAGCCGGTAGCGACGGAAGCGGGAGACTTCGCCCACCCGCCCGGACGCCGCCATTTGGGTTCTTTTACCCTCTGCGCATGCGCAAAGCGTCCGGGCGGGTGAGCGAAGTCTCCTGCTTTCGTCACTACCAGCTGTCCGGCGACCCGCAGGCACGCCCGAACCGGGAACATTTCACCCTTGGCTGCAGCCATGGAAGAGCCTTCTCTGAAGCTGCTCCAAGAACAAAGGCCTCATGCGATCCAGAACAGCCTCTGTAGGCTGCAGGGGCCTTTCAAGAGAAAGAGAAACACCACAGTCTGTGGTGATCACTGTTCCCTCTAAGGTGGTTAGGCAGTTTTGAACTGCCGCGCAGCGATTTCCCATGTCAGAGGGAACTTTGCTGCGCGGCCGCGCACGTGACAGGGAATCGCCGCGCAGCAGTTTCAAACTGCCGCGCAGCGATTTCCCTTGTTAGAGGGAACGTTGGTGGTGATCCTGAGGAGTGCTGGGCCACAGAGGCAATTGCACCGTTCCCCAAGGCTTGTGCACCTTGGGGAATGGCATAAGACGGCCTGTTTGAGGGGTAGCAGAGGTGCTATGGCTGAAGATTCTTCTATACATGTGTCTGAAACACCAGCAGGGTCAACTTGGGCATTTTCTGAATTTTTGACATGTCGATCTCCAAATGTTTGCCACCAATGGCTTAATTTCCATAGAAAAGAATATCTGTAGCTCAGGATTGCAGTGTGGGGTCCTCGGTGCTCTCTGAGCATTGGTTGTATTCTTGCAGGTGTTTCATTACCCAAACTAGGCAACATCTTCAGTTTTTGGTTTCAATCCGTTTTGTATGAAACTGTTTATGCAGCAAACCCATGTAGGATGTGCTCCTCTACTGATAAAAAAAATAGAATTTCCCCTACAAAATGAAGAGTCAGTTAAGCTTCTCAGATGCAATTTGCATCCAACAGGGTTCTGAGAAAATTGTCAGCCTTGCAACCCCTCATCATTCTATTTTTTTTTTAAAAAAAACCAAAACCAAAACATCTAATTCACACATACATCCTTTGGAAGTTTGTGTAACTGTTGAGAAATTGCCAGCTAGGCTGGAAGGAGGGATCAAGTGAGGACCTAGCTTAGAGTCCTTGTGCGGCTACCAGAGGCATAACCTTGACCTCCTCCAAGATTCATGAAACCATATCTGGTTGTTCCAGGGGAAGGCGAGGAGTCTGGGGAGATTTTTGTAACTTAGATAGAAAACAATGAAGCTGCTTCCTTTATCTACAGCAGTGGTTCTCAACCTTTCTAATGCCGCGACCCCCCCCCCCCCCCGCGGCCCCCCCCCCCCCCCCCAACCCCCCCCCCCCGCAACCCCCTCCCCGCCCCCTCCCCGCGCGGGATGAGTTGACAAAGGGGGCGTGGCACCAGGGGCGAAATGCTCCTGGGTCGGGCTTGCCTGCCGGTCGCGGGACAGCTGATAGCATCGGAAGCGGGAGACTTCGCCCGGACGCCGCCATTTGGGTGCTTCTACCCTCTGCGCATGCGCAAAGCATTCTGCGCATGCGCAGAGGGTAGAAGAACCCAAATGGCGGTGTCCGGGCTACCAGCTGTCCGGCGACCCGCAGGCACGGCCGAACCGGGACCTTTTCACTCCTGCAGTGACGGTGGCACCAAAATGGCGGGCTAACGCGCGCGGCGACCCCTGTGAAATGGTCGTTCGACCCCCAAAGGGGTCGCGACCCACAGGTTGAGAACCGCTGATCTACAGTATATGAGAGTGGCTCTGATTGTTTGCACCTGACAGCAACCCCAATGTACGCAGTTCTCCCATCTTCCCTCCCCCCAAATTCTTTCAAGATGCTACCAAAGGCAACTTACTCGGTTGCTTCAGCCTCAGCTCCATGGCGGGATCATTGGTCCGCTCCTTCCGGCCTTCGCACAATAGCTTCTCTCTCTCTTTTTCTGTCCGATATTCCAGCAGCTGCTTCTGCGCCTGACGGTAGATCTTGAGGAGCCGTGAGCAAAGAGTCTGATGAAGGCGAAGGAAGAAGTACCAGTTGTTATTGGCAAAGAAGAGAGTATAGACATTGTCCAGGGTACGGTGGGACCGGGCGGAAGGCACGATGCTTTCCAGACTCCCTTTGTCCTTTGCAGGGCTGGCCGGAGGGACTGGAGGGTTTCTTTTACGCAGTTCATGGCCCTCCAAGGCAGATGGCTTCTCCTCCATAGGGCTCGCAGGTGGGCCAGGGGGATTCCTCTTTCTCAGCTCATGGGCTTCCACCAGGGTCGATCCCTTATCCTCCACAGGGGTTACTTGTGAGCCAGGCGGATGCCTTTTCCGCAGATCACGTGTCTCCACCGGGTGAGCCTTGGGGCTCCCCTTCTCCTCGCTGGGTAACTCTTCAGGAACCGGGTGCTCGGGCATCTGGGAGAAAAACAGGTCCGGGATGAAGTGCTGGACAATCTGTCGAATAGTAGCCTGGTCCTCCTTTTGGATAGTGGGTTGCCGTTTCACATAGTAGCTGATTAAGGCAGCCGCATCATCCAGGATCTGCTTGTCTTCGTAGATGAAGATGAGATGTGGCTCGTTAGTGGCTCCCCTTCCCTCAGAGTGTTGCTCCTGGTGCTGGAAATACACAGAGTAGAGATTGGTGAGAGAACCAGGGCTCCCTATTCCACACTCAAGAGGAGCCCCATTGCTTACCTCATCATAGACACTCTCAATCTCATTCAGCAGGCTCTTGGAGCGCAAGGCTTTTGTGTCGTTCTGCTTGAAGTTGGCAGCCTGATGGTCAAGAGACTTCAGGTAGGCCTTCTCATACTGCTCTCGCCAGATCTTGTTGAAGCCCTGCTGAGCTTCTCGCCACTCTTCTTCCTTGGCCTTCAGCCTGAAACAGAGCAGATGTCGCTCAGCTTGGAAACCAAGGATAAATAAAAGACTCCGAAGAAATGCTGTTTCCGGGCCCAGCAACCAGAGAAGAGCATTTTATGTAGGAAGTGTAATGCACACTGATATATGATGGCAAGTATTTCAAATATTAACAGATTAACAGAGTTGGAAGGGACCTTGTAGGTCATCTACTCCATCCCCCCGCCCAAGCAGGAGATGCTACACCATTTGTGACAAATGGCAGTCCAATCTCTTCTTGAAAATTTCCAGTGATGAAGCTCCCACAACTTCCAAAGGCAAGCTGTTCCATTGGTTGGGGGCAATATGCTAACTCTGTAAACCGCTTAGAGAGGGCTGTAAAAGCACTATGAAGCGGTATACAAGTCTAAGTGCTATTGCTATTGATTGATGTCACTGTCAGAAAATTTCTCCTTATTTCTAGCTTGAATCTCTCCTTGTTCAGTTTCCATCCATTATTCCTTGTCTGGCCTTCAGGTGCCTTGGAAAATAGCCTACCCCCTTCCTCTCTGTGGTAGCCCTTCAAATATTGGAACACTGCTATCATGTCTCCCCTGGTCCTTCTCTTCACTAGACTAGCCATGCCCAGTTCCTGTAACCGTTCTTTATATGTTTTAGCCTCCAGTCCCCTAATCATCTTGGTTGCTCTTCTCTGCACTTTTTCTAGAGTCTCAACATCTTTTTTATAGTGTGGTGACCAAAACTGGATGCAGTATTTTTGGTGTGGTCTTTTGCAGCGGTACTAGTACCACACATTGATCTTGATAGATAGATAGATAGATAGATAGATAGATAGATAGATAGATAGATAGATGATAGATAGATAGATAGATAGATAGATAGATAGATAGATAGATAGATAGATAGATAGATAGATAGATAGATAGATAGATAGATAGATAGATATTATATATAGATATATAATATATATAATGGATAATATCTATAATATAATATAATCTCCATGGAGAGCGAAAGGATGGGAGTGATTTTCCCCTAGGCTGGGATCTTTTAGATGTGTTGGAATCACAACTTGCAGCATCCTCAGCCAGCCACGGCCACAAAATATGCTGGTTAGGAATTCTGGGTGTTGCAGTCTGGTTGGGAGGAAACGGAATAGATTTTTTTAAGGGACTGTGCAGGGCTCACCTCTTCAGGATAACAGGAAGAGCGGTGATAGGGTTCTTCTTGAGGCTCTCGATTATCTCAGGTGCTTTGTCACCATAGATACGGTAGATGGCCCGGCGCTGGATCACTTCTGATGTGCCACCGAGACAGTCATCCAACCGGAACTTCTCTTGATCCTCCTGTGACATACGGGTCAGTTTTTTCTGTACACTTTCTAAGACCCGGATGGTTGCCAGGTTGGTCTCTAAGACAACATCCAGCTGCAAAAAGTAAGCCATGAAACAGTAAAGAAGCAAAAGGAGGGATCTCCTTTACCATGAACAATTATTTGCAGGAAATTAAGACAATCCAGCCCACACACTCGTGAGACAGTCACAGCAGACAATGAAACCATTCTCTCCCGAACCACCAAAGCAGCCTGCCAGTTACTATTACAATTATTTATCAGTCTTGTTGTAGCTGCTCCACTGCAAAAGAGTCGTTGTACTACAATTCCTGACAGTCCCAACTAAACATGGCATGAACTGATGTACTTTAACAACATCTGGGCACCCATATGGTGGACTCCCGTGCTAAAATCTAATACAACAACAGATAAACTTTTTCAAGATTGCAGTCTAGTTCATTTGATGCATGAAGCATTGTCTCAAATTAATAACATACTTATCTATACCTCTGAGAGAGAAGAAGAAATTATAAACAGTGAACTCAAGAGGGAAATGAAATTGTTAATGGATGTTATCAAAAAAGGTATTGGGTGATAATGCAGAGATTTTTTTACTACTGAGTCGAATAATACTCCTTGTTCTTATTCAAGTTGTGACTGAAAGAACAAGATCTGTGAAGTTCCATTGTTTGACTAGGTCCATGCCAAGGTCAATAATGTTACACCAGAGGTTAAAATGTTCCCGAAACGTGAATAGCATATTTCACACTGGAAAATGAGGAGATAATTCTCAGCACTGCAGATTAAATCTGTTATGCTGATATTATTCATTGCCAGAATGGATCTGGGTCAGTGGTGAAATCCAAATTTTTTTACTACCGGTTCTGTGGGCGTGGCTTGGTGGGCGTGGCGTGGCTTGGTGGGCATGGCAGGGGAAGGATACTGCAAAATCTCCGTTCCAACCCCACTCCAGGGGAAGGATACTGCAAAATCCCCATTCCCTCCCCACTCCTGGGGGAAGGATATTGCAAAATCTCCATTCCCACCCCACTCTGGGGCCAGCCAGAGGTGGTATTTGCCGGTTCTCTGAACTACTCAAAATTTCCGCTACTGGTTCTCCAGAACCTGTCAGAACCTGCTGGATTTCACCCCTGATCTGGGTCCAGAACTGGCATCTCAGACCACTGTAGAACTTGATCATGACTGGATCTCTGCTCATGACTGCTCTTGCTAGTAAACTATTTTGATACACTTGTAATCCAAGATACGTTATCCTCCAAACAGACTACAGATCATTTATAATGCAACTGGTTTTAGTTGAAAACAGTATACAGGTAGACCTCACAACCGTTAATTTAGTGACTATTCAAAGTTAACAACAGCATTGAAGAATGTGACTTATGACCAATTTTCACATTTACAACCATTGTAGCGTCCCCATGGCCACGTGATCAAAATTCGGGCACTTGGCAACTGGCAATGTCTTTATGACAGCTGCACTTCCAAAAAGCAAAATCAATGGGGGAAGCTGGACTTCCGGATTAGAAACTTGATGCTTAGTTGAATGTTTATTTTACCGACCAAGAAATAAAGGGAGACTGGTATAGATTTATTTCAAGCTATTTAGCTCTCGTCATCTAGCCATGCCCTTTCTGGGATTCGAACCCGGGCTACTTGCATATTAGGTAAATGTATTAACCTCTAAGCCAGAAAGGGCATGGCTAGCTGATGAGAGATAAATAGCTTGAAATAGATCTATACTAGTCTCCCTTTATTTCTTGGTCGGTAAAATATAAATTCAACACAAAAATAGTTTGTGGCGAAAGCGACTGCCTGCGAGGGCTCCTGGATTGGGGCTGAAAGGTGAAAGCGGAGGCAGTATGCTCCGTCCCACAGTTGGGTAGACCAGGTTGCCCTGACAGTCTGGTCTCCCCGGAAAAAAAAAACCCAACACTTGATACTTAGTTGCTGACCAAAAGGACACACTTAACGACTGTCAGATGAAGTGGACGCACCTCGAAGCGCTCATCTTCACACCGATGTAGCTGCTCCTCGTAAGGAGTTTTCTTCGAGCTGACAAAGGTCGAGTCTTCGGACCAAGACGGGAAGGAAACCCAGGTATCATTTAGCACCTGTGGAATTTAAAACACGCACTAAATCAGCCGGCTCTTCTGAGCGTCTTCCTTCGTGGTCCTGTTCTCCAATGTCTGAGGAATCCCCCTTGCCTTCTCCTCTCTTCTCTACAAGGAATTGCAAGGGCCACCTACCTCTTTGCAAATCGCTGTCCTGCCACTGCACTTGGGTTGCTGGTAAGTCTTGGGGAGGGCCCTGTAGCTGGAGCCGATACGCTTGCAGGAAGCATAGTCAATTTCCCGGCACATCCCATCCCCAGAGCGATCGCTCATTGGGGAGGCAAAAGAGAGCTCCTTCACTCCCAGGAATGACTTGAACTGAGCAAAGAGTTCAGGGAATTTCCTTCAAACAAACAAAAAAAAAATATATATTTATATATATATACAAGCAAACATATGCTAGAAACTGACAGGTTTAAAGCGGTCAAAGAGCCCTTTTTGAGAAAGAGCACACTGAAAAGTATAGCAGCCTGCCTTTCACCACTAATCACCATTAGAAGATAAAGAGCAGATGTCATTTCTCTAGGGCGACAGCGGACAATCATCTTTTCCAGCAGGTACATCTACATCTACATCATCATCATCATCAATTTTTCTTTGAACGGATTGCAATACCACTGGAGGGGCCACGGTTGAAATGTCTATCCTTAATGATTTTATTTCATCCTTAATAGAATACAAAAAACAAAACTGAAATTTCAACTGGGCAGCCTTGGTTTTTTTTTTTTTTTAGGAGAAATGGAAATGTGGAGCTGAGGGATTCATGGTCTTAAGACTGCCCATCCCTTCAAGAACTGTTGAAACAACAAAAAGTTTGCAGCCATGAAATACTTCATGTACACAACTGCGGCAACTGTGTGCAGTTTGTTGAGTAGCCTGGGCTTCGGCTGCAAAATCTGTAAAACGATTATTGCATTCTCAAAGTTACTTAACAATTGCGATTATACAACTATCAATGGTACAATATACTGCCTCATTATTATTATTATTATTTTAAAAAAAACATGGGGTCCATTGAGCCCGTAACTATTTATTCCAGTGAATTAATTGCAACAATTCTCAGTATGAGACTACCGTCCCATTCTAATTTGATAAAAACATTCCTCCCTGCTTTCAGGAAGAGATTATTTGGGAGACTAGTCTCTCAAATAGCTTAAAGCAGGGTTGGGCAACTATGGCAATTTGGAGACCTGTGGACTTCAACTCCCAGAATTCCTGAGCCAGCCTGGGAGTTGAATTCTGGGAGCTGAAGTCCACAGATCATAAAGTTACCATAGTTGTCCACCTCCCTGGCCTAAAGGAGCTCTGGGCCCAAAGTTCAAAACTTAACGTCGTCTCTCTTACCCCAAAAAGGGTGTGATCAGCTGAAGCAGCTCAGAGCCAGAGACCAGCTCTTGGTTGAAGAGAGCAATGCAGCGGAGGAAGTTCTCATAGACTTCTTGGCTCTTGAGGACTCGACGTACCTACCAAAATAGCCAGAGAGGAAAGTGGCACCTTCTGTTTGCCAGGCACCAACAGACACCCAGACCCTGAACTGAGCTGCCTAACTCAGACAGACAATCATCTGGCAATACAACCTGAGGAACTGCTTTAACCAAAGTTAGTGCAGTTTGCTTAGGAGCTTTATGGGCCTTTCCCACCACCAGCAACCCAGGGCTCTTTTGCATTGCAAGGGTAAGTCTTTGTTCATGGACTACAAACCAGAAATACCGGTAACAGACCTTGTCAAAGAAAGAAAACTCCTGTAGGGTGCCATATTTGCCCACAGTCGCAACAGAGAGGTCCTTGGTCCCACGCAGTTTCATCTTTTTCTGTTGGGAGCATTTTAGAAGTAGAAGCAGCTCAGAAGCTTAGCGCTTAGAAGCAGCTCTTACCTGTTCGACTTTTCATGACATTACAATCAGTAGTGGGTTCTAAATCCCGTCGCTACCGGTTCTTGCGTGCGTGACGCTTCTGCGCATGCGCAGAAGCGTCCCGGGCGGGTGGGCCGCAGCCACTACCGGTTTGCTGAACCGGCCCGAACCGGGAGCAACCCACCGCTGATTACGATCCCAAACAAAATACTCAGTAACTTATATTAACATTTGTATCCCCTAAAAAGCAAAAGGGCAACACAGTCCTTCATAGGCTTCTGCACAGAGCCGAGGTGGCGCAGTGGTTAGAGTGCAGCACTGCAGGCTACTTCAGCTGACTGCTAGCTGCAGTTCGGCGGTTCAAATCTCACCAGGCTCAAGGTTGACTCAGCCTTCCATCCTTCCGAGGTGGGTAAAATGAGGACCCAGATTGTTGGGGGCAATATGCTGACTCTGTGAACCGCTTAGAGAGGGCTGTAAAGCACTGTAAAGCGGTATATAAGTCTAAGTGCTATTGCTATTGCTATTGCTACTGCTCCCAGTCATACCTACATAAAAGTAGAATTGGTAAAAATGGATTTATGTTTGTCAACAACTTCTGCAATGTTAAGACGTGTGGACTTCCAGCTCCCAGAATTCCCCACCCAGCAAGCTGGTGATTTAGGTCCAGACATGTTAAAAGTACTGAGGTTGACAAACACTGATTTAGACAAAAGTTTTCCAGTTCATAATTGTCTTTCCTACTATAACATTATTTTTCTGTAAATCTCAGAAATGTAGCTGAAAAGTACATTTTGTACAGCACCAAACTGTTTCTTTTTTGTGAAATGTTATGCTAGTTGTGCTTACTGCTGGTATAATATAAAAATATTATAACTGTGATAGTACCATTTATGGAAAAAGCCTAAAGTAGGACAGTTTTATCGGGGTGAAAAGTTTGGGGGACTAGAGGCTCTCTCCTCCTCCTCCTCTTCTTTCAAACTAAATCTGTCAGAAAAGTTTTTGCAACAAAGAACCTGTCCATCTTTAAACAATGCCACAGTTTAGGAGGTCCTTGGTGTTCTATGAGCTTGGTTCTTTGAAGACGTTTCATTACCCAAACCAGATAACATCATCAGTGGTAGTGTAAGTAAATATGCTCTTTTATTAGTGCTACAGTTGGCTGGTTTTACTCTAACAGGCCAGCATAGCTAAATATGAGGAATATATCATGGTTTCAGACATTTTTTGATGAAAATGCCTCCTTTACTTCTCAAGGGCAGAACCAATCAGCCAGACATTTTCAGCTAGACTGGCCACCTATATTTCAGAGCCTTCAAAATCATTCTTGCCCTTTTCCCCAGCTCTGCATTCAGTTCAAATACCTTGGCTGGGCTGGGCCCAGGACGGAGCAACAGAGACCTGGACCGTTTCTTACTGTTTTCTAGATGTTTCTCATGATCCATTTTGGGGATACTGTTGGCATCACATGGGCCATTCCCTGTGAACTAAAACCAAAAGGAAAAGATGTTGGTTACTGTTTGTTTACTGGTCTTTATTTGTTAATGTTTATCATTCAGTTTGCAATGTTTTTGAAGTTCGGTAGCTGTCCAGAGTAGCGTTTGCCAGGTGGGGAGCTGTATAAATTAACATAATAATAATAATAAATGAATGGGCAGAGAAGAAGATGGCTCCCTTTAACAAACTTGAAGGACATCTCAAGCCAGAATTGGGGAAAAGGCTGCTATGAATTGTTTGCTACCACCCAGGGAAGGGACTGCGCATGTGCTTTCATGTGCGCAGATCAGAGGTGGGTTCCTCCCGGTTCGCACAGGTTCTATAGAACCGGTAGCAAACTGGTGGTGATGTCACAGAGCCGGTTCTGTCGGTGCCGGTCCGTGGACGCTGCCATCTTTTTTTTGGGTTTTTTTTTTTTTGGAATTATTTTGCGAATTTTTGTCACTGGGCATGCGCACGCGTACCCGCGCAGTACGGCCACTTGGCGCGCAATGCACGCACAGCCACGCGGCGCGGGAGGAAGCGAACCGGCGGCGAGGTAAATTAGAACCCACCCCTGGACTGCTCTTATTCTTGTCCAAGGTAGGGACTAGCTTTCAAACAAAAGGCATTTTCTCTGTGGGGCAGCTGGGAGCTATTTGACTCTCTAGAGCAGTGGTTCTCAACCTTCCTAATGCTGTGACCCCCTCCCTGCACGCAATGAGGTGACAAAGGGGGCGTGATGGGCTAGCGCGCGCTTAGGCGACCCCTGTGAAAGGGTCGTTCGACCCCCAAAGGGGTCGGGACCCACAGGTTGAGAACCGCTGCTCTAGAGGCTTGAGGCTGCATCCAACTGCTATGAAGATGAATGCTGTCCTTCAGACGGTACAGGAAATAAACCAGACTCTTCCACCCAACAGAGAAAACACCCCTCCCACCCTTCACACCCCACCCATTCAGCCTCCACATTTGATAGCCGCCTCCTCACAACGGCCACACCAGAGTTTTACCAAAGACGTACCAAAGACCTCTTTGCCTCCGGAAGGAACTGTCCAAACTCGGATAGAAGATCTTCCTGGCCTCTGAAAAGATTTGCCACTTCAGTGAAGACTTCCTCTTCTGACATGCCTCGAAAAGGACGGCCTTTTGCACTTAGCTGCTCCTTCTGCATGTTAAGAAAATGTTTTTAGTCATTAGATTTATATTCCACTTTTGTTTTGTACAACTCAAGGCAACATACATAACACTTCCTTCTATTTTCCCCCCAACAACGATGACCCTGTGAGGTGGACTGGCCTACCGTGTTTCCCTGAAAATAAGACCCTGTCTTGTATTTTTTTGAACCCTGAAATAAGCGCTTGGCCTTATTGCCATGCACTCAAAAGCCCGATTGGGCTTATTATCAGGGGATGTCTTATTTTTGGGGAAACAGGGTACTGAGAGAAAATGACTGGCTTAAGGTCACCTAGCAACTTTCAGACCTAAGGGAGGACTAGAACTCACCTCACCTAGTTTCTACCCAAAAACCAACACCAAACTGTCTCCCTGTTGTGAAATGTTATGTTAGTTGTGCCTGTTTAAAGCAAAACCAGCATTAGTCTAGGGTAGCATCTCGTCTGGGCTACCCCACTCTCACTCCTAGTCCCAGTTTAACAAAGTACAGTTCCTGTCTTCCCATTAAATACAACCAAACAACAAACGATATAATGGTTTCTGCACAATACG
This sequence comes from Thermophis baileyi, assembly GCA_003457575.1. Taxonomy (NCBI): domain Eukaryota; kingdom Metazoa; phylum Chordata; class Lepidosauria; order Squamata; family Dipsadidae; genus Thermophis; species Thermophis baileyi. The sequence goes on along the minus strand of QLTV01003465.1, from coordinate 499,102 downwards.
CTTAGGACAGTGGCTGGGTTCCCACAAAAGTACTCTATCTAATTTTACCCTGGTCAGGTGCAATAAGAACTCAGCTTCTGTGTTTGAGAAGAGAGAAACAGGAGGAAGACCGCATGTGTGCAAAGACAGACCCCCCCACCCAACATCCACTACCAATTTCTGGACTGGGGTGGGGTGGGGGCATCCACCTTTACCTGATATGTGTGAAGGATCTCCAAAAAGGAACGATAGATTTCAGGGTGATCAAGAAATCGGGTCTTGATTTTATTCACGTAACTTATGGCATTGTTGAACTCCACTGAATCGGATTCCAGGGGCACCTGAACCTTATCATCCTTGCATGGCTGTTGCTGCTGGCGGAAATCCTCTGGACAGTCTCCATGGTTGTGGGTATTCTCCTGGCAGTAGTGCAGCATTAGACTGCTGCCAGAGAGAGGGTTCTGAACCGGCTCCAGGGATATCTGGGGAAATGCAAGTCACTGTGTGAGGAATTAATTAAATCAGAACAAATTCTAAGAGTCATTCCCTTGGCAAATGTAGACATGAGGCCTACAAGTACCCCTGCCCGTTGTCCCTCAACACACAGACAGAATGTTGCTGTCTCAGTATCTGACTCATAACAAGGGGTTGGAATGTAGCAAATGCTTGAATTGCTTGAACTCAAAAAACTTTCTTTTCAGGGATACCAATAATGTTGGACTTCACTGACCATGGCTAGCTTGGATGATGGAAGATGAAATCCAAGGATGGTCCCTGGGTTCACTGCAATTAATCCGATATTAGAGTGAGCGATTATGTTATTTTTAGAGGCTTTCCAGCAACTCAAAAAGAGAAAGGGCGTTATCCCTGCCCTCCCCCCACCCCCAAAAAAACCCAGAAACACTTCCAACCTGGGTATGCAAACGAGATGCTCTGCCCATTATACTATGTACAGACCTACTCTGGATGGCAATACTTGAGTGATCCTTTAGCACAGGGATGTCAAACTCGATTTCATTGAGGGCCACATCAGGGTTGCGTTTCACCTCAGGGGGTCGGGAGGGTGGGCCTGGCCAGGGCGGGCGTGGCCAGCTCGACGTCTGTTTTTGACTGTGATGGACTGCTGCAGCCCTCTGCCAGCGAAAACGGAGCTCCATTTTCGCTGGCAGAGGCACCGCGGGCCGGTCCTTCACTGTTTCCAGGGTGGCCCCACGGGCCAGATCTAAGCACCCCGGGCCTTGAGTTTGACACCCCTGCTTTAGCATAACGCCACCAATATTGACCTCACCTCTCAAAAGAAAGAGCAACTGTAGTACTCGGACCTCTAATGCCAGCTTTTACTGACTCTCTCGTGCTACTTGTGTTCTTTTCAAGGAAAGCTGGACTGCTACTGTGCTCTCCTGCAAAGTCTCCTGGACCTATGCAATGAAGCAGCTCTGCTGGGAAGAGGAGGGGCCTCATCACTGTTTGTGGGTGCTCTTGTGGTCCCAGGGAGAAGCGGCTGCGGAATCAAAGGAGCAACGCCACAATGATCCAAGGATTTTTTTTTATTTAAAGGGCTGTGAAAAGCTAAGCGAGAGAAGATCCAGCTGCCTCATATTGTCGGCTGCAGATACCAGGATAGGACCATCATAAAACATAATAAAGCTCTTCGTACCTGGCCAGTGAGAGGTGACTGAACGTTCAGCTTCCCATTCTTTGGAATCTCTATTCGGTAACCCAGGGGCAGGAAAGCGTTGAAGCCAATGATGAGGTCAGGGTGTTCGTGGAACAGCTGAGAGACACGTCTGATGACGCCTGGGGTGTCAATGCTGGACACAAGACAAGACATGAAGAACAAGTGGGTGCTTAAATCGGGCAAAGGAGAATGGATATAGGAGAGATGGTTTGCTCCCTCTCTTTCCTGAAATCTCCCACAAGGCTCAGTGAGGATTCCATGCTTAGTCAGACCAATCAAAGGAGGGAAGCAGGGGATGGATTCTCCATGGTTCATGTTACCTCTGGCTCTTAAACTCCTTCATGATTTCCAAGAAACCGTTATAGGTGGCAGGATCACTACCAAAACGGATCTTCACTTGATCCAGGTAAGAGAGGGCATCTTCTACCTGCAAGAAATCACAAGAGATATTGAAAGATCTCTCTCTCTCTCTCTCTCTCTCTCTCTCTCTCACACACACACACACACACACACACACACACACACACAAATACCCAACAAGGGAAAAAATGTCATGAAGAGCAGGTAATTTTTCTTTCTAAACTGGTTCCATTCCATGCTGAGGGATGTGCAAAAAGCAAAACAATGCCACCAGTCTTCAGGCCCTAGAAACATCCAAAATTCAGTCAGAAAAATCTCCACTTTGCATCCAAAATGGATTTAAAAAGATCCAGATTTCCTTGCCAGTACTAAAGGCCAGATAGATTGTATTTAGTTTCTGACAGGGCATGCTGAAAAAAAAACCACTGGGTGAGGCAATTTTTGGGCAGCACCAGACTTTGTGGATGAGGCACCGTATCATGATTTGTTTGCTTAACAAAGCAGGCATGGGTCACCAAATGCACTGCCACACGGAATTGGTTTGTCTTGTGGGCACTGCCAAAAGATTATTTTTTTCTTGGCTATCAGTCAATACATCCAACAATTATTCTTGCGTCTCAAGAATGGCCTACTGCTCTACCTCAGGGTCGCCAACCATTAATCAGTATTTTATTTATTACCACAAAGAGAGCCAGCTCTGCTGCCAAGCACTTTTGTTTTATAAGAGAGGAGACTAATAGAAGCCAATTCATAAATGTACAGGAGCCCATGTACACAGTCTAAAGTCACTCCCAGAGAAGATGCACTCACACCATCAAAAATCTTGAACTCCAAACTGGCTCAAAGAACTCTCTTGGGAATGCAGACATACAGGTAGTCCTTGTCTTACGACCACAATAGAGCCCAACATTTTTGTTACTAAGTAAGACTTATGCTGTTGTTGTTAAGCGACTTATGCTCTTTCTTGCCACAGCTGTTAAGTGAATCACTGCGGTTGTTAATTTAGTAACACAGTTGTTAAGTGAATCTGGCTTCCCCATTGACTTTGGTGGTCAGAAGGCAGCAAAAGGAGATCACATGACCCCGGGACACTGCAACCGTCATACATAGGAGTCAGTTGCCAAGCATCTGAATTTTGATCGTGTGACCATGGGGATGCTGCAACGGTCATAAGTGTGAAAAACGGTCATAAGTCACTTTTTTCAGTGCTGTTGTAACTTCGAAGAGTCACTAAACGAATGGTTGTAAGTCGAGGACTATCTGTATAACGGAGATGCATGAGGTGGTAACTATCCTAATCCTTTGACATTCACTATAGTTCATTCTTTTCATACAAGTGATCGGTATCTCCAGTGTACATTAAGAAAGGGATTCACCAGTTTAAATGTTCAAACAGTACCTCAGAGTATCCGTTCTCTTCCTAATCTGTACGACAGTTTCTGCAATCATTGCAATGCAGCATTTTGCTATTGTGGACAGGAATAGGTGGAGTACATCAGATATGACCTCCTCCTTTGCCCCTTTTATATTGCAATAAGGAGAAAAATACTGCACCAGATTATTGATAATTGCACTAGGCCCTGAAGAGGAATATGCACTTTTTCCCTCCTACTGGAAGTATTCTATCATGTTAACACTCAAATCGTTATATTTAACTGCTTCCCTTTACAGTTAAAAAAGAAACATTTATTCAACCTTCTGGATTTTTGGCTAGGTGGTAGGTTTAAGATAAACTTACACTGTTTTTAACAATATTAGTGTTGTAATTTTAGATGGATGTCACAGATAGCTAGAATTGTCTTTACATTTAATCAATTAGGATATTTTTGCTGTATGAATTATGCTTTATGAATTATGCCAGCATTATAACCGATGTTGGAATGATAAGAAAATCTGAGTGTGGCTGACAGCAGCAGAAGTACCAAACATTTGAACAGCACTTAGCTGTCTAGCACCGCTATAGAGATGGGAGGGGAATCTCAGCCATTTTTCCTCAACAGAACTGTGAAGAGGAGAGTTGTTTTAAAAGACAGAAAATGCCAGAAGAGTATTCTCATGGAAAGTGGAAGCTGGTGTGGTTCTATGTGCCTGGTGTGAAAAAAGGGAAAGGTGTGCAGAGCTTGTCTCTTGTACCCCCATTCTATGAGATGCTAAGATATAGCATTAGCCGCAACAGAATTGATGGAGCAATCTACGTTTTGGAAAGGCGAATGGATGCGCCATATCTCACAAACCAGCCTGGTAATAAGATGGAGGGAAGAACACAACATTCAGCCTTACTGCTCCCCAATTCAAGACTATTTTTCACTTACCACAAAGGCACTAGAGCAGAATGTTAAATTGGCCATTGTTATTTTTTGATGCCACACATTCAGAACAAGATTGTAATAATAAACTATACTTCCTAGAAATTAATCAGCATCAGCACATGCAATTTACTGCCCAAAGGATGTTTCTAAGAAAAACAGATTTGACAATTTCCATTATTTAGCCATTCTTTTTGCTTCTGCAGCTGCAATTTTGCAATCTGCATTTTTACGTGAACATTCAATTGCAGTCCTGATGCTTTCTTTAATGTTTGGTTTGGATTCTGTGCAAAACCAGCTTTTTTTCCCCACCAAGGAGCCTCCAGTATGGCTTTACAGTGACAAAAAGACACATTGTTCACATCAGTATGAAACAGAACCCCAACCCTGTTAAAATAAAATAAAAAAAGGATGCAAAATGTATTTGAACTGCCCGTTCAAATACAGTAACCGATTACAAATGAAATAAAAATGAAAACCATCAAAACACGTGGCACTTAGCCATTTTAAATTAAAGGTGCCAGCCCACTTTTAAAAAAAAACAAAAAAAAACTTTTTGTTTTTACTTGACAGCTCACAAAGTAAGGAAAATACTCCTCGAAAGAAAGAAAGAAAGAAAGAAAGAAAGAAAGAAAGAAAGAAAGAAAGAAAGAAAGAAAGAAAGAAAGAAAGAAAGAAAGAGATGGAAGGAGGCAGCGGGGCTTCCACGCATTTTGCCTTTAACATTGACAATGCAAAGAGAAGCGGGGTCGGGGCTGGCGAGAAAGGAGGTCCTCTACCCTTATGCAAAGGGGGCTCAAGCTTTGCAAGCAGCCCATCCCACCAGCACCCACCGGGGAAAGAGCAGAGGGAGGGAACCCCCAAGTTCTGGGCAGGTGAGGCTGAGATAAAAGGTCAATCCATGGGGAGGCGCCCCCTTTCTCTCCCCCGCCCTCTTCAGACTTACGTGGACTGGAAGCTTTTCGGGAGCAGGCGCCGCCACCGCGCCCCCTCCTCCTCCTCCTCCTCCTCCGGTCCCCCCAGTCCTGCCCCCCATCTTCGCTCCGCTGCTGCTCCCCCGGCCGCCTCCTCCCCCTCCCCCCG